>JAPEVW010000026.1:189078-289078 GCA_027921565.1 Artemia sinica | reverse complement strand
ACACAAAAACTTACATGCACACAAAAACTTACACACACACACACACACAAAACTCACACACACACACACACACACACACAAAAACTTACACACACACGCCAAAACTTACACACACACAAAAACTTACACACACACACACACACACACACACACAAAAACTTACACATGAACACAACAAAAAACTCACACACACACACGCACAAAAACTTACAAACACACACACACACATAACTTACACACACACACACAAAACTTACACACACACACGCCAAAACTTACACACACACAAAAACTTACACACACACACACACACACACACACACACACAAACTTACACACACACAAAAAAAAACTTACACACACACACACAAACACACACAAACTTACAAACACACACAAAAACTTACACCCACACACAAAAGCTTAGACACACAAAAACTTACACATACACACAAAAACTTACACCCACACGCAAAAACTTTACATGCACACAAAAACTTACATGCACACAAAAACTTACACACACCCAAAAACTTACATACACGCACAAAAACTTACACACACACACAAAAACTTACACACACACAAAAACTTTACACACACACACACACACAAAAACTTACACATGCACACGAAAACTTACATGCACACAAAAACTTACACACACACACACCACACATACGAAAACTTACACACACACACGTCAAAACTTACACACACAAAAGCTTAGACACACAAAAACTTACACACACACACACACAAAAACTTACACCCACACGCAAAAACTTACATGCACACAAAAACTTACATGCACACAAAAACTTACACACACAAAAACTTACACACATGCACAAAAACTTACACACACACACACACACACAAAAACTTACACACACACACACACACGAAAACTTACGCACACACACGAAAACTTACACACACACACGTCAAAACTTACACACACAAAAAAACTTACACACTTACCATATCACAGTTACATTGTCTTAATTTTTCAAATTTCATTTTGAATTTCTGTCGTGAAATGCAAGAGTTGGAATATTTCAGTAGTGACTTGTTGTGCTTTACCTTCTCACAGTTACATTCTCTTGATTTTTCGAAGTTCATTTTGAATTTCTGTCATGAAATGCAAGAGTTGGAAAATTGGGGTCTTAGTCCACCAGCCCGAATGGTGGAAATCCACTAGCTCAGTATTGGGGTCCCAGTCCACCAGCCTGAACGGTGGAAATTCACTAGCTCTGAATTGGGGTCATAGTCCACCAACCTGAATGGTGGAAATCCACTAGCTCAATATTGGGGTCCCAGTCCACCAGCCTGAACGGTGGAAATTCACTAGCTCAGAATTGGGGTCTTAGTCCACCAGCCTGAATGGTGGAAATCCACTAGCTCAATATTGGGGTCTCAGTCCACCAGGCTGAATGGTGGAAATTCACTGTTTAAGTTAGATTAGGTCAACTTATCATGAGCGCTCATGATAAGTTAACCTAACCTTTTCTGGTGAGTATGGTTAGGTTAGGCTAGATTAAGTTAGGTTAGGTTAAGTTAGGTTAGGTTAGCCCATGTACGCTTCACTTAGGTTAGCCTAGGTTAGGTGAGAGACAGGCAAAAAGTTAGGTGTATGATTAGGTTAGGTTAGGATAGATTAAATTAGGTTAGGTTAAGTTAGGTTAGACTAGGTTAGCCTACGTACACGCGCGTGAATTTCTGTCTTGAAATGCAAGAGTTGGAAAATTGGGGTCTTAGTCCACCAGCCTGAATGGTGGAAATCCACTAGCTCAATATTGGGGTCTCAGTCCACCAGTCTGAATGGTGGAAATTCACTGTTTAAGTTAGGTTAGGTTAACTTATCACGAGCGCTCATGATAAGTTAACCTAACCTTTTCCGGCGAGTATGGTTAGGTTAGGCTAGATTGAAGTTAGGTTAGGTTAAGTTAGGTTAGGTTAGCCCATGTATGCTTCACTTAGGTTAGCTTAGGTTAGGTGAGAGACAGGCAAAAAGTTAGGTGTATGATTAGGTTAGGTTAGGTTAGATTAAGTTAGGTTAAGTTAGGTTAGGCTAGGTTAGCCTATGTACGCGCGCGTACGTAGGCTAACCTAGCCTAACCTAACTTAACCTAACTTAATCTAACCTAACCTAACCTAATCATACACCTAACTTTTTGCCTGTCTCTCACCTAACCTAAGCTAACTAAGTGAAGCATACATGGGCTAACCTAACCTAACTTAACCTAACCTAACATAATCTAGCCTAACCTAACCATACTCGCCGGAAAAGGTTAGGTTAACTTATCATGAGCGCTCATGATAAGTTAACCTAACCTAACTTAAACAGTGAATTTCCATCATTCAGACTGGTGGACTGAGACTCCAATATTGAGCTAGTGGATTTCCACCATTCAGGCTGTTGGACTAAGACCCCAATTTTCCAACTCTTGCATTTCAAGACAGAAATTCACGCGTGTACGTAGGCTAACCTAGTCTAACCTAACTTAACCTAACCTAATTTAATCTATCCTAACCTAACCTAATCATACACCTAACTTTTTGCCTGTCTCTCACCTAACCTAGGCTAACCTAAGTGAAGCGTACATGGGCTAACCTAACCTAACTTAACCTAACCTAACTTAATCTAGCCTAACCTAACCATACTCACCAGAAAAGGTTAGGTTAACTTATCATGAGCGCTCATGATAAGTTGACCTAATCTAACTTAAACAGTGAATTTCCACCATTCAGCCTGGTGGACTGAGACCCCAATATTGAGCTAGTGGATTTCCACCATTCAGGCTGGTGGACTAAGACCCCAATTCTGAGCTAGTGAAATTTCCACCGTTCAGGCTGGTGGACTGGGACCCCAATATTGAGCTAGTGGATTTCCACCATTCAGGCTGGTGGACTATGACCCCAATTCTGAGCTAGTGAATTTCCACCGTTCAGGCTGGTGGACTGGGACCCCAATACTGAGCTAGTGGATTTCCAACATTCGGGCTGGTGGACTAAGACCCCAATTTTCCAACTCTTGCATTTCATGACAGAAATTCAAAATGAACTTCGAAAAATCAAGAGAATGTAACTGTGATAATGAGAAGGTAAAGCACAACAAGTCACTACTGAAATATTCCAACTCTTGCATTTCACGACAGAAATTCAAAATGAAATTTGAAAAATTAAGACAATGTAACTGTGATAAGGTAAGTGTGTAAGTTTTTTTGTGTGTGTAAGTTTTGACGTGTGTGTGTGTAAGTTTTCGTGTGTGTGCGTAAGTTTTTTCGTGTGTGTGTGTGTGTGTAAGTTTGTGTGTGTGTGTGTGTGTGTAAGTTTTGTGCATGTGTGTAAGTTTTTGTGTGCATGTAAGTTTTTGCGTGTGGGTGTAAGTTTTTGTGTGTGTGTGTGTAAGTTTTTTTGTGTGTCTAAGCTTTTGTGTGTGTAAGTTTTGACGTGTGTGTGTGTAAGTTTTCGTATGTGTGTGTGTGTGTGTAAGTTTTTGTGTGCATGTAAGTTTTCGTGTGCATGTGTAAGTTTTTGTGTGTGTGTGTGTGTGTAAGTTTTTGTGTGTGTGTAAGTTTTTGTGTGTGTGTGTGTAAGTTTTTGTGCGTGTATGTAAGTTTTTTGTGTGTGTGTAAGTTTTTGTGTGCATGTAAGTTTTTGTGTGCATGTAAGTTTTTGCGTGTGGGTGTAAGTTTTTGTGTGTATGTGTTAAGTTTTGTGTGTCTAAGCTTTTGTGTGTGGGTGTAAAGTTTTTTTGTGTGTGTTTGTAAGTTTGTGTGTGTTTGTGTGTGTGTGTGTAAGTTTTTTTGTGTGTGTGTGTAAGTTTGTGTGTGTGTGTGTGTGTGTGTGTGTGTGTGTGTGTGTGTAAGTTTTTGTGTGTGTAAGTTTTGGCGTGTGTGTGTGTAAGTTTTCGTGTGTGTGTGTGTGTAAGTTATGTGTGTGTGTGTGTGTGTGTTTGTAAGTTTTTGTGCGTGTGTGTGTGTGAGTTTTTGTTGTGTTCATGTGTAAGTTTTTGTGTGTGTGTGTGTGTGTGTGTGTAAGTTTTTGTGTGTGTGTAAGTTTTGGCGTGTGTGTGTAAGTTTTCGTGTGTGTGTGTGTGTGTGAGTTTTGTGTGTGTGTGTGTGTGTAAGTTTTTGTGTGCATGTAAGTTTTTGTGTGCATGTAAGTTTTCATGTGCATGTGTAAGTTTTGTGTGTGTGTGTGTGTGTAAGTTTTTGTGTGTGTGTGTAAGTTTTGGCGTGTGTGTGTAAGTTTTCGTGTGTGTGTGTAAGTTTTCATGTGTGTGTGTGTAAGTTTTTTGTGTGTGTGTGTGTGTGTAAGTTTTGTGTGTGTAAGTTTTTTTGTGTGTGTGTGTAAGTTTTTGTGCGTGTGTGTAAGTTTTGTGTGTGTGTGTGTGTAAGTTTTTGTGTGCATGTAAGTTTTTGTGTGCATGTAGGTTTTTGCGTGTAGGTGTAAGTTTTTGTGTGTGTTTGTAAGTTTGTGTGTGTGTTTGTGTGTGTGTGTAAGTTTTTTGTGTGTGTGTGTGTGTGTAAGTTTGTGTGTGTGTGTGTGTGTGTAAGTTTTTGTGTGTAAGTTTTGGCGTGTGTGTGTGAGTTTTCGTGTGTGGTGTGTGTAAGTTTTGTGTGTGTGTGTGTGTGTTTTGTAAGTTTTTGTGTGTGTGTGTGTGTGTGAGTTTTTGTTGTGTTCATGTGTAAGTTTTTTTTTTGTGTGTGTGTGTGTGTGTGTGTGTGTGTAAGTTTTTGTGTGTGTGTAAGTTTTGGCGTGTGTGTGTAAGTTTTCGTGTGTGTGTGTGTGTGAGTTTTGTGTGTGTGTGTGTGTGTGAGTTTTGTGTGTGTGTGTGTGTGTGTGTGTGTGTGTGTGTGTGTGTGTGTGTGTAAGTTTTTGTGTGCATGTAAGTTTTTGTGTGCAGTGTAGTTTTCGTGTGCATGTGTAAGTTTTGTGTGTGTGTGTGTGTGTGTAAGTTTTTGTGTGTGTGTAAGTTTTGGCGTGTGTGTGTAAGTTTTCGTGTGTGTGTGTGTGTGAGTTTTCATGTGTGTGTGTAAGTTTTTGTGTGTGTGTGTAAGTTTTCGTGTGTGTGTGTAAGTTTTTCGTGTGTGTGTGTGTGTGTGTAAGTTTTTGTGTGTGCGTGTAAGATTTTGTGCGTGTGTGTAAGTTTTTGTGTGCATGTAAGTTTTTATGTGCATGTAAGTTTTCGTGTGCATGTGTAAGTTTGTTTTTTTGTGTGTGTGTGTGTGTGTGTGTGTGTGTGTGTGTGTGTGTGTGTGTGTGTGTGTGTGTGTGTGTGTGTGTGTGTGTGTGTGTGTGTGTGTGTGTGTGTGTGTGTGTGTGTGTGTGTGTGTGTGTGTGTGTGTGTGTGTGTGTGTAAGTTTTCGTGTGTGTGTGTAAGTTTTTTGTGTGTGTGTAAGTTTTTGTGCGTGTGTGTAAGTTTTAGTGTGTGTATAAGTTTTTGTGTGTGTGTGTGTGTGTGTGTGTGTGTGTGTGTGTGTGTGTGTGTGTGTGTGTGTGTGTTTTGTGTGTGTGTGTGTGTGTGTGTGTGTCGTGTGTGTGTGTGTGTGTGTAAGTTTGTGTGTGTGTGTTTTGTGTGTGTGTGTGTTTTTGTGTGTGTGTGTGTGTGTGTGTGTGTGTAAGTTTCTGTGTGTGTGTAAGTTTTTTTTGTGTGTGTGTAAGTTTTTGTGTGTGTGTGTAAGTTTTTGTGCGTGTGTGTAAGTTTTTGTGTGCATGTAAGTTTTTTGTGTGCATGTAAGTTTTTGCGTGTGGGTGTAAGTTTTTGTGTGTGCGTGTGTGTGTGTGAGTTTTGTGTGTTTAAGCTTTTGTGTGTGGTGTGTAAGTTTTTTGTGTGTGTGTGTGTAAGTTTGTGTGTGTGTGTGTAAGTTTTTGTGTGTGTAAGTTTTTGTGTGTGTGTGTGTGTGTAAGTTTGTGTATGTGTGTGTGTGTGTGTGTGTGTAAGTTTTTTGTGTGTGTAAGTTTTGGCGTGTGTGTGTAAGTTTTCGTGTGTGTGCGTGTAAGTTTTGTGTGTGTGTGTTTGTAAGTTTTTGTGCGTGTGTGTGTGTTTTTTGGTATGTTCATGTGTAAGTTTTTGTGTGTGTGTGTGTGTGTGTGTGTGTGTAAGTTTGTGTGTGTGTGTGTAAGTTTTGGCGTGTGTGTGTGTAAGTTTTCGTGTGCATGTGTAAGTTTTTGTGTGTGTAAGTTTTGGTGTGTGTGTGTAAGTTTTCGTGTGTGTGTGTGTAAGTTTTGTGTGTGTGTGTGTGTAAGTTTTTGTGCGTGTGTGTGTGAGTTTTTTTGTGTTCATGTGTAAGTTTTTTTTGTGTGTGTGTGTGTGTAAGTTTTTGTGTGTGTGTAAGTTTTGGCGTGTGTGTGTGAGTTTTCGTGTGTTTGTGTGTGTAAGTTTTGTGTGTGTGTGTGTGTGTGTGTGTGTGTGCGTGTAAGTTTTTGTGTGCATGTAAGTTTTTGTGTGCATGTAAGTTTTCGTGTGTATGTGTAAGTTTTTGTGTGTGTGTGTGTTTGTGTGTAAGTTTTTGTGTGTGTAAGTTTTGGCGTGTGTGTGTAAGTTTTCGTGTGTGTGTGTGTGTGCGTTTTTGTGTGTGCGTGTGTGTGTGTGTGTAAGTTTTTGTGCGTGTGTGTGTGAGTTTTTTTGTGTTCATGTGTAAGTTTTTTTGTGTGTGTGTGTGTGTGTAAGTTTTTGGTGTGTGTGTAAGTTTTGGCGTGTGTGTGTGAGTTTTCGTGTGTGTGTGTGTGTGTGTGTAAGTTTTGTGTGTGTGTGTGTGTGTGTGTGTAAGTTTTTGTGTGCATGTAAGTTTTTGTGTGCATGTATGTTTTTCGTGTGCATGTGTAAGTTTTTTGTGTGTGTGTGTGTGTGTAAGTTTTTTTTTGTGTGTGTGTGTGTAAGTTTTGGCGTGTGTGTATAAGTTTTGGCGTGTGTGTGTAAGTTTTCATGTGTGTGTGTGTGTGTAAGTTTTTTGTGTGTGTGTGTAAGTTTTTGTGCGTGTGTGTAAGTTTTTGTGTGTGTGTAAGTTTTTTGTGTGCATGTAAGTTTTTTTTGTGTGCATGTAAGTTTTTGCGTGTGGGTCTAAGTTTTTGTGTGTGTGTGTGTGTAAGTTTTTTGTGTGTCTAAGCTTTTGTGTGTGGATGTAAGTTTTTTTTGTAAGTGTGTGTGTAAGTTTGGGTGTGTGTGTGTGTAAGTTTTTTGTGTGTGTGTAAGTTTTTGTGTGTGTGTGTGTGTGTGTATAAGTTTGTGTGTGTGTGTGTGTGTGTGTGTGTGTGTGTGTGTAAGTTTCTGTGTGTGTAAGTTTTGGCGTGTGTGTGTAAGTTTTCGTGTGTGTGTGTGTGTAAGTTTTTGTGTGTGTGTGTGTGTGTGTGTGTAAGTTTTTGTGCGTGTGTGTGTGAGTTTTTTTTGTGTTCATGTGTAAGTTTTTTGTGTGTGTGTGTGTGTGTGTAAGTTTTTTGTGTGTGTGTGTAAGTTTTTGGCGTGTGTGTGTGAGTTTTCGTGTGTGTGTAAGTTTTGTGTGTGTGTGTGTAAGTTATTGTGTGCATGTAAGTTTTTGTGTGCATGTAAGTTTTCGTGTGCATGTGTAAGTTTTTTGTGTGTGTGTGTGTGTGTGTAAGTTTTTTTTGTGTGTGTGTGTGTGTGTGCGTAATTTTTTGTGTGTGTGTAAGTTTTCGTGTGTGTGTGTGAGTTTTCGTGTGTGTGTGTGTGTAAGTTTTTTGTGTGTGTGTGTGTGTGTGTAAGTTTTTGTGTGCATGTAAGTTTTTGTCTGCATGTAAGTTTTCGTGTGCATGTGTAAGTTTTTGTGTGTGTGTGTGTGTGTAAGTTTTTGTGTGTGTGTGTGTAAGTTTTGGCGTGTGTGTGTAAGTTTTCGTGTGTGTGTGTAAGTTTTCGTGTGTGTGTGTAAGTTTTTGTGTGTGTGTGTGTGTGTGTAAGTTTTTGTGTGTGTGTGTAAGTTTTTGTGTGCATGTATGGGGACCGGGGGAGGACCTTTGGGGCCCAGGGAGGACGTTTGGGGATCCGGGGGCCCTTGAGGATTGAGTGGTCTTTTTGGGAGTCCGGTGGACCTTTGGGGGCCGGGGGAGGGCCTTTGGGAGCCCAGTGGACCTTTGGGGACCGGGGGAGGACCTTTGGGGCCCGGGGGGCCCTTGGGGGGCCGGTTGGCCCTTTGGGAGCCCGGGGGACCTTTGAGGACCAGTGGAGGGCCTTTGGGGGTCTGAGGAGAGCGTTTGGGGTCCGGAGGACTTTGGGGGTCTGGTGGGCCCTTGAGGACCAGGGGAGGGCCTTTGAGGGTCTGAGGAGGGCGTTTGGGGGGCTGGGGCTCGTTGGGAGCTTGGGGGACCTTTGAGGACCGAGCGCTTCCTTCGGGGTTGGGGTAGGAGGATCGGAACCCTTTGGGGTTGGGGTAGAGGACCTCACAACACTCTTCAAATGAAACTTGTGTATTATAACGACCACAGAGTTTCACCATTAAATTCTCTTCTAAAATCTCTTCAAAAATCATCTTTTAAAATGTCTCTAACTGTTTCGTCGAAATAGTTCCATAACCTGTCTAAAACAGTTTCGCCCAAATAATCCCTAAACGTAATTCAGCGTGTTCCTTTTGTTTGGCATCCCTGCGCTGGCTTATTTCAATTATTTAGAAACCTTTTTCGCGCGCTAAGATCAAAACATTTGCTCGGAAACGATTCTTCTGGAAGAACTCCAGACATTAATAAACTTCGCGCCGGAGACAATTCAAACAATCATGACGTCATGTGTGATCTAACTGTTTCTCGGAAACATTTCTGTTCGAAATCCAAAGACATTAATTAACTTTACGTTATCTGTCAGACATTAATTAACTGTTTCCCGGGAACTCATAACATTTGGCTCGAACAACAAATATTGGAAACACGCGATCTCTCGGAAACTCATATCATTTGCATTGAACAACAAATATTGGAAACACGCGATCTGAGTGTTCCCGGGAACTCGTAACATTTGGCTCGAACAACAAATATTGGAAACACGCGATCTCTCGGAAACTCATATCATTTGCATTGAACAACAAATATTGGAAACACGCGATCTGACTGTTTCCCGGGAACTCGTAACATTTGGCTCGAACAACAAATATTGGAAACACGCGATCTCCCGGAAACTCATTACATCTGCATTGAACAACACAACAACATTGACCTTGGCATTCGCTGAGAGCGTACCCAAAAACAACAACAATAAACATTGACCCCATTAACCACGTGTTCTCCCTAATGACTCTATCGCGTGCCCAAAACAACAACAATAACATTGACCCCATTAACCACGTGTTCTCCCTAATGACTCTATAGTCCATGAAAGTGACAAAGTTCCTGTTTTTTTTTCCATTCTCACAAACAACAAACAGACATAAACTATGTAAAAAAAGTTATAGGTGGCAGCAGGGGTGTCGCGTGGGACCTCCTGAGGCATCTCTACTCACGTTCACAAGCCTTTGTAAACGGAAAAAATTGACTTAAGGTAAATTAAAAACAACACATAAAAAAAAGCCAAACAACAAATAAAACTCAAATCTTAATAACTTCCGAATTCACTGAATCAATATCAATATCACTTTCAATAGACTGATAGTGTTGAATTTGGTAAATTTTGATGAACCAAATTCTCTGAATGGAAAGGCAATGAGGTCTAAGAAATTATAAACTTCCAAATGGCAAATTGTTGGATCAAAAAGATAATAAGTAGATTAGATCAAGAGTAAATAACAGAGTCCTTAAAAGCACTATGAAATACTATTACTGATAACCCATCGCATGATCAACGACGTGAAGGCAACAGAGTTGCAGACGCACCTCCTCCACCCTTTTCTTTCCTAGAGATTCAGCCTTTACTCACTGCCATGAAATTGCTACTTCATTTAAATTGCCTCACTACCATGAAGTCTCTACTTCCTATAAATTGTCTTACAGGAGAAAATAGGACGTCCTGTTCTTCATTTGGCCCTTGTTGGATTGCCAGAAAACCCAATCTTTTGATCTATCATCCTACATCCGTTATTCGACCTCAACATCTTTGCATTTTATGAAGAGAAGGTCGCGGTACGTAGCCTACGGCCAAGGTAAGAGTTTCCGCTACATTCCTGTTCACGATATAGAATCTGCGTTAGGTAAAGAAAAGATACAGTCACTGATTTTTTGTTCCATGCTCTAAGTGGCTGTGACACTGTATTCGCGACACTTTGATCCTAAAAGTCGCTTGAAAGATCAAACAGTTCGTGGTAACGGACTGCAAGTAGGAGTGACCCGGCTCAATAGTAACCGAAACTCTAAAAAACGGAATTTTGATACTAAGAGATGTCTTATTTTCAAAAAAGGGAGAAACGCCCCCTAAAAGTCATAGAACTTTAATGAAAATCATACCATCAGATTCAGCTTATCAGAGAACCCTACTATAGAAGTTTCAAGCTTCTATCTGCAAAAATGTGGAATTTTGTATTTTTTGCCAGAAGAAAGATCACGGATGCGTCTTTATTTGTTTTTGTTTTTTTTTCTCCAGGGGTGATCGCATCGAACCGGTAGTCCTAGAATATGGCGGGAAGGCTCATTCGAAAGGAAACTAAAAGTTCTAGTGCCCTTTTTAAGTGACAAAAAAATGGAGGGCAACTACGCCCCCTCCCACGCTCATTTTTTCCCAAAGTCGATCAAAATTTTGAGATAACCATTTTGTTCAGTATGGTCGAAAAATACAATAGCTTTGTCTTTGAGGCTGACTTAATCTCTCACAGTCCCCGGGGGAAGGTCTGCAAGCTATGAACTTTGCCCAATGTTTACATATACTGTAGTATTGGTTATTGGGAAGTATACAGAAGTTTTTCAGGGGGGATTTTTTATGGTAGTTGGGGGGGGGGTCGGGGGTTACGCGGGAGTATCTTCCATTGAGGAAGTTGTCATGGGGGAAGGGACATTGCTATGAAGGGGGCGCCGGATTTCCCAGCATTATTTCAAAAAACGATCAGAAATTAAATAATAAAAAAGACAATTTTTTCAACTGAAAGTAAGGAGCAACATCAAAATTTAAAACGAACAGAAATTATTACGTATATGATTAGGTTCGCCCCCTAGTAATTACCTCGCTCTTTACGCTAATGTTTTTTTTGTACTTTCATCAGAGCTATTTATTCTAATTAACGGCCATTGTGATTAAGGGATCATTCTTAAAGAATTGGAACAAAATTTGAACTTTAGCGTAAGAGCGAGGTATTGACTAGGGAGCGAACCCCCTAATATACGTAATAAAAATATACGAACATAGAAGTTCGTTACGTAAGTTAAATTCGTAAGTTACGTCAGAACAAAATTTCGAGAAAGCCATTTAGCCAAAAAAAAAAACTAAAATTAATATGCAAGTTTAATTCTAATTATTCATGTACGGTGAGCCAAAATCAAAGCTGCATTAATTAAAAAACGTTCATAAATTAAAGAAAAACTAGTTTATTTAACTGAAAGTAAGGAACGACATTAAAACTTAAAACGAACAGAAATTGTTCCGTATATGAAAGAGGATGTCCCCTTCTCAACGCCTCGCTCTTTACGCTAAAGTTTGACTCTGTCTCACAACTTTATTTTTCAAACAATAAAAAACTTTAGCGTAAGAGCGAAGCGTTGAGGAGGGGACGTGTTCGTTTTAAGTTCTAATGTCGCTCCTTGGTTTCAGTTAAAAAACAAACTAGTTTTCTTTTTTTAATTGTATATTAGGTCTATCTTGCATCGTATTTTGGTAGATTGTCGGCAAGCAGATTTAAGAACAAGTTCGATATTGACAACATATTAGAAATTACTTTAGTTTTGATTTAAGCTTTGAAACATGTTGCAACATATCTAAATTTTAAATACATTTATATTAGCAGTATATTAGAAATTACTTTATTTTTGATAAAAGTTTTCAAACATATTTAGTTTTGAAACATAGCGATGATAATATTAATAAACCGCATTGGTATGAATAATATGGCGAGTTTCTGGATCACTTTAGCACCCTGAATTACAATGCCAAGATAAAAATCATTTTAACAGTGTTGTCGGTGTCGCCTGTTTGTTTTCTATGCGTTAAATAAATGAAATTTTATCAAAAATAATTTGAGGGCCAATTCCTTCGGTGAACAATTCGATATTTCCTAATTACAGGGCTAAACTTTATAAAAGGGTCTCTTCGGGTTAATGTAAGATATGACTATAATATTTAGATATTTGTTTGAAGTTGACCAAAACAAAAGGGGGATGCCATTTACCTTGGAAATTTATCTTATGTGTCCGCATTTATCAGTACACTGTGAGATTTTATCGGCAAATTCATTATATCCCCCCTCCAAACTCAAAACCCTAGTTGTGCTAATGGTCTTAAGTACTGGTACCAATACCGTGTTTACACATAACTTTTATCATAGATGTCTCTAAGCATTTTATCTAAAGAGAATATTATCGCTATTTACATGAAAATAAGACTTTTTTTTTCCTTTTTCTACTCAAGAAAAAGTACCAATGATTCTAATCTAACATAAATTTAAATTCAATAGGGGTAATTTCAAAGACGTCAAGTAACTTTTTATGAATTTTAAAGAAGAAAGAGAAACTGAAAGATACAATTTGTTTGTTTTTTGTTTTTTTTTTTTATTGATCTATGAGAAAGAATAAGATTTTTATCCAGCTTTCAAGAGAATAAAGTATAATTTTCCTGCAAAACCGTCACACAACACTTTCTGAATTGCTGCAGTGAAATTCACTTTTTTCTCAACTGTTTAAGTTCTGATTTTCTAAATTCTTGGTGGCTTTCTGAGTTGTATGGGATGTTACGCTGTATTACATAGAACTAGAAAAAAAATATCCAACCACAAGAAGTGTTGTTTGAGAGGAGCTATAAAACACTAAAAAAAACAGTTACAACGTAAGAAACGCATAGGATGAAATTTGCCATCAGGACCAGGTAAAGGGTGACTGAAGCAACTGGGTCCAATTGGGCCCGCATTTGAAAAGGACCCGCGCTACAAACGAAAAAAAATTCTAAATTTAAGTCAAATTGCTTTTAATGATAATATATAATTATGACAGAAAAATATTAGTTGAAGAAATGACAGCTTTGAAATCTGTTTTTTTCCACCAGAATTTTTTGAAAATCTGTGAGATGTTCAAGTTTCTATCCGATAATGATAGAGAAACGGCATTTCCAAACTTGTTTTATTCCTCTCCCAATATTCTTGACTATTCCAGTAAGTGTTGCTTCTGGAGAGAGATCACTTTCCAGGCTAAAACTAGCAAAAGACTATTTGATATCGACAATGAATCAGGATAGATTAAAAAGTTTAGCAATTATGTCGATTGAAAGTGAAGATCCTAAGAAATTAGATTTTCAAACAATTTTAGAAGAATTTAAAGAACAAAAACTTAGAAATATGAAAATTCATGTATTCATATTAAGTGATGTAAATTAACATTCAATAAATTTTTTTTTTTGTATTTTGAGTATTTTTGTTCTTTAATTTATGTAGAAGTTTACTTATCTGATGATCCGTGACGTTTGATAACTTTATGAACATATATCTGAATTTTATTTAAATATCTTATTATATATAGCAAGGGCCCCAGAAAAAAATCCAATCGGGCCCCGCAAAAAAAAATCCAATCGGGCCTGGACCTATTCGATCCTGGCCTGCGCGCCATGCAGATAGAAAATATAAATCCATTTTAGCCTCAGCGAATGAAAATATACTATTTAGGAGATCTTTCTAATGTGAAGTTATCCTCGAATCATACATACCTTTCCGCTGTTGTGAAGGCCTTTCCAAATAATGAGATAGACCAAAATCCAGCCAATCATCAAACATCCAAGTATTTCCCACTGAACATTTCCCATATCATTAATTGTGTCAGTTCTCTGAAGGCAACGTCGACTGAAAATAAAAAAAAAATAGTAAGAAAGATTTATAACGACTGCCTAGTATTTACTTTTATCAGGGCTACCAATATCAGGGATACTATCAGGGATTCTTCTAAATTCGGGGATTTTGAATATTCAGTAATCTTTTTGACATTCCTCCAATTAGCTTAAATACCAGGGGCACCAATTTATTTAGGGGGACAATCCTTTTTTTATTTGTTTTTTAAATAAAGTTACAAAAACGGGTATTTTTCAAAATTCATGAGGGAGAGGGTTTTTTCCTCAAAAATGCCAAAAATACAGATTTTTCAAAATCTAGGGGAGAACCGCAAAACCAGGAGGTGCAATTACCTCTCCCGTGCCACTCCAGTTAATGCCCCAATTAAACACATATAGTACATAACTTTTAAGTCAAATACAAGCATCCTTATTCCTAAAGTAGCTTCCTAGCAATTATTTATTTGGATCTCGTCTCCTTGGTTTAAAAAAAAAAATAATGTGGAGGCTATTGATTGAATCAACGAAGCAAAACAAGGATCTTTGAATTTTCTTTGAGTAGCTATATCTGAATTTATTGCCTTTCGGTATTTTACCAAACTACGGTATTTTACCGGTATTTACTATTTTACCGGTATTACTTTCGGTATTTTTTGCGGTATTTTACCGGTATTACGTATTTTACCAAACACACTGGAGAAGTTGGCTCTCGTAGGTTTTACCTGTCTATATTCAGAGACAATTAGCTTAGGTTTAGTGGAAAAACCACGATGTAGGTACATTTTATTTAAATATTTAATATATAGAGTTGGTATTTTGGTTAGGTTAGGTATTTAATATAATGCGTTTTAGGCGGCTTACTTTTCAGAATTCTTTGCCGTAGTTTTCATAATTTTGTTTCTAAAGTATAATATTTTATCATATTTCGGTATATTTAATTATGATTAACCTGACTTCACTTTTCGAGTGTGTTTGCCAATTATAATATATAAGTACCAGCCTTTCTAGTCTAGCTAGTGCTATCTTAATGCCTTAGACATATTAAATATTACCTTCCAAATAGAAAAGATTTTGAAACCATAGGGCCCTTCTTTATGGGCCCTTCCCCTGGATATCTACCACAGCATAAAAATTTTTATATTTTCCAAAATTAATATAAAACTAGAAAAACATAAATCACGACTAGAAATGGAAATCATACGACAAGTAGGTATTTCGACAATATATATTTTTTATTTTCCAATAATTTCTCTAGTTTCAAATATAATAATTTCAAACCCGTAATAATTTCTCACTAGAGTCTTGGAATCGTTGTTTTTTTTTCATGTTCAATTTTCAACTTGTTTATCTACAAGATTTTTCCTTAGTTACGAACCGAAAAACAAGAAGCTAAGAAAATAAATTTAAACACAGAGAAACAACCCATACACATCTTTAAAGAATATTTAAAACTGATAAGTGAGGCAACTCAAATCAATCATAGAGAAAAAAAATATATAAATAAATATCGTGTAAGTATCGTTTTTCTTCTTTTTTTCTATTTGGCCAAAAATAAGGGAATTACTTTCGCCAAAAGGACGCAATAGGTACATTTATGTGCCTCCTGTCTGCTGAGGTAGTGAGGTAAATATACATTAATATAATAGTCGTAACAAAATTTCCACTACGACGGAGAGCACAGCTCAATGTGTGTGGCAACTTTTACCACAGAAACCAGAACACAAGTCCTAATCAGTCTGAAATCGTGAGCTACCTGAAATCAGAACACAAGTACTAAAACCAGACTGAAATTGTGAGCCCAGCACGCTCACCAGAAGATAGAACAAATTGGAACCAGTTTACTGCTGCACAACAACACCGTACACCATTCTTTTGTTCCCTTTTCCGTTCACAATTCTTTTGTTCACAACTAACAGCATTATTTTGTTTACTGAACATTGAGTAATAAACATTCGTGTTGAAAATCTCTGAACTAAGAGAATTTAAATAACGAAAAGGGTTCACATAGACATGGACATAGACATATTTATTGACACACTCGACATAGCACTAAAAAGCACTAGAACTGAGCTGTTTACAAAGTACATAAAAATTGCACAAACATGAACTACAATTACTTTATGCTGTTAATTGAAGGTCAGGTTTTTGCAATTTTTATGTACCTTGTAAACAGCTCAGTTCTAGTCCTTCTTAGTGATAAGTCTATAAAGGCATCCAAAATTAAGAGCAAGCTAGAGATGCAAATAATCAGAGCGTATGCGATAAGGAAACATCTCATCTATAATGATCCCAAGCTGATTATAATGATCCCAACATATAACATATAATGATCCCAAGGTACGCTATATGACTTAGCCCTTTTTATCCTATTTTGGCCAAAGATTAGTTCTTTTATTCTAAAAAAAAAAACAAAATAATATACTAAATTCCAGAGAAAATTCAGAATCCAAATAAATTACGAAACATCGTTAATACTACATACTATAGAGCTTAATAGATTGCATGCAAAAACCACCATGAATGAAGAAGCGAAACTTAAAATGAAACGTAAATCTAATGAGCAATGAGACCAAATTTCAAACGATCATTAATCACCAGAAAAAAGGATAATGGTACGCCCTTCCAACTCTCAAAAAATCTATAGCATAGACAGGCGAGAAGGCTATATTTCAACAATGTGTAATATGACCACTTTTCCTTTTGAAATATACCTATGAAGCCTCTGTCTTATTTGGGTTATCTACCTAATTTTTGACACTTACCCCTGTTGCTAAGCTTATCCAGATACCCTTGGAGAATACTAATCTTTCGATTATTCTGATTGAAGTGATCTTTAAATTTGGGTCAATTCCATGAGGTGCTAGAGGAATGGCCATTGTCACGTGAGGGATTGAAGGGCAAACATATTTCTCTCAATCCTTTTTAGACCCTTAAAAAAGGTTCTAGAGCTTTTAATTTTTGTCAAATGAGGCCTCTATGTGAGCTGACCAGGGGGGGGGGGGGATAAAAGATACATTGGGAATACGCCAGTTTGTACAAAGTCTACAATGCTTCGAAGACTATGATTGTTTCAATGGTGAAGTAGTAATTTTAACGCGGAAAAGTTTTGCTGGAATAAATATAAAACAATTAAAAAGCTGTAAAAATTTCCTAGTTAAGAGATGGCAACTATGACTATCTAGTGCCAACCTATCTGCGGAAGAAAAAAAGAAAAAAAAGATGCCGTTTAGGCAGAATGCTGTAGTAGCTGTCACTTTTCTTGATTTTCAAGCCAATATATTTCCCTTGCTGTTCAAGCCAGGGACAGAAAGTTTCCTTTATAGGGTTTTCGGACAAGGCTGTTCTAATAATGTACTGTTTGTTTTGATCTGACTCTTTTTTAGGAGTTATGGGTTTTTTATTTCTAAACATTGGACGTGATCCTCTCTTACTAGGTTGCTAGCTACCGCTGCAACCCGGATAAACAGCTAAGTACAACTGATTTCCCAAAATTGAAATATCTGGCCATAAAGAAAAAGAGAAAATGCTGTCTTATACTTCTGTCTTGAAAAGGCTGCTTTAATTTCTTATGTTTACTTTTGTCATTTATTGTCATGTAAGCCACCTAAATCATTCCTTATGTCTGTAGAGGAAAGTATTTACTGCATTTTTAAAACTGTGCTAACTAATACTGAGCCAAAAAGTATTAGAAACTTTTAAAAGTGGAAACTGACGATGTTTAAAAAGAAAATTAACCATCGCCATCTATTTTGATGAATTTTGTTTAACTCTGAGCCGCTGAATACTTGTCCTTAACACGTAGGAGTGGGTAATTAAAGCAGAATTCTTTTTAGAATGGGGTAACAGCTTAAGATCAAGTAGCCTAATGAACCTGTTGAGGTTTATACAACATAACATAGGCCTACTTTATTGAGAATGGATTTCGGCTTATAATTCTGTTTAACTACCGCTTACAAAAATATTTCTGCTTTGGTCCTATAACAACATAAATAGGGGGTAGGGGAGGGGTGCAAGCAAATGCAATTTTTGAAGAGAAAACTTCTCTACCTTTTTACAAGCCAGCAAAAATACAGAAAAAAATTTAGTAACAACATTCCATACAAGTAAATAATCTTTTGTCTGTATATTAACTCTATTATTTTATTTTTGGGTAGCAGAATTTAAAAAAATTCGCTCCAAATAGCTTTGAAGTAAAGGTAGATACAGCAGCAAGTAGATCTATTGACATGGGAGAGCAGGTAGCAGATAGCCGTGGAGAGAATTCTTTTTTTTCCTCTTTTCCAATTTTTAGGTCATGGAGCCCACTAGGGTTTATTTGTATTTTTTTTTCTCGTTATTGTAGATATGTTGTAAATAAACGACCTTGATTTGAACTTTTTCAGCCTATAGTTAAAACCTAACACACTAGCCTGTCAATAGGAAACGGTTTAAATTTACCATTACAAAGCATTTAAACGATTTTCAAAGCATTTTATTGATAGGTGTGGCTAACACAATATCATTTGCTTTACAAGAATTATCTGAGTGATAGATCATATGAAAACAAAAGGAATGTAAAGAAAGTAGTGAAAACATTAAAGTATGAATTAAGGAGGTGTGAAGTGGAGGCCATGGATAAGATTGCCGAGGATCAGGAAGATGCAGCTAGACGGCATAATAGCAAAATATTGTCCTGCCATGTTAATAAATTGAGAGAGAGTTGTCAATCTGCACTTGTCCCAGTTAAAGATAAGAACGGGGCCCCAATTAGTGGTAAGGGAAGAGTTAAAGACACATGGGCAGAATATTTTGAGGATTTGCTAAACCGAGATAGAGTTGCGGGAAAAGATATAGAGGAAAATGAAAAAGTTTGTGATACCTTGGATGTGAAGGAAGATTTGTTTTGTGAGGAAGAATTAGCGACAGTATTAAAAGGATTGAAAAATAATAAACCTCCAGGTGCTGATAGTATGGTAAATGAGTTTTTTAAATATGGCGGCTCTGAGGTTAGAAATAAGTTACTGAAGATTATGAATAAAATTTTTGAAAAAGAGGAAGTACCTAGCGATTTTAGGAAAACCTTCATTAAACTACTGTATAAGAAAGGTGATAAGAATGAATGTGGTAATTATCGAAGCATTTGTCTGGTCTCTGTAGGTGGCAAATTACTTAGTAATATGATAGTTTTTAGACTGATAAATGCTGTAGATAAAGTTTTAAGAGAAGAACAGTGCGGTTTTAGAAAAGTTGGAGCATGTGTTGACTAAATTTTTACTCTTAGGTTAATAATTGAGGTGAATGAGTTATCAAACACCTTTGGTCCCTAGTTTTTATAGATTATGAGCAAGCGTTTGATTCTGTTGATAGAAGAGGTTCAGCAAAGGTCTTATCCTTGCGTGGTATACCAGACAAATACATTAAAGTGATTAGTGCTATGTACGAGAATAACACTGCTTTGGTTAACGAAGGAAATGAGACAAGCAGCTGGTCTCGTATTAAATCAGGAGTTAAGCAGGGTTGTATTCTATCCCCCTTTATATGGAACATTTTGATGGATTTTGTCTTAAGGAGCAGAGGAAAGGCAATGGGAGACCACGGAATCAAATGGGGAATAAAAACTCTCCTGGACTTGGATTATGCTGATGATTCAAGCATCCTAGATGAAAGTGTGAGCAAAATGAATAACTTTTAGAGGTTCTGCGAGTTCAAGGTGCTAGAATAGGCTTGAAAATAAATGTTAAGAAGACTAAGTCACTAAGGCTAGGAATAAGTGAAGATGAAAAGGTGTGACGTTGGGTAACGAAAATATTGATCAGGTGGACAGCTTCACTTGCCTTGGTAGTATTATTAGTAAAGACGGTGGGAGCAGTGAAGATGTTAAAAGAAGAATAGCCAAGCTTCAGGGTGTTTTTTTTCACAGTTCAAAAAAAGTTTGGAAGATAAGTCTGCGAACCAAGATTAGAATGCATTAGAATCCAACATTAGAAACCAAGATTAGCATGGGCGCTCCGAAAAGCGGATGAAGATTTGCTAAATGTTTTTCAGAGAAATCTCTTGCGGATTGTACTGGGTACTCGGCTGACTGACCATATTTCAAACAGTAGGCTGAACAAAAAGTGTGGTTCGATTCCGCGCTTTCTAGGGCTATAATGAGAGAAAGGTTGAGATGGCTAGGGCACGTTCTGCGGATGAAGGATGACAGATTGCCAAAGATTGTTCTTTTTGGCCAACCGTCTAGGGCTGAACAAAAAGCAGATGGTCCGTGGTTGGGGTGGGAGGATGTCATAAAGAAAGATTTAAAGGAAATGGGAAATTCCTAAGAGGGTATAATGAGGGAGGCTTTGAATAGATTGGGATGGAGGAGGAGTGTGCGTAGCTGTTTTGGCCTCAGGTGGCTTGGTGCTGCGATGAGTTGTTTAGTAGTAGTATTTGCTTTACTATGGGTTCACACACAGACGACGTCTTGCATGTAGCTACGATTAATCACCCAGAAGTGCTGTAATTACATCTGAGTGAGATTTTCTGATAGAATATACCCATTTTTTTTAATTATAACTTTGGTTCATGAATCAAAACTCCTCCAATAAATCAGACTTGTAAACTGCACCTCAATTACTGAAAGGCTAAATAAAATGGATATTGAAATTTTTATTTGATCATAAGATACCATTAAGATTGCATTTAAGACTGGTTTCCTGTCGCAGCTTTAGCAAAAAGAAATTATGCCCTTGATTTTGGGTCAAGTTTACTTCATTTTTTTATTGCTGGTTTTAAAAACAAAATTCCAAACAAAAAGAAAGTGAAAAAATTGAAAGAAAAAAGTCATATTTTTTCAGTCATCATTATCATGCCTAAAGGTGTATTTGATACTATCATACTTCCGATAAAATTGGCAGAAATGGCTCGCTAAGCTATCCCCAAAGTGAGTATTAACAGGGAAATGCAGATTAGTAAAACCAATCATTGAATGTACGATGCTTAACTGATGCTCCTTTTGTAAGCTTAGCAAACGGTTAGCTTGAGCAGTGTTCACATGCAAGTCCAGCAGGACTTCCATGCCTAGAAATGTCTTGTATCTTTGTGATGCCTAGAGATTTCGCAGATCTGAACATGCACTTGCTTAAGCATTGCAGTTCAGCATATGAACGCCACTCTTAAGCATAGATGATAACTATAGTACAAAAAAGATTCCTAAATGGTGGGATTTGAATAGAGTTCCAGACTCTTGAATTGGATGCTTAGCTGCAATTTGTTGCAGCTAAGAACCGAATTTTTACATGTGAACGAGAACCATATTGATACTGATGTCAGGAGAGACACGTGTCTAGACATATAAGTGTAACTAGATACGCATATGAATGCGGCTTTGCCTATCATGTAATCATCTTAGAAATATGAAAACGTCAGATATAACTTTCAGTGGAGCGACACCGACGAAATGCCCCTGCTTGATAGTTCCCAACTGAAAGTAATCAGTTTGTGTGATAATTGCAATAATTTACTTTTACACGTCGATTCTGACAGGAGATGCGTGGTAAATTACAAGAGGGGAGGGGTAAAGGGAATAATTGTAGAGATTCAATCTTAATTACCTCATGTGGTCCTTATTGGCTCAATTTTGGCAGGGAATACACTGTAAATTTAGTTAGAAGCAAGGTAAAGCGCATTTTTGTAGATTATCAGCTATCTTAAAACAAAAGGGGCGGGAAAAATTGGCTGGGAAATCCAATATAGCCGGTGAAGGGCAAAAAAAAATCCTGACCAACATAATAAACCATCTAACAAAAACGCTGTAAAAGGAGTTTTCATATTAATTAGTTACATAATACATAACAGGAATAATTTTGAATTTTATACTCACTCCCAGAACTGTTCAACTGAAGAAACATTAAAAAAATGGGTTTCGTTAGATACTTGAGGCTCGTCTAATGTTGTCAAGTAACAGGTCGATTTTTCATTCCACCATCCACCTAAAATAATTTATGCATTAAAATAGTTCAAGCAGTCTTTTATTTCATATTATTGTAAATGTACATATCCTGTAGGAAAATATTGTTATATTGATGATTCTGAAGCTTATTGTTATAGCCAATTTGTAAATAACTTCTAAATTAATCCTTCGAACATATTAAGATAATCTGTAGGTACTGTTGTTCAGAACCTTCATTGTTAGAAATGTTCATAACTATCATCTAGTACTATCAGCTAGTAATATAAACATAACTAGCATTTCATATAAGTTAATATAAGTAATTGATATAATTAATTGAAATAACTACTTAATAAACTCATTAATACAACATATTAATCTGTTTGTAATGGTAGATTTAGCTAATCAGGATATTTTAATGTAATTGGAGGGAATTATTCAAAAAATCCATTCTTTGTTGTCGATTCTTTATTTTCAATTATTTGAGCCTTTCTTTTTCGTCCATTATCCATTATATTGTCCAGAAATATCAACCTCCATTCTTTGATCTTAGTTAACAACCTTGACCTTTAATGGCTCTTTTTCCTTTCAAATAGTCCAAGACCTGCAGAAACTAGACTCAAACGGACGAAGTACGCATGGACGGACAAAATATGGACGTATTGAAGTACGTGTGGACGAACAGACGAAGTACGTATGGACAGGCAATGATTAATCAAGATGGTTTTCTTTTGATCTTGATTTTGATTAAATAAAAAAAACAAGTTTTTTAAACTGAAAGTAAGGAGCGACATTAAAACTTCAAACGAACAGAAATTATTCCGTATATGAAAGGGGCTGTCCCTTCTCAACGCCTCGCTCTTTACGCTAAAGTTTTTTTATTGTTTAACAAAAATAGAGTTGTGAGAAAGTCAAACTTTAGCGTAAAGAGCGAGGCGTTTGAGGAGGGGACAGCCCCTTTCATATACGGAATAATTTCTGTTCGTTTTAAGTTTTAATGTCGCTCCTTACTTTCAGTTTAAAAAACTGTTTTTTTTTTATTTAATTTCTGATCGTTTTTTAGTTAATGCAGCTTTTATTTTGGCTCACCGTCATTGAATAAGTAAACAAAATTTGTATAAAAATTTTACTATTCTTTTGCTAAATGGCTGTCTCCAAATTTGGTTCTGACGTAATTTACAAATTCACTTACGTAACAAACTTCTATATTCGTATATTTTTCTTCTGGCAAAAAATACAAAGTTGCAGATTTTTGCAGATATGAGCTTGAAACCTATGTAATAGGGTTTTCTGATACGCTGAATCTGACGGTGTGATTTTCATTAAAATTTTTTCACTTGTAGGGGATGTTTCCCCCTCTTTTAAAAATCAGGTAAATTTTCTCAGGCTCGTAGCCTTTGATGAGTAATACTAAACTTAATAAAATTTATATATTTAGAATCAGCATTATAAGTCCATTTTTTGATACATTTATTGACATCAAAATTCCGTTTTTAAAAATTTCGATTACTATTAATCCGTTTCGCTTGTTTTTTTTTATTGTTTTTTTTTTATTATGTATATGTTATTACGTATATGAGGGGGTTCTCCACTTAGTCAATACCACGCTCTTTACGTTAAAAGTTAAAATTTTGTTGAATTCACAAACCCCTGAATCAGAAAGGCCGTTTAATTAGAATAGATGGCTCTTTTGAAAGCACTAAAAAAACTGTAGCGTAAAGAGCGAGGTATTGACTTGGGGGTGAACCCCCTCATATACGTAATAATTTCTGTTCGTTTTAAGTTCTAATGTTGCTTCTTACTTTCAGTTGAAAAAACTAATTTTTTTTTAATTTAATTTCTGATAGTTTTTTAAATAATTATTGGAAATCCGGCGCCCAATTCATAGAAATGTCCCTTACTTCAAGAAACATCCTCCACGGAAAGATTCCCCAGAGTACCCCCTCCTCCAGCCCCCCCCCCCCCACCAGAAAAAAATCCTTCCTGAAAATGTCTGTATACTTCCCAATAACTAATACAATATGTAAGCAATGGGCAAAGTTCATAACTTGCAGCCCTTCCCCTGGGAACTGTGGGGGATTAAGTCATCCTAAAAACATATTTATTATATTTTCGACTATACTGAACAAAATGGCTATCTCAAAATTTTAATTGGGTAACTTTGGGGAAAAAATGAGCGTGGGAGGGGTTCTAGTTGCCCTCCATTTTTGGTCACTTAAAAAGGGCACTAGAACTTTTAATTTCATTTCCAATGAGTCCTCCTACGATATTCTAGGACCACTGGGTCAATACGATTACCCCTGGGAAAAAAAAAACAAAAAAAAAACAAATAAACACGCATCCGTGATCTTTCTTCTGGCAAAAAATGCAAAATTTCACATTTTTTTAGATAGGTGCTTGAAACTTCTACAGTAGTTTCAAGGACCTCCTACGATATTCTAGGACCACTGGGTCAATACGATTACCCCTGGGAAAAAAAAAACAAAAAAAAACAAATAAACCCGTATCCGTGATCTTTCTTCTGGCAAAAAAAATGCAAAATTTCACATTTTTGTAGATAGGTGCTTGAAACTTCTACAGTAGGGTTCTCTTATACGCTGAATATGGTGGTGTGATTTTGATTAAGGTTCTATAACTTTTAGGGGGTCTTCCCCCCTTTTTCGAAAATCAGCCAAATTTTCTAAGGCGCGTAACTTTTGATAGGTAGGACTAAAGTTTATGAAACTTATATATTTAAAATCTGATTCTTTTGATGTATCAATTGGTATCAAAATTCAGTTTTTTAGAGTTTCGGTTACCATTGAGCCGGGTCGCTCCTTACTTACAGTTCGTTACCACCACAGTTTATATAATTAGCAGTATGATCTTTCCCTATCTCACCCATTATAAAAACCGGACCGAGGTGCGAGTGCTCCAGAGAACCTATAAACATAAGCGGCATTAGATCTTTTCACGGGGTAGACAAAGAATAATCACCTACAGAACAAGTACTGACAAAACCACTTGACCGGCTCAACAATAAGTGGACAATAAGTGCAAAAATAAGTGGGAGGAGCTTTTTGTTCGCACCGAGAATGAAGAGCCAGAAATCATCTGCGGTACACTTACTGGATAATTATATAAACTGTGGTTACCACGAACTGTTTGAGCGGATTTTCTGGTTTTCAAATACACCCAGGTGTTTAATGCCAATTTTTATTCTTTAACAGGGTCCGACCGACTTTCTACTTCTTCATAGAATCATATTCGAAAAATTTTGAAGTTTTTTTCCAGAAATCAGGGAAAATATCTATCCCAAAAAGTCTGTTTTTTTTTTTTATTTAAACCGGTATAAAAGCTTTTTTTTTTAATTTAATCCTATAATGGATCTAGATAAAGAAGTGACGGTAGAGTAGGTATTTTTGATAATACTGAACAGATTTTTTTTTTTTTTTTTTTTTTTTTTTTTTTTTTTTTTTTTTTTTTTTTTTTTTTTTTTTGTCATTTGTAAGCCAAACTCTTTTGACATATCTGGATGAAAAAATAAGAGCCAATACTGGGTCTTCAATTCTTTTGCAGCAAATTTACAGTTTTTCTGTCCAATTATAGATCAATGTACATTATATGGAATATTAACTAAAGTACTAAATTCTTTAAAATACCGGTTCTGCTAGAAAATACTGCATTCCAATTTGGTTTCTTGGATTTTCTAAGACGAAGAAGTAGAAACACTGCCTAAATTTTTACAATTGACGAAGGGATGAATCTGTCCAAATGTTTGGATATATCTGGCTTGTAATAAGATTATAGTGAATACGGATTATACTTACTACAAGTGTCCCAGGGTAGGTCAGGTATTGCAACGAAAGATTGAATAAAATACCACAATGTCCAAGCCACAATGACACAGTAATAGATATTTATGTATGACACCATCAGTGTGGAGCCAAATCCGACACCTATAAAAAAGCAATTAGAGGGGATGAAAGGAAATTATTTAGATAAGGTTAAGGGGTCTGTCTTAAAACGAGGTAGATTTTTCTTTTTGTCACATTAAAAATGTGAAAAAAAACGTACCAATAGCATGCTACAAGTGTTATTGTTTTAGAAAGGAAAACATTTTGTGGAAGAATACTTCGTGTTAGAATTTAATTTTGACAATACTGCTTTGATAACAGGCCTATGCTAATTTTTAGTAAAATTGGAAGGAAATTTCGGCAAGAAAAATTGATTTTTTTTTTTTGTTAAATAGATTTTCTTTTCATAATAAAAAAAAGCTAGAAAACGCGAAACGCACAAATTGGTTGTATTAATGAGGCAATAATTTCAGATGTAAACTTCATTCACCCTTCACCCCTCTGGTTCTACCAGTGTCGTAGGGATATCTAAGGATTTATTTGAAAACGAAAGGGGGACCGCTGACTAGTCCTAAAGTTTCGCTTCATTGCTACCTCTGAAGAAAAAAACTATTTTTTTTATCAGAAAGAATGAAAAAGAAGCTTATTCATTACAAAAAAAAAGTAAGAAAAGAGAAAACTTCATGAATGTACAAGTCAGAAAAAATAGTGTACAAGTGATAAGATTCAAACAGGTTAACTTCGAATAGGTTTTGAGGGGAATAAAAATTTGTTGTTTTATAAGAAATATGCCCTAGCAATTGTTTGGATAGATGCATGTATATGCATTGAAAGCCAGCGAGCCATAGCAAATAACAAAACTTGCGTAATATATTGCTCTTGACTGTTCTTTGTAAAAATAAAAAATAACATTTAAGTTACTTCTCGGCAATCATCGTTTTGTTTACATATGTCTCTAATTGTTCGATTTGAGTACATGTCAATAGATATTCTAGTGACAGATCTATAACATGAAAAATGTAAACTTCCAAGTTCAGAGTTTATTTATTGACAAATAAATTGACAACAAAAAAAACACTTCAACATAGTCTCCCCGCAAAGCTCTATAGCCAGAAAAAAAAACAGAGAAACAAAAATAAAAGAAATAGAGAAAAAAAATCTAATTTTCCACCTAAAAATCCCCCAAAATCAAAAGCTAGGCAGGGGAGCAGCGCATGACTTCAAACCCTAAAACTGAATGAACTGAACAAAAAACAGAAAAAAAAATCTTATAGCAAACATCGAAACACAATTCAGAGTCATCAACTCTTGGGAAGACCAAATAAAAACAAATCAATTATTATCTACAAAATCTTTATCGTTATTATCATCAACGCACAAGGGGCACGGTAACGCAATTCTCAGTGTATCTTTGCTATATTCATTTTTTGAGAATTTGCAGGAAATTGCGGTTGTTGCTATTATAATTATATTATAGATAATTTATGTATAAAATAGCATAACTTCATAGTAATTCCTGCTGTGGGAACTCTGGTGTATTTCAAATGACTTTCCACGCATGATTAGTGGCCTACTGGGGCTTATCGCAAGGTTGAAGCTAGCATCAAATTGCAACAGGGCTGGCTTAATTCCAATCAGTATCTCAATAGGAAAATAATTCATTTTAGAAGGAATAGCATATTTAAAGATCTACAGTAGTGCTAGACAGGGGTGTTATTTACTACAGGGCAGGGGGAACAACTGCCACGCCAGCTTGCCCCCCCCCCCAGCTGAAATTTAGTGTCTTCAAAAATCTTGTCAAAACTAAAATAGGCCTACATTTTTGAAGCATCCAGAGGAACAGATCCGTTTTGTTTATTATACCTTTGCCTTTGTTGTATTATATGGCTGTTTTTCATTCTTGACTATCATTTTCATTGACTTGGGAAAATTGGCTCCAACTTTGCCCCCCCCCCCCCCCCCCACCCAAGATTTTCATGAAATTACACCACTTGCACAAGAGAAACATTGATGAATTGCTATTCTGAAACCTCCCAGGTCAACTTGAAAGATTGATGTAAAGAGGCATCATAAACTTCTTGAGGTATCATAACATCAAACAGTTCGTAGTAACGAACTGTAAGTAAGGAGTGACGCGGCTCTATAGTAACCGAAACTCTAAGAAACGGAATTTTGAAACCAATAGATACATCAAAAGAATTGAATTTTTATGCTGATTTTAAATATATAAGTTTCATCAAGTGTAGTCCTACCCATCAAAAGTTACGAGCCTGAGAAAAATTTTCTCATTTTTGAAAAGGGCAAAACCCCCCTAAAAGTCATAGAATCTTAATGAATCACACCATCAGATTCAGTATATCAGAGAACCCTACTGTAGAGGATTCAAGCTCCTATACGCACAAATGGGGAAATTTATATTTTTAGCCAGAAGAAAGATCATGGATGCGTTTTTTTTCCTAGGGGTGATCTTATTGACCCAGTGGTCCTAGAATTCGCGAGAGGGCTCATTTGAACGAAAATTAAAAGTTCTAGTGCCCTTTTTGAGTGACCCAAAAAATTGGAGTGCATATAGGCCCCCACTCACGCTCATTGTCCCCAAAGTTACCGGATCAACATTTTGAGATACCCATTTTGTTCAGCATAGTCGAAACATTTAATAAGTATGTCTTTGAGGACGGCTTAATCCCCCACAGTCCCCGGGGGAAGGGCTGCAAGTTATGAACTTTGCCCATTGTTTACATATAGGCCTAGTATTGGTTATCGGTAGGTATACAGATGTTTTAAAGGTTTTTTTTCTGGTGGGGTGGGGGGGGGGGGGGGTCGGGGGATTGTGTTACGTTGGATAATGTTTCCATGGAGTAATTTTAACTGGGAGAAGAGCATTTCCATGAAGGGGGCGGTGGATTTCCCATCATTATTTAAAAAACAGTAAGAAATTAAATAAAAATAAAAAGTTTTTTCAACTGAAAGTAAGGAGCAACACTATAGCTTAAAACGAATAGAAATTATTATGAATATGAGGGGGTTCACCCCCTTTTCAATACCTCGCTCTTTACGCTAAAGTATTTTTAGTAATTTCAAAAGAGCTATTTATTCTAATTAGACGGCCTTTGTGATTCAGGGGTCATTCCCAAAGAAATTGGAACAAAATTTGAACTTTAGCGTAAAGAGCGAGGTATTGACGAGGGGGCGAACCCACTCATATTACGAAAGTTCACCCCCTCTTCAATACCTCGCTCTTTACGCTAAGTTCAAATTTTATTAAATAATTGCCGATATAAGCAATAATTTGTTTGTGTTATTCTCCAGCCAATCTTAGCATTAATTTTACCTTAGGTTGCTTCATAACTATAATTTTTACGTGATAATAAACCAAAGATATTGTATGTCTTCGGCTTGTGGTTGTCACTAAATGATAAAAAAAAACAAGTTTGTTTTTTTTTTTACTGAAAGTAAGGAATAATATTGAAACTTATCGAACATAAATTATTACGTATATCTTTTAAAGATCCGTTCTTTCATTGATTTCAGTCATTTGAGAATTGCTCAACTTATGACTTTCATTTTCATAAAAATAGTTTAGACCTCTTTGGCCGTTTTGTTACTATGCCTTACAAAATTAGTTCCGCAAATATCGCTAATTTGTTACGTGGGAGAATCTTTCCATGGAGAAATTTCTCGTGGCGTAAGGGAATTTTTCATGAAGGGGGAGCTGGATTTCCCGAATTTATCTAAAAAACACTTAAAAAGCGCTTAAATAAAATTAAGTTTTTTTCAACTAAAAGCAAGAAGCAAATTAAAACTTAAAACAAACAGAAAATATTATGTATATGAGATGGGTTGCATCTCCTCAATAGCTCGCTCTTACGCTAAAGTCTATTTTTTAACTTTTAAAAGAGATTATTATTCTCACTAAACAACCTTTGCGATTCAGGAGTCATTTAACCAACTGGAACAAAAATCAAACTTAGGTTATTATAAGTTTATTATTAGTTAAAAAAAGTAAAATTAACATGCAAAATTTTGTTTTAATTATTCATGTACAGTGAGCCAAATTCAAAACCTGCATTAATTCAAAAATGTTCAGAAATTAAATAAAAGAACAAGTTTTTTTAATTGAAAGTAAGGAGAAATTTTTTTATTGTTTTATAAAGTAGAGTTGTGAGAAAGATTCAAACTTTAGCGTAAAGAGTGGGGGTGTTGAAGATGGGACAGCCCTTTCATATACGGAATAATTCCTGTTCGTTTTAAGTTTTAATATCACTCCTTACTTTCAGTTAAAAAAACTTCTTTTTTTCATTTCATTGCATAAAAGAGGGTATTTGTATTAGGGTCAAAACTAAGCCCTTATCATCGGGAATGGGCCAAACATCATGAAGCCCAAAGAAGGCCAAATCGAACTCTAAAAGGTTCTCTCGTAAAAGAAGAAACGATGCTTATCAATGATTTTTATATTAAGAAAAACTGAAAAGATGTCACCTGTTTTTTGTTTTTTTTTTTAGCTTCTCCAATCGATCTAGTAGGTCCCGTAGCTATGAAATATAGCCTAATTCACAAAATTGGTAGATAAACAAAATAAGTCTTGCCTGCATTTATGGCCGTAGCCAGGATTTTTTCGGCGGGGGTTGGGCGCAAAAAACTATAAAAAACTCATTAAAATGTTTTTATTTGGATTTTGTTACGTTTTTTACGAGTCGGACAGAAAATTTCGGGGAGACTGGGGTTCAAACCTCCCACCCCCACCCCCCATAGATACGCCTATACCTGTATGGGCCACCACAAAACAAGTTTCGAGAGGTTGCTTCCGAGTATCAAACCGTAATATGCTATGCCAACTTTTTTACCCTTCAATAAGAGCCGTTTTCCATTTAGGCTTTATTTTAGAAAATTTGGGGTATGGATGAGTCCCATTATCGGTTCTGTGAGGTTTTGACTGAGAAAGTAGGGCTCCTTTCGTTTTTCCCAGTTCTTGGTATACCTTTGTATCCTTGTTGACCTCAAACAGGAACATACATTTGGAGAGGGCAGGGAGATTGGAACCCAGCTCCCCCGAAACCCAAAGCGTTCCAGAACTCTTGGGAAATTTTTATTGAAAGTAACAAATAATTTTCATTAATACTTGATCCTTGAGAAAAATATTGCATACATGCCTGAGCTCAGAAGAAGTGGAAGCACTTTTGTCAAATCAAAACAACATAACAGTTGCTAAATTTGGTCTATTATTTCTGCTTATTAAGACATTTTAACCTTTATTTTTCTACTTCAAGTGCTTTTCTCACAAATCTATGCTCCATTTCAACTTAATACTTTCAGCTCACATTACTATTCAGCTGACATAATTTGTTCCACTGAGAAATTTCATAGCAAATTTCTAAGAAAAAACACGCAACTGGATAACGGCTAAGATACGCAAAAGCACTTCTGAAAACAAGCCGTCAAGAAGAATTTTTAGTCAATATTAGTAATTAAAATATAGTAAATATCAGATATATTATTATTATTATTTAAGCAAAAATGTAAATATAAGACAATTCAAGTGAGAATAAAAATAATAATTGTTTCATCAGTTTCTACTTTTTTTTGTAGCAAGTTTGAAGCTACACAAATTTCTAAGCAAGAACATTGAATCCTCCATACAAACTTTTGAACCCTATACTTCAGGATGTTACTGATTCCCAAGAAATTCAAAACTAAATTTCTTGAAAGAAAAATAACTCCACCTTGAAAAATGTGACTGACTTTTTTTTAATAGGAAACACTAAAACTGTAAATAACAAAAAAAAATAGTTAACATTTTTACCTAAATTATCAAATTTTTACCTATTTCTTTTTTACATAAAGTCTCTGTTTCTTTGAGGGGCAACTTGTTTTAAAAGCCTATTTCAACACCAATTTTGACCAAGTTTTTTTTTCTCGTTTAAGCTAAGAGAAATCGAGGTATTACTGTCCTATATTTCCATGTTAATAATGTGCGCTATAGCTCTATTGGTATATTTCTTTCTCATATTCTTGCAAGCCAATCATATTACTTTAAGCATAAGTCAGAAAGGGAAGCCAAATAACTGCGTATTTATTATCTGCTGTTGCCATATCAAGTATTTAAGGCAGTAAAAGGAATGTAGAACCTGATTGGTTCTTTTGTATGAAATTTTAAGCCAGTAAAAATAAGTATTTGACTAAGGACTTTCTTACAAGTAAACTCTCTGTTTTTCTATGGCTTACCTTTCAGTTCTCTTAGAACTTGAGATAGCCCTTTCTCAAAATAAATTTTAGCTTATAGTGCAAAGTGGGAATGTGACAAAAATTTCAAGTTTTAAAGGACAAACTATTGATACTTCAAAATACTCAAAAATAAATACGGTACTTGTCTATTATATAAAACACACTCGAGAAGTGAAGTTTGGTTAATACTAATGAAATCAAACAAAATATGATAAAAATATAATAGTTTGGAAACAAACCTGGGCTATATATTTGCACATAAGGGGGAGGGGGGGGGGGGTGTTGGTAAAGCATAACATAAATTAAATACGTAACGTAATCTAACCAAAATACCAACTAAATACTTAAATAAAATATAGCTACATTTATTTTCCAATCCAGCCAAAGCTGATTCTCTGGTATAAAGAAGTTGCTTGACCAGTTTCTTGTGTCATGTTTTCATCATTCGCGATCAAAATTTTCGAGTGTGTTTTATATAATAGACAAGTACCATAAATACAAATAAACATTAAGTTGTAGACTTGGGTACTAAATAACAAGATTGCATACAAACTAGTTAGAATATATTTGGAATATAGTTTGGAGCATTTTAAGGAATGAATCTATTCCAAAAACAACGATCAGAACCTGAATAGATTTAATTGATGTTTTATGCCAATTACACTAAAATGAGTAAGAAAAGATTATTAAACAAAAACAACAGCAAGGAAAATTAGAATCCATTAGTAAAAAAATGAAAACAAGGACACAAAGGAAAAAACAACTGGGTCAATGGTTACATGGGCGACGGCAGGGGGGGGGCATGCCCCCCTGGAAATTTTGGACTATGAAGCAATTATAAGAAAACCAAAGGAAAGAGAGCAGAATAGGGAAAAACCATGGGAAAATGTGTGTTGCCCCTGCCTGCCCGCCAATAGATTTTGACCCTTAGTAAGAAAATATAAGTTCTAATTTTGTGACTGAGTGACCCCTTTCCAGTTTTGCAAAAACATTTTTTCTATATGAATTGGTTAGAGGAAAAAAAATCCAATTCTTCAAAGTAATGAATGGTAAGTAAATAACGATCCTTGTCAGTAACGAAAGTATAAGAGCCTAACTATTGTATTTGTTTATTAATAATTAGTACAGTTATTAGAACACAAGAAAATTCGTATAATTATAGAAAACACAGGGAAAACATCTTAATAAGGGGCAAATTCTGTAAAAATATGCCGTCAACTTTTGCTTGCATTGCAAAAGTATACCCATGAAGTGGTACATAAGACCACTATAATTGGAAATATTTTCCCTGACAAAATGCTGGGAATTTCTATATTTTCCACCTGAACGGATACGTTTTATGTGTTTTATTATCATTTTTTTCAGGAGTGATTGTGTATTTATCTAATTGTCACTTTGAAAAAGATTTAATTTTTTTACAGTTATGAAGTATAAAGGTGTCAAATACACTGGTTTTTTGGTATTCAAAATTAATTTAAAATATTAAATTAAAATTTTTATTTGATTTTCTTAATCTTAGTTTTAGAGTTTTACTTTGAAAAAACTATTTGGATGATGCGTTACTTTTTATAAACACGAAGTCTAAAGGCATTAAAAACTTTGGTGTTTGATAACCAAGTTCAGAACTGTCGATATTGTTTAAAAAATATCCGTCCAACGCTTCGGCATTGCTTAAGAGAACTGAATGCTGGGAGTTTATATCGTAGTTTTAGTAAGTAGGCTATTGTTTTGTGTATATTTTGCAATTACTTACTTTTTTCATTTTTATATACTTTTACTTTAATTGACATGCTTTTTCCAGTGCCTTCAGAAAAATGTTTGTCTCTAAAAAAAACAAATTTTTTAAACTTAAAGTAAGGAGCCACATTAAAAACATAAAACGAACAGAAGTTATCACGTATATCAAGGGGGTCACCTTCTCGTCAACACCTCACTCTTCACGCTAGAGTTTTTTGGCAACTGCTTTCGTTGCAATGTTGCTCCTTACTTTCAGTTCAAAAAAACATGTTTTTTTCTGATCGTTTTTAAATAACGCCTGGATACCTGGCTCCATCTCCGATGAAAAATCCCCCTCCCCACAAAAATATCATCTAGACAATTCGATCCTGGCGAAAATTTACCCCGGACAATTACCCTTAACATTTCCACGCGTAAATTTGAATCGGTAAAGAGAAAAGCAAGACATAAAGAAATTCCGTATAGGAATTCCGGCAAATTCACCCAGTGTAACTTTGCCCTGAAAATTTCACCCCCTGGAAACTTCCCTCTCCATGGTAAATTCTCGCAGCAGAAAATTTGTCCTCCCTTCCCCCACCCGAAAAATGTATGCATACTTCCCAATAACAAATAAAACAATGGGCAAATTTTATAACTTAAAAACCTTTCCCAAGCGACTAAAGGGGGTCATTTTATCTCCAAAGACATAGTTATTGGGCCTTTCAACAATGCTGAACAAAAATGCTATCTCAAAATTTTAATCAAAAGATTTTGGGAAAACGTGGTGTGAGAGGGGGTCTAGTTGCCTTCCAGTTTTTTTGGTCACTTAAAAAGGGTACTAGAACTTTTAAATTCCGTTAGAATGAGCCCTCTCCCGATGTTCTAGGCCCACTGGGTCGATACGATTACTCCTGGAAAAAAAAAATAACAACAACAACAAATAAAACACCCATCCAGGATTTTTCATCTGGCAAAAATTACAAAATTCCACATTTTAGCATATATGAGCTTGAAACCTCCACAGTAGGGTTTTTCGATGCGCTGAATCTGACGGTGTGATTTTCATTAAAATTCTATGAATTCAAGGGGGTCTTTCCCCCATTTTACGAAAAATCAGACAAATTTTCTCAGGCTCGTAGCTTTCGATGGGTAAAACTAAACTTAATAAAACTTGTGTATTTGGAATCAAACAGTTCGTGGTAACGAACTGAAAGTAAGGAGCGACCCGGCTCAATGGTAACCGAAACTCTAGAAAACGGGTTTTTGATACCAATAGATACATCAAAAGAATCAGATTTCAATGCTGATTTCAAATATATAATTTTCTTTAAGTTTAGTGCTACCCATCAAAAGTTAAGTGCCTGAGAAAATTCGGCTGATTTTAAAAAAAAGGGGGAAAGAACCCCTAAAAGCTATAGGACCTTAATGAAAATCACACCATCATATTCAGCGTATCAGAGAACCCTACTGTAGAGGTTTCAAGCTCCTATCTACAAAAATGTGGAATTTTGCATTTTTTGCCAGAAGAAAGATCACGGATGCGTGTTTATTTGTTTTTTTGTTTTTTTGTTTTGTTTTTTTTTCCCAGGGGTGATCGTATCGACCCAGTGCTCCTAGAATATCGTGGATGGGCTCATTGGAACGAAAATTAAAAGTTCTAGTGCCTTTTTTAAGTGACCAAAAAAAATGGAGGGCATCTAGGCCCCTCCAACACACATTTTTTTCCCAAAGTCATCCGATCAAAATTTTGAGATAGCCATTTTGTTCAACATGGTCGAAAATATGATAACTATGTATTTAAGGATGACTTAATTCCCCAAAGTCCTCGGCGGGAGGGCTGAAAGTTATGAACTTTACCCCATGTTAACATATGGTATTGGTTATTGGGAAGTATAAAGACGTTTTCAGGGGGGGATTATTTCTGGTAGTGGGGGGGGGGGGTGGGTTGGGGGTTATATGGGAGGATCTTTCCATGAAGGAACTTTCATGGGGGAAGGGACATTGCTATGAAGATTCTTCCCAGCATTCTTTAAAAAAAAGACCAGAAATCAACAAAAAAAAAAATAAGTTTTTCAAACTGAAAGTAAGGAGCAACATCACAACTTAAAACGAACAGAAAATATTACGTATATGATTGGGTTCACCTCCTAGTCAATACCTCCCTCTTTAAGCCAAAGATGTTTTAGTACTTTCATAAGAGCTATTTATTCTAATTAACGACCTTTGTGATTAAGGGTCATTTTTAAAGAACAAAATCCGAAATTTAGCTTAAAGAGCAAGGTATTGACTAGGGGGCGAATTCCCTAATATACGTATAAAGAATATATGAATATAGAAGTTCGTTACGTAAGTTAATTCGTAGGTTACGTATATTTATTGCTAATAAAACGTTCGTAAATAAATTAAACAAGTTTCGAGAAAGCCGTTTAACCTAATAAAAGTAAAATTAATATGAAAATTTTTTTTGTAATTATTCATGTACGGTGACCCAAAATCAAAACCTGTATTAATTCAAAAACGTTCAAAAATTAAATAAAAAAAAAACAAGTTTTTTTAACTGAAAGTAAGGAACGACGTTATAAACTTAAAACGAACAGAAATAATTCCGTATATGAAAGATGCTGTCCCCTCCTCAACGCCTCGCTCTTTACGTTAAAGTTTGACTTTCTCACAACTCTATTTTTTAAACAATAAAAAAATTTAGCGTAAAGAGCGAGGCGTTGAGGAGAGGACAGCCCCTTTCATATACAGAATAATTTCTGTATTGGTATTTCTGTATAGTATTGGTTTTGGTCTATTGGAAAGCCATTTAGCACAAGAAAAGTAAAATTAATATGCAAATTTTGTTTTACTTATTCAGTGACGGTAAGCCCAAAGTGAAAGCTGCATTAACTAAAAAAAACGATCAGAAATTAAATAAAAAAAACAAGTTTTTTTAACTGAAAGTAAGGAGCGACATTAAAACTTAAAACGAACAGAAATTATTCCGTATATGAAAGGGGCTGTCCCCTCCTCGACGCCTCGCTCTTTACGCTAAAGTTTTTTATTGTTTTAAAAAATAAAGTTGTGAGACAGAGTCAAACTTTAGCGTAAAGAGCGAGGCGTTGAGGAGGGGACACCCCTTTCATATACGGAATAATTTCTGTTCGTTTTAAGTTTTGATGTCGCTCCTTACTTTCAGTTAAAAAAACTTGTTTTTTTTTTTATTTAATCAATCATAATAAGCCAATTCTTTTGATATATCTATTGGTATCAAAGTTTCGTTTTTTAGAGTTTTGGTTACTATTGAGCCAGGTCACTCCTTCGGGTCGGGCTATCAAACAGTTCGTGGTAACAAACTTACAACTTGTTACCACGAACTGTTTGATTACCCTCAAAATAGGACTACTGCTACTACTAACATCTCACCGCAGCACCAAGCCGCCTGAGGTCAACACAGCTACGTACGCTCCTCCTCCATCCCAATCTATTCAAAGCCTTCCTTTTTACACCCGCCCACGAAGTTCCCATTTCCTTTAAATCTTTCTTTATGACGTCCTCCCACCCAGACGAGGACGACCTGCTTTCCTTTTAGCCCTAGACGGTTGGCCGAAAAGAGCAATCTTCGGCAATCTGTCATCCGCACAACGTGCCCTAGCCACCTCAACCTTTCTTTCATTATAGGCCTAGAGAGCGGTATTGAACCACGTTTTTTGTATAGTCTATTGTTTGAAATACGGTCAGTCAGCCCGGTACCCACAGCAATCCTTAAGCAATTTCTCTGGAAAACATCTAGCAAATTTCCATCCGCTTTTCGGAGCGCCCATGCTTCAGAGCCGTATTTGACCACTGTCATCACTGTAGGTTCTAATATTCTAATCTTGGTTTGCAGAATTATCTTCCTATTCTTCCAAACTTTTTTTAATTGTGAAAAAACACCCTGAGCCTTAGCTATTCTACTTTTAACATCTTCACTGCTCCCACCATCTTTACTAATAATACTACCAAGGTAAGTGAAGCTGCCCACCTGATCAATCTTTTCATTACCCAAACGTCACCTTTTCATCTTCACTTATTCCTAGCCTTAGTGACTTAGTCTTCTTAACATTAATTTTCAACCCTATTCTAGCACCCTTAACTCGCAAAACATCTAAAACTTCATTCATTTTGCTCACACTTTCATCTAGGATGCTTAAATCATCAGCATAATCTAAGTCCAGGAGACTCTACCTCCCCATTTGATTCCATGGTCTCCCATTGCCTTTCCTGTGCTCCTTAAAACAAAGTCCATCAAATAATCCATATAAAGGGGGATAGAACACAGCCCTGCTTAACTCCTGATTTAATACAAAAACAGCTGCTAACGTCATTTCTTACCTTAACCGCAGCAGTGTTATTCTCATACATAGCACTAATCACTTTAATGTATTTGTCTGGTATACCATACAAGGATAAAACCTTTACTAAAGCTCTTCTATCAACAGAATCGAACGCTTGTTCATAATCTATAAAACTGAGGACCAAGGTGTTTGATAACTCAGTCAGTTCTCAATTAACAGCCTAAGATTGATTGGTCGACACATTCTCTACCTGTTCTAAAACCGCACAGTTCTTCTCTTAAAACTTTGTCTACGGCATCTCTCAGTCCAAAAAGTATCATATTACTGAGTAATTTACTACCTACAGAGACAAGACTAATGCCTCGATAATTACCACACTCAGTTTTATCACCTTTCTTATAAAGTGGCTTAATTAAGGTTTTCCTAAAATCGTCAGGTACTTCCCCTTTTTTCAAAAAATCATATTCATTATCTTCAGTAACTTATTTCTAACCTCAGAGCCACCATATTTATGAAACTCATTTACCACCCTATCAGCACCTGGAGCCTTATTATTTTTTAATCCTTTTAGTACTGTCGCTAATTCCTCCTCATAAAACAAATCTTCCTTCACATCCAAGCTATCACAAATTTTTTTCATTTTCCTCTATATCTTTTCCTGCAACTATTTTTCGGTTAAGCAAATTCTCAAAATGTCCGGCCCATCTCTCAAAATCCAAACAGAGATCATTGAAATATTGATCGTTTTTACTGCGTTACCAAAAGTATTGTATTCATAAGACTCTACAGTTTCATGAAAATGTAATTAAACAAAGCAGCAAAGGATTTTCAACTAAAGTAATGAGCAAGTTTAAAAATTAAAACAAATATAAATTACTCTGTATATAAGGGAGACCTGCCCCCTCTCAACACCTTGCTCATTACACACATAGTGCTTTGAATTTTTTTTTTCCAATTGCAAATTTTCTTTAAAAACTTGGGAAAAAGCCAAACTTCATAGTAAAGAGTAAGAGCTTAGGAGGAGACAGCCCCCTTCATACAAAGAATAATTTATTCAAATAGGTTTCAAATCTGTCCCTTACTGTCAGGTGAAAAGCTCTTTTTTTACTTAATTTCTGATTTTTTTCCAAATCATACCCATACAGGCCTAACCAAGATATAATTTGAGGTACCGGTCCTTAAATCCCTGGTTAATTGCTTTTAAAATTTGTAAATCAATAATTTTACGTTGATTAGTACCGCCCTATGTTTAATTTGCAATTTCAATTTTGGATAAAATTTGAATATACAGAAAAATGTCGATGAATTAGTAATTTTGGTGAAAAGTCCTTGTTAATATTACTACTAAAGAATTTTGGCTGAAAACTAAGTTCCTAGCAGTATTTGCCACCCCAAAGAAGTTTCTGGCGGGGCTGGTGATGACGTGCGTTGCCTTTTCCACCTCTGTGCTGGCAGATATGGAAATGTAACATTTTAGCTGCATAGAGAAACATTTTAATTAATTCCTACTCCCCCCCCCCCCTACCTCTTTCAACATTTATCTGAAGCCTCATGAAGAGTAAGCAGTTTGTCCATTAAAATGTGTTTATGTAGGAATCTACCCTACTCCCACCTAAACAATGACCCCCCCCCCCTCATTATAGCTGATACGCAATTACAGATCACCAAACGTAGCCTAATTTCATTACAAGTAAAGCGAATCAACTTGGTTGAATCCAGTACTGCCATCGTGTGGCTTTACTTCTTTTGCAACTGGGAAGCCTATAAAACATAGTTATTGATACTATTAAATCGATTAGCTTCTCAGGATTTTAAATTGATTGCAAATTCGTCCTCTTCGGGGTAAAGTCGTAGTTTGGAGACCTAAACCACCTAAAGTGTTACCCAGCCACCGCTGCTATTTTGGCGTCAGCCCCCCCCCCCCTGGAAAATTTTCTGCCGGTGCCCTTGAATGGTTAAAACCACAAAACAGAGCAGAAATGAATAAACAAGGTGAAAATTGAAAGGTGGATAAGAATCATAGCTCAGGTATGGGGATCTTGATATGCTGATACTTGGAACATATTGAATCCCACCTCTCATTTGGGAACCAGCTTGTTCCTACATTTACATAAAAAAAAATATTGCGCAAGAGTTTAATTTCACATGGTAATGGTCTTGTGCCAAATTTTGCCAAGGCTATATATTGAAAACAAGTGTCAACAATTTTGTTCTGAATTGTCAATAATTATTACCGGTAGCTTGGTGGAGATTTAGAAGACTATTCAAAAGAGTTGTCACGAAACAGCCCTACTCGAGAAACTATCAATCAACTATCATCAACAGATGTCAAAACTATCGATACAGGTACACTATCGTTAGTGCTAATGGCTATCAAAAAGAGGCACAGAATCAAATATCAAGAATAAAATCAACCTTGGTTTTAAATGTTTTCATTAAATAAAAAAAAAAAAAAAAATAATAATGAAAGTAAGGAGCAATATTAAAACTAAAAACGAACAGAATTATTCCGCATACGAAGGGGTTGCCCCCCTTGCCCCCCTCATCAATACCTTGCTCTTTACGCTAAAGCTTTTAGCACTTTTTAAAAAGCACCCTTTTAAAATTAAACGGCCCCGGTGTTTCAGTCTCCCTTCTTAAAAAATTGGGAAAAACATTCAAACTTTGGCGTAAAGAGCAAGGTATTGAGGAGGGGGCAACCCCTTCATATGTGGGTATAATTTCTGTTCATTTTGAGTTTTAATCTTGCTCCCTACTTTCAAACAGCTCGTGGTGACGAACTGTAAGTAAGGAGCGACCCGGCTCAATGATAACCGAAACTCTAAAAAACGGAATTTTGATACCAATAGATACATCAAAAGAATCAGATTTTAATGCTGATTTAAATATATAAGTTTTATCAAGTTTAGTTTTACCCACTGTGGTCTTACCCATCAAAAGTTACGCGCCTGAGAAAATTTGGCTGATTTTAGAAAAAAAAGGGGAAAGACCCCCTAAAAGTTATAGAACCTTAATGAAAATCACACCATCATATTCAGCGTATCAGCAAACCTTACTGTAGAGGTTTCAAGCACCTATCTACAAAAATGTGGAATTTTGCATTTTTTGCCAAACGAAAGATCACGGATGCGTGTTTATTTGTTTTTTTTTTTCCCAGGGGTGATCGTATTGACCCAATGGTCCTAGAATATCATGGGAGGGCTCACTGGAACGGAAATTAAAAGTTCTAGTGCACTTTTTTGGGTGACCAAAAAATGGAGGGTAACTAGGCCCCCTCCCACGCTCATTTTTTTCTAAAGTCACCCGATCAAAATTTTGAGATAGCCATTTTGTTCAGCATGGTCGAAAATATGATAACAATGTCTTTTAGGATGACCTAATCCCCCGAAGTCCCGGGGGGAGGGCTGAAAGTTATGACTGTTATCCAATGTTAACATATAGTATTGGTTATTGGGAAGTATACAGACGTTTTCAGGGGGGATTTTTTCTGGTAGGTGGAGGATTTTTTCGGGGGTTATATGGGAGGATCTTTCCATGAAGGAAGTTTTCATGGGGGAAGGGACATTGATATGAAGGGGGCGCCGGATTTCCCAGCATTATTAAAGAAAAAGATAAGAAATTAAGCAAAAAAACAAACAAGTTTTTCAACTGATTTCAACTGATCAACTGATTGTGATTAATGGGTCATTTTCAAAAAATTGGAAAAAATTCGAACTTTAGCTTAAAAAGCAAGGTATTGACTAGGGGGTGAACCCCCTAATATATGTATAAAAAATCTATGAATATAGAAGTTCATTAGGTAAGTTAATTCGTAAGTTACGTATATTTATTACTAATAAAAACGTTCGTAAATAAAATTAAACAAGTTTCGAGAAAGCCATTTAATCGAATAAAAGTAAAATTAATATACAAATTTTGTTTTAATTATTCATATACGGTGAGCCAAAATCAAAACCTGCGTTAATTCAAAAACGTTCATAAATTAAATAAAAAAACAAGTTTTTTTAACTGGAGGTAAGGAACGACGTTAAAACTTAAACGAAAAAAATTATTCCGTTTATGAAGGGGGCTGTCCCCTCATGAACGCCTCGCTCTTTACGCTTGCTCTTTAATGCACCTCTCCCGATCTTCTAGGACAAAAAACAAATAAACACGCATCTGTGATCTTTCTTCTGGCAAAAAAAGTAAAATTCCACATTTTTGTATATAGGAGCTTGTAGCTTCTACAGTAAGGTTCTCTGATACGCTGAATCTGATGATGTGGTTTTCATTCACATTCATTGACTTTTAGTGGGTGTTTTCTCCCTATTTAAAAAATTAGGCAAATTTTCTCAGGCTCGTAACTTTTTATGGGTAACACTAAACTTGATTGATCTTAGATATTTGGAATCAGTATAAAAAGAAAATTCTTTCGATGTATCTATTGATATAAAAATTCCGTTTTTTAGAGTTTCGGTTACTCTTGACTTCTTGAGCCCAGTCGCACCTTACTTACAGTTCGTTACCACGAAGTATTTTATTTGTGTTTAGTCTTCTTCTTGCAATGACACTAATACTTTTTTAGATCTCGTCACAGAGCTAGGCCACCTATAGGACACTGGTCGACGCTCTTCCTCCATTTCAGACTTTCCTTCAACACCTTTGACTGAGTCCCTGAATATTTTACACCAAAATTTCTTAGATTTTAATGACTTTACGCCCTTAATGGATTTCCCAACATGTGTTTACTTCCATGTCAAAATGTAAATCATCACAATTCCCTGTATGAGTTGTCAGTACAAGTTCTACATGTTCCAAATTGGAGTATCTTGTAAACTCAAAATATGTTTGTTCTTTTCACGGTACTGGCTCAAAATTTCACAGAGGAAAGCCAATTAGGTTTTACATAGGTTAGTTGGTTTTCTTTTCTGACATACAATAATTAGCTGGCAAAGAATTTTTAGTTAACTGCCCTTTAAAACAAAAAGAGAAAGTACTCCCTGAAAATATTTTTTTTTTTTTTAGTTTTTAAAGGCAGTTCAACCCAAAAATACATGTATTAAGGTTTCTACCTTTTATATAAAATACAGTAAATAAAAGTGTAAATTAGGAACATCGATGTTGAAAATTACGAAACTGCTTATTGAACTCAGAACAGAATCTGGATGGCAAACCTGGTCCACAAGTCTCATTTATGAAACACTCAAGCGTCACTATTTTGGACCAGTGCGCTTGCGGAAGATCTCGAAAAAGAGTATCTTCCACTGACTGCAAAAGGCCCCGGATTAGTTGAAAATGAGGTCGATCACTTTCATCTAATCAAAGATCGTTCCTTTTGGTAAAGTTTGCTTCTAATATTCGTGATACTTGCACATGCTCATTGACAGTGCACAAGCGCATTGTTCCAAAATAGCGATACTTGTGTGTTTTGTGTTTACAACGATCATGGAAGTTGTGGACCACATTGGACAACCTGGAAAACTTAAATAAAAATATTTCATACATTAGAAATCATTTTATTGAGAATAATGGACTTGATGTGCTAATAACAATTTAGTAATCCTTGCCTCTGTTTTCGTCAGCAGTAATCTTAAATCACGGCGGTTCTATGCTGCATCTATTATGCTCTGATTGTAATCACTATAATGAACCTGTAGCCATCGTCATCCCCTGAATCGATCCTGTGCCTACTAGGAGGCAGTATCAACTACTTTGGTAACCAATAAAATTAAAGAATACTTTTACCACGGAATTATGGACAATTAATGTCTATTTTTTTCCTTCGCCTTAGCACTGTAATACACTGAAGAGGGATATTAAGAGAGACATTGTTTTCTTATCAAGCAGTAACATTTGAAAGGGCTAGTTCGTGTGAAAATAAAACCATCAAACTAAATACCTTGAAAAATGCTTTTTATAGAGACATTTAGTCCCCTGAAAGTAACAAAAAAAAAAAAATGGCAGAAAAGGTTAGGGGACATCTGACCAAGTCAAACCTAGAAACCTTGCTGCTTTCAAAAAGTATGCCCTTGCAGATCAGATTACACTACAGAGTCATAGTGAAGTCACAAGGACACTGCATTTTGGCAAGTTGAAAATACCTAATTCTCACCATAAGTGTGAGTAGAATATGGTCTCTTGGGAATGAGACTCTTGAGAACGGATTCCTGAGTGAGTTTCGAGTTTTTAAAATAGTTCAATTAAAATGACCAGAAACTAACTCATTCAAGAGGCTAAATTTAGACAACAGACAGAAGCTGAAACGAATAAAATCAACCAAATGAAGGTGATGCTGCCACTCGACAAACCCCCAAAGGTTTGAATGCCCTTTAAAAGCCCTAAAAGCACAGAAGAATCTTCTGATGTACCCCTAGTGGACGGTACCAAAGACTTTTTTTGAATGGTGTTTGATGACTTTTTGAAAACTTTCTTTACTTAACTTATGGTTGCTTCTAAATGTACTAAAAGTATATAAAAATAGTTTATAATATTTCAGCATTTGTATCTTTTATCATAAATATGACCTTAATATAGGTAAAAATTCCCATAAAGTTATGTTCCTTGATATTCCTTATAAGATTAATTATCAATAAAAAATCTTACAATTTAAAATACAGAAGAAAAAGAAACACAGAAAACTGTCATAGAGTAATGTCCCTGGATATCCTTAAGATTAATTATCAATAAAAAATCTTACAATTTAAAATACAGAAGAAGAAGAAGAAATCAGAAGATTGTCATAAAGTGATATTCCTGGATATCCTTTGCAAGATTAATATCAATAGAAAAAAATCTTACAATTTAAAATACAGAAGAAAAAGAGGAAGAAGAAATACAGAAGATTGTCATAAAGTGATGTTCCTGGATATATTGTGTAAGATCATATATCAATAAAAAAAAAAATCATAAAATTTAAAATACAGAAGAAGTAGCAGAAAGTAAAGTCATTAAAATTACACTTAGGTCGACTGCTCATATTGCTACAATTATCCATATTAGAGGGGGAAAAGATTCTATAAGTTAAAAACTATTATGTACATCCTTTAACAACATTTTTTAAATAGGAGGGACAAGAAAACTTTATTAGGCCTAGAAATCTATTTTCAAATCCAGGGATCTACGACTGAACAGACCTCAAACCCACATATGGGCCATTCACAATTACATCACTTGCCCCACAACTCTTAAAAATTACCTTGGAACATTGGAGCTATGGAACCAACCAGTGTCATACCACCAGAACCAAGATATTGTCCAAGAGCAACTTCTTGAAAAAAGATAGGTATGCCGCATACCACCATTGCAATAAAATAGGGTATCAAGAATGCACCTAAAAACATGTAATTGATTAGGAACATTATTTAACAACATGCTATGTACAAACGAAAAACTAAGAACTACCTAACTTTGGTGGCAGCGCTATGCAATTTTATGAAACGTATGTTTTGGGGGATGGTTTTGAAATCTTTGTATTAATCACTTCTTAATCTCTTCACTAAAGAGTATATTGAGTGTCTCCTTAATTACTGTAAGTAAAAACAGATTATGGTATTTCTTTTTAGAAAATATTATTTTGCCATTTTACCAAATATACATTGAGAGAGGCTGTCCAAAACAGCGGCACACTTCAGGAAAAAGTGGGTGCGAGGGCTAGGATTCTTTCTAAATTTTTTTATAATGCAGATACAAAAACGGTATTTGTCATTTCGAGGGGGGGATAATTTTGTTCCAATGAAAATACAACAAGGGATATATTTCAGAAACTAAGGGCAATTGCCAAGGCCCCTACCTTCTAAATGGCCCCCGGTCAGAAATATTTAGATTAGTCTCTTCTGAAGATAAATGCAAAAAATAAGAGCCACTTAACTTTGGATACACTGTATTTGCTTTTTTTCTGAAATATATGTTGGTGGGGGGGGGGCCAACTTTTTTTAATAATTTAAACAATTTAATAGTTTTCCATAATGACTGAAACTCAATTTCTCGCCGATAGTGACCAAAGACCAATATGCAGTTGCACTCTTAGATTAGATTGTTTCATTATTCTGAGCGATTTCCAAAGTTCTACGACAACGTTGTCCATACAAAACCTTATATGCCCCAGGGTATAACTTACAACCCTTGCCCTGAAGGCTGTGGGGGAGTTGTCATCCTCAAAGATCTAATTTCCAGAACTTAAAACCACGTTTAATAAAATGGCTATCTCAAAATTTTGAATGGATGTGTTTGGGGGAATGATGGCCATGGGGGGGGGGGGGCTAGGTGCCCTCCAATCACTGTCATCTGTTAAAAAGGGCACTAGAACTTTCGATTTTCATTCGAATGAGCCCCCTTTGAAGTTTCTACGACGACCCCTTCCAAATGAAGTGCCTCTGGGAAAAAAATAAATAAATAATAAATATTAAAAACATTGGAGCCGTATGGCCTTTACTATAGGCAACGCTATAGCGTTTCCTCTGATGAAAACATTTTAAGAGATTATGCATGAAGTCACTTCAAATCTATTAAAATCATTGAGGTAGTGGTTGAAGAGGAGAACATGATTGGAGGCCATCAAGTCTGATATCTTCAACAAATATACAATATCTTGGATTGTCTGTTAGAGTGCTTAAGAACTACTGGCTTCGCGTAGCAATGTCAAGTTATCACCGGGACACTGGGACTAGAGTTACTGCATAGTAACCTTTTTTGCTTTATGATTTGTCAGACTATTTGAAGTATTTTTTTAGTTTGTATGTTTGATCATCTGCTTCCATAATTTCTGCTGAAAATAATATATTCTTCTTTTGAAGGTGAATACGAAATATGAATTTACTTTGGAGCTTGTTTCACAAAGCAAACATTGTTACACAGTAAATTTGTTTTTTAATCTGTGATTATATTTAGAATGTTTGGTAGAAGTATTAGGATGTTCAAGGTAAATTTAGTAGAACTTCGTTTATTAGTAAATAAAAAGTAAGAAGGATTTTGTGAATTTTCGTTTTGACTTTGGTAAAACGCCATACCAAAAATATTTCTACACAGCACAAATTGTAGGTGCTTGTTTTAGAATCCGGGCAACACGCGAGAAGTGAAGTTTGGTTAATGCTAATGAAATAAAACAAAGTATGGTAAAAGTATAATAGTTCAGAAACAAATTTGAGCTATATATTTCGACATTAGAAGGGGGAGGGGGTAAAGCATAGCATATGTTAAATACGTAACCTAGCCTAGGTACCTTTTTTGCCCCTTTAACACCCAAAACTAAAGTTTAAATCTTTGTCACGGAGAGAGAGCAGTACCTCACTAGGCAGCCAATACCTGTTTTTCATATAGCATCTTTGAAATTTGATGCGGTCTTTCTTGCGTGTTGCCCGGATTCTAAACAAGTACCAAATTGTAAGGTCTTAAAATATATCTAACGATTTTTATCTCCCAATACTTTTTGATATTTTTTGAAAGATTAGATGGATAGTTTTTCAGTTTGGATGCTAAAAAAACGAAAGTATTTTGTCAAAAATATTCCCATTGCTCTGAATATTCAAGAAAACTCACGGAAATTCTTAGATGATCCTTATAAGTGGATTCGTTCTACTTCCTTGTTTGCGGTTACGCTTGCGACGTTTTCGGAAACTGCTTTCAGAAACGGTTTTCGGAGTTGAATTAAATCAAGTTGCCATCAAGCCATGGATAATTGGAGAAAAGGCCAAGACAGATAGTCTGAGTGAGAGGCAAATCTGGCATAACCCTTTTTTAGGATTGTATAAAAATAATGTCATTTCTTTTGCTGATAGATAGTCTCATCCATCCATCCATCCTAGGCAAAACTAAGGTAGATAGTCATAGAACTAAGGGATGATCGAGATTTTAGAGTTGACTCATGACGGCCAATGTTGCCACAATGCCCCCTGGACTTGTATGCAAAACGGGGGAATGAATTTGCTTGGACTCACATGCGAACAAATGACCTAAGCTCAGGAACAAGTGACTTGAGCTGATTTTCGGAAACGGTAGATAGCTCATCATATAGTAACAAACTATCTGCTACGACCAGTCAACATCTGTTTTGCATGATGGAGAAAATAGTCAAAACAGTTCGTGGTAACGAACTGTAAGTAAGGAGGAACCCGGCTCAATGGTAACCGAAACTCTAGAAAACAGAATTTTGATACCAATAGATACATCAAAAGAATCAGATTTTAATGTTGATCTCAAATATATAAGTTTAATGAAGTTTAGTCCTGCCCATCAAAAGTTACGCGCCTGAGAAAATTTGGCTGATTTTCGAAAACGAGGAAAGACCCCCTAAAAATTACAGAACCTTAACGAATATCACACCATCATATCAGCGTATCGTGTTTATTTTTTTTTTTCCAGGGGTGACCTACCGACCCAGTGGTCCTGTGTTCATCATTGGAACGGAAATTAAAAGTTCTAGTGCCCTTTTTCAGTGACCAAAAAATGGAGGGCAACTAGGCCCCCTCCCACGCTCATTTTTTCCCAAAGTCACCCGATCAAAATTTTGAGATAGCCATTTTGTTTCAGCATGGTCGAAAATATGATAACTATGTCTTTTAAGATGACTTAATCCCCCGAAGTCCCCTGGGGGAGGGCTGAAAGTTATGAACTTTACCCAATAGTATTGGTTATTGGGAAGTATACAGACGTTTTCAGGGGGGATTTTTTTCTGGTAGTGGGGGGGGTTGTGGGTCGAGGGTTATGTGGGAGGATCTCTCCATAAAGGAAATTTTCATGGGGGAAGGGGCATTGCCATGAAGGGGGCGCCGGATTTCCTAGCATTATTTAAAAAAAAAGAAATTAAATTAAAAAAAAACAAGTTTTTTCAACTGAAATTAAGGAGCAACATCAAAACTTAAAACGAACAGAAAATATTACGTATATGATTGGGTTCACCCCTAGTCATACCTCGCTCTTTAAGCCAAAGATTTTTTAGTACTTTCAAAAGAGCTATTTATTCTAAATAACGGCCTTTGTGATTAAGGGGTCATTTTTAAAGAATTGGAACAAAATTTGAACTTTAGCTTAAAGAGCGAGGTATTGACTAGGGGGCGAACCCCCTAATATACGTATTAAAAATATATGAATATAGAAGTTCGTTGCGTAAGTTAATTCGTAAGTTACGTATTTTTATTACTAATAAAAATGTTCGTAAATAAAATTAAACTAGTTTCGAGAAAGCCATTTAACCAAATAAAAGTAAAAATTATATGCAAATTTTGTTTTAATTATTCATGTACGGTGAGCCAAAATCAAAACCAGCGTTAATTCGAAAATATTCAAAAATTAAATTAAAAAAAAAGTTTTTTTTAACTGAAAGTGAGGAATGACGTTAAATTTTAAAACGAACAGAAATTATTCCGTATATGAAAGGGGCTGTCCACTCCTCAACGCCTCACTCTTTACGCTAAAGTTTGACTTTCTCGCAACTCTATTTTTTTTAAACAATAAACAACTTTAGCGTAAAGAGCGAGACGTTGAGGAGGGGACAGCCCCTTTCATATACGGAATAATTTCTGTTCGTTTTAAGTTTTAACGTCATTCCTCACTTTCAGTTAAAAAAAACTTCTTTTTTTTTATTTAATTAATAAAAATCCTAGCCAGCGGAGAGCAAAACCTGACGCATCAACTAAAACGCATAAAATTATTGAAAGTAATGATATGTGACAAAGATATGGCCAAAGAAAAAGAAAGAAAGAAAGATCGGTCGAGAAAATGAAAACACAAAACAGAGAAGTAAAAAATTGGTGGAGGTCCACAAGGCGGGTGCACAGTCCAATCCAATATTTAATCTAAATCTATCATGTACAAGCTTATATACCTATACTCCTTTATCGTGTTATATTTATGAGATTTAGGGAAAGGTCTAGAGACATCTAGTCAGAGGTAGTTGGACACTGTGGCGTTTACTGGGAGGGGAGGAGTGATGTATCTTGTATCTTCCCCTACATATATTTGCGCCTCCCCCCTAGAGGCCCTATCACCACTGGATGTGCCTTTTTTATGCTCTTTTCAAATATAGATCTGTAAAAAGCGCGTTGATATATGATCAAGAGCTTTGAATTGAGCCTTTAAACATCTCTCAACGATATTGCAGTTGTATCGTGCGTGCGGTGGAGGGGGAGAGGGGACTGCTCTCCCGTAAATTTTGAAAATATCTGTTTTGAAGTATTTTTTGTTGAAAACACTCTTTTTGGTATTTCCATTGAAAAAAAAACTGAAAAAACAATGAATTACCCACCAATACATTGACAGACAAATCCCCCACCACCAAAGTGCATTTTTCGGGTACCCCAATTAGCTTTGAAACGAGCCCTTAATCAGTTCTGTATAATGTTCCAGTGCCCCACTAGCGGCGAAATAAAAAGAAAAAACAGAAAGAAAAAAGAGACTTCAGTGTTTCCCATGCAAAAACTGATTTTCCCTTGTTCTTCAAGTGGGAGGGAGGACTGCAATTTTCCGATAAAGAATTTTCAATCATGACAATTCATATGATGCAATTCTATTTCGATCCAACCCCATTTTTTTGAGAAGTATCATGCTCTTTTTCGAGATCCGTATAAGTTTGTTTTCGTAAAACATTTTACTATTAAAAGTTATCGAAATAATATTTACCATTCCTGGATCTCCTGGATATTTTCTTACTGGACAGTTTTTTTTTCATAGCGCACTTTTGAACTTTTGGTTACAATGGGCCGTGATTAGCAGTTTCCTAAGCTGTAGCTACCTCTGCAGCCATGAAAAGTGCCCGAATATTACAAATTTTAGCAGAAATTGACTGCAAATATTGACCTCGATTGGAAAAGTTACTAGATAGTACGCAAAATACCTCCCCACCCTCAAAATGGCTAGATGTGTCGGTGCTCATATTACTACATGCAAGGAGAGGAAGTAATTGTAATCTAAGATGAATTCTCAGAAACACCCTTGGAAAATTCTTAATAATTTCTAACCTAAGTTTTTTTTTCTATTTTTGAAGTGAAACAAGAAATACATGCCCCGATAAAAACGTACCATCACCATTAAATAAGTAATTTCGTAGTGATTACCATACATATAATTGTATTTTCATATTAATACATATTAATTGTATTATATTTATTTATTGTATTATATTAATTGTATTATATTAATTTATTATTATTTATTAATTATACATATTAATTGTATTTTCAGATTAAAAAAAGAAATTTTACTAGGAAGACTTCACGAACGTACTTGTCAATCAGACGTACCGACTGGAATGTACAGTCGGTACGTCACTTGGTTGACGTATCTACAGCGACGTCACTTGGTTGATATAGCTCGGCAAAATATGTCATCTTGGCGTTAGCTTTAAAATCTAACTTTTTCTTCACTATATTTTGCCTCCAGGTAAAACTGGATATTTTCTTCATGAACAATTTTGTGGTTATTTTGCTTCCGTTTTAAAAGTAATTAAAGGCATTTTGAATAGATTATTGTTCACCAGGCTATTTTATAAAGACGCCTTTGTTACTTTCATTTGTTTTACCAGCGGCTTGCAACATTTTTTACGAAAATAAACAATTGTTTTCTTGAAAGTGAGTATAAAATACGAATATGTTCTTAATGTAGTCTTTAAAAAAACACAAAACTATTAACTTTTTCTCAAAGACAAAATTCTTCTTCAGTTATAATTTATTTGTCTTAAAAAATTGAGATTTTTATCTGACTATATTCTTGGTGTAACATTTTAAAAATCCAAGCATTATAAAATATGTTTTATTACAGATTGTAAAAAGTGTTTACAAAATATGAATATATTCTTAGCATAGTATTTAAAGGTACAAGCATCCTGAATTTCTCCGGTCCAGTTAATAAGGTTTCATCTAGCCCATTGATAAATGACTACAAATGCACCATTTTAGAATTTAGTTCCATCCAGCAAGTGATGTTGAATATCTATGATTTTTGATTAGTTGTTTCTATAAAAATAATTCGTATAAATTGTATTTTATAACATAGGTTCTTATGTAAAAAAAAATTATATCATGTGAATGTATTCTCAACTAAGATTTTGAAAATACAATCACTATGAATATTATTTCAACCATTATTCACAACCCAGTAAATAAAGTTTCATCCAATCCATTGATAAATAAAATCGGTAGGCTACAAATGCGGCACTTTAAAACTTAATCGCACCAAGGAAGCGATGTCGGTTATTTACGATTTTTAATTAGTTGTTTTTATAAATAATGCTTATAAAATGTGTTTCACAAAACAGGTTTTTATGAAAGGAAATTCTAAAATGTGAACGTATTCTGAAATTAGATTTTGAAAATACAAACATTATTAATTTTATCTCAATCATTTTTTAACCCAGTTTTAAAGTTTCATCCACCCACTGATAAATGAATACAGATGCTGCATTTTAGAATTTAGTTGCACTAGGCAACCGATGTCGAATATCTAAGATTTTTCGGTTAGATTGTTTTTAGTTGTTTTTTCTATAAGTACTTTTTATAAGGTTTTTTAGAAGTTTTAATCTGAATATGTTATGTTATTAAAAAAAAATACAAAGTTTACAGATTTTTATACAGCCATTTTTTTTTCAACCCAGTTAATAAAGTTTCATTCAACCCATTGAAAAAGGAATACAGATTCCGGACTTACAAATTTAGTTTCGCCCAGGAAGCGATGACCAACATCGAAGAATTTAAATCAGTTTTGTTTATATAAACATTTCTTATGAATATGTTTTATAGAGCAGATTCTTATGAAAAAAAAAAATCTATAAAATATGAATGTATTCTTAGTATAGTATTCGAAAATACAAACATAATGAACTTTACCCCAACCATTTTTTCCACCCTAATGAGTAAATGTTCGTCCAACTCACAGAGAATTGAATACAAATGGAAGACATTAAAATCTATTTCGCAGGTTTTGTTTTCTTTATGAAAGTTTCTTGGGTAAACAGGAACAAATTCTTGAATCAGTGTAAAAGTTTGATCCTCTGGTATATGTCGCCCCTTACCTACGAATACACTATCTTAAAACGCGCATTTGTATATATATTTTAAGTCCAAGTCTTCAGAACCTTTTATATTTTGTGACTTTTTGATAAGATTGTATAGAAAAGTGTTTTTGTCCAATATCACCATTTCCAGCATTTTACCGTCCTTTCCTGAAATTTTTTTTGAGAATCCTTAAACAATCCTTCGGAAGAGAGAAAAGTTTGGACAATTTGTTTTTTAAATTAAAATTAATTTTAAAAAATATCTAATAAAATTAAGCATGAAAATACTGAAAAAAGCTTTATTTATGAATTAAATATGAACAACCACATAATAGAGACTTGAACAAACTAATGCTTAAACCACTTGTTACTGGAAAACTCATGGGTTTGACTCCCATCGACGGCGATTTTTCTTTTTTTTTCTTTGAATTGCAGCTAAAAAATTTAATTTTGATTGTTTCGAAGATGTTTTGTAAATTATTCTATGCATGTTTTAATTTTGAAATTATGTTGATTAGTAAATAATTATATTCTTTTATCTTAGAAAGTATTAATTAATGCTTAGCACTTTCACCTGATGCAATGGGCAATGACAAAGTTGAAATATTTGCAAATATGTTTACATGTTTGGAAATTTTTGATACTATGTTTGTGCTCTTTTTGAATTGCAGCAATTCTTTGTCCAATTTTTCGTATCGGTGTTGCCACTATCATTTTTTTTTGTTTATGCAGCATTAATTGGTTGACTCGTGGTAGCCCGGCAGATTGATCTTTACTTCGCAATACGGGCCCAGAGTTCAGTCTAAGCTGCTGCAGGGCTGACGGGGAAGGGGACCTGCAGTTAAATAAATCCCACGAATTGGTGGGGATGCCTTATTGGCCACAAGTTACCAAGGAGGAACTGTCTAATTTGTCGTTTCTATTACTATCAATTAACACGTCGTCTCTGTCGCTATGAGCTATGTTTGTATAGACAGTTAAAAAACTGTATTTCTTGAATTGATTATATTGTACTTGAATTAGAGTCTGTTTTTCTAAATTTATTTTAGCGTCAAATCAACAAAGCATATTTGAAAGCTGAACTTTTCCAGAAACATATTTATTTAAATACTTTTCGAGTCATAGTTTTAAACACTCGTATATGTCAAAATAAACTTACACGAGTTTTTGAGACAAAATAAGAAGAAAAAACAAGCGAGAAAAGTAAGACCCGCGTTAAATTATCTCTAATCGTTTTACCGATAGTGGGTAAACTATCAGGATATCATGATTTCCAAACCGTAACCGGTCAAGCGTGTCTATTAAAAATTAAAACATGGCAGGAATCTATTTCTTGGGGGAGGGGCTTACAAAAAGAAATTGTCAGGGTTTTTTTTTTTAGGTAGGAAAGAATTGAATTAGTCGACCAATAAATTTCAAAGACTAATGAGCAGAAAACCAATTAAAACTTGTGTAAGAGGAAAATTTGTTTGGAGGATTTTCTGGAACTCTTGACCAGGCCCTTGAAAAAACTGGACCCTAGATATTTGTCTTATTTCGCTCTTAGAAATACCTTTCCTAAAAGATATCCAGACAATGGCGTCAATGCACGAGAATTGAGGGCGGGGGTAGAATTATTTTTTATATCCGGGGGGAGTGCCTTTTTTTCAATACAAGTACCCAAAAAAGGTATTTTTCAATGAAACTCCCCCTAAAAAGATATTTTCCAAATTATCTTTCCAAATTATCTTATTATCCTGGATAGGGTTGACCATGGTGATTCCAATGGTTCAATTTCCATTTCAAAAAAGCAGTTCACTTAAGATGTCCAAGAAGCAAAAATAATGAAAGTATACATTCTTATCAGAAGGTCAAAAGAATTTGCAGCATTGAGGCAGAAAGATTGCAATAATTATAACACGAATTTCTATAATTTATACCAACTATAATTATAATGAACTGTCGTTATAAACTGGATTTCAGAGTATTTCTCGTATTATAGATTACACCAAAAATGACTGACCTTTATCGTAAATTGAAAGGTGCCAAACAGTGTTAAGTGCTTCGAATAATCCTAGTAGGGAGTGCATGTTCGAATGATTTTAAAAATCAGTTCTCCTAAATGCCGAATTCCAAGAAGCAAAATAACAAGACCATATTTTTTTAAAAGAAGTTCAAAATACCTGTCAGCATTGCGGCAGAAAAATTGCAATGATAATAACACGAATTTCCATAAATCATATTAACTGCAATAATGTTTAAAAAGAAGTTGAATTTTCTATTCACAACTCTTCAAAAATGCCAAGGATAATATGCCCCATGGCATCTTTATGTTACATTAAATAAAAAAAAACAAGTTTTTTTTAACTGTAAGTAAGGAACGACGTTAAAACTTAAAACAACATAAATTATTCCGTATATGAAAGGGGCTGTCCCCTCCTCAACGCCTCGCTCTTTACGCTGAAGTTTTTTATTGTTTAAAAAAAATAGAGTTGTGAGGTAGATAATTTCGGAGACCACACTGCCTTTCCATGACGATAAATAAAAGTTCAAATAGGGATAAAATCCTTTTAATAGACAGTGATAGAAATTCACAAAATACCAGATATTTCGGTCACATATACAGTGACCGTCATCAGTAGTAAAACTAAAAGCTAGTTTGTGAGAAAGTCAAACTTTAGCGTAAAGAGCGAGGCGTTGAGGAAGGACAACCCCTTTCATATACGGAATAATTTCTGTTCCTTTTAAGTTTTAACGTCGTTCCTTACTTTCAGATAAAAAAAAAACTTGTTTTTTTATTTAATTTTTGAACGTTTTTGAATTAATGCAGGTTTTGATATTGGCTCACCGTACATGAATAATTAAAACAAAATTTGCATATTAATTTTACTTTTATTTGGTTAAATGGCTTTTCTCGAAAATTGTTTAATTTTATTTACGAACGTTTTTATTAGTAATAAATATAAGTAACTTACGAATTAACTTGCGTAACGAACTTCCATATTCATAGATTTTTAATACGTATATTAGGGGGTTCGCCCCCTAGTCAATACCTTGCTCTTTAAGCTAAAGTTCGAATTTTGTTCCAATTCTTTAAAAATGACCCCTTAATCACAAAGGCCGTTAATTAGAATAAATAGCTCTTATGAAAGTGCTAAAAAATCTTTGGCTTAAAGAGCGAGGTATTGACTAGGGGGTGAAACAAAACATATACGTAATATTTTCTGTTCGTTTTTGCAAAATTCCACATTTTTGTAGATAGGTGCTTGAAATCTCTACAGTAGGGTTCTCTTATACGCTGAATATGACGGTGTGATTTTCATTAAGGTTCTATAACTTTTAGGGGTGTCTTTCCCTCTTTTTTCTAAAATCAGCCAAATTTTCTCAGGCGCCTAACTTTTGATGGGTAATACTAAACTTGATGAATGGTAATACAAGAGTTATATGTTTGAAATCAGCATTAAATCTGATTCTTTTGATGTATGTGTTGTTGTCAAAATTCCGTTTTTCAGAGTTTCGGTTACCATTGAGCCGGGTTCGTTACCACGTTCGTTACCGTTCGTTACCACGCTACAGTTGGTTACCACGAACTGTTTGAAAATTGCAGATCCCTTCGAGGGATCTGCTAAAAACTGCTAAAGATGCGAAGTAAAAACTATATTTAATACCCAATTTTAACAGAAACTTATTTATACTTCTATAGTTTCTTCATCTAAGTTGGAAAAAGACATTTTTTAAGTTTATTGCGTGCATTGCTTAAACCTAAAAACGAACAAAAATTAATTTTAAAAAATCAAAGTTTTTATGATTTAAAGTAAATAGCAAAGTCGAGCCTTGGAACGAAAACAATGCAGCTTGTGAGTAGAGTTGCTCGTCTGGATTCTAGCAGACGTATAGCAAATACTTCTAGCAGACGTATAGCAAATACCATGTTATTCTAACAGACATAGGAAATATCATGTTATTCTACAACGCCCCCGTACAAACAGGTTTTTCTAGTAGTTACAGGTCATCACACTCTTTGCCAAGAGGAACGTGTATAACTTGATGATTTGAATAAAAGGAATTTTCTGACGTAGATTTCTAGTTCATGATACATGTCTTTTTAGCATTTGCAAAAGGAGTAATTAGTGATTGGAAAATTTTTAATGCTTTTACAATCGGAGATGTCTGATTAAGCTTTTGCGAAAAAAAAGGGTAATGGAATTTGCGAATTGGAGGAGATGTCGTGACAAAAAAGGAGTAATTAGTGATTGGAAAATTTTGAGGGAGATGGGCTTGCATGGAGGATTGAGTTGCTTGAGAGTTCAGTTAAAGGGGATACAGTTGCATGGGGGTTTCGATTATACACGGGTTCAGTTACAAGGGGGGTTCAGTTACATGGGGGTTCTTTGTGTTAAATAAGTAGTTTTTGTATCTTTTAAAAGAACTTTACGGGGATTGAGAGACTCAGTTGCCTAATTCCGTGTGATTTTTCTTTACTTGATAGTCATTAAAAACGAAATTTTTGTGTTAAATAAGTAGTTTTTTGTATCTTTTAAAAGAGCTTTACGGGGATTGAGAGACTCAGTTGCCTAATTCCGTGTGATTTTTCTTTACTTGATGGTCATTAAAAACGAAATTTTTGTGTTAAATAAGTAGTTTTTTGTATCTTTTAAAAGAGCTTTACGGGGATTGAGAGACTCAGTTGCCTATTCCGTGTGATTTTTCTTTACTTGATGGTCATTAAAAACGAAATTTTTGTGTTAAATAAGTAGTTTTTGTATCTTTTAAAAGAGCTTTACGGGGATTGAGAGACTCAGTTGCCTAATTCCGTGTGATTTTTCTTTACTTGATAGTCATTAAAAACGAAATTTTTATGTTAAATAAGTAGTTTTTGTATCTTTAAAAGAGCTTTACGGGGATTGAGAGACTCAGTTGGCTAATTCCGTGTGATTTTTCTTTACTTGATGATCATTAAAAACGAAATTTTTGTGTTAAATAAGTAGTTTTGTATCTTTTAAAAGAGCTTTACGAAGATTGAGAGACTCAGTTGCCTAATTCCGTGTGATTTTTCTTTACTTGATGGTCATTAAAAACGAAATTTTTGTGTTAAATAAGTAGTTTTTGTATCTTTTAAAAGAGCTTTACGGGGATTGAGAGACTCAGTTGCCTAATTCCGTGTGATTTTTCTTTACTTGGTGGTCATTAAAACGAAATTTTTGTGTTAAATAAGTAGTTTTTGTATCTTTTAAAAGAGCTTTACAGGGTTTGAGAGACTCAGTTGCCTAATTCCATGGGTTTTTTTCTTTACTTGATGGTCATTAAAAACGAAATTTTTGTGTTAAATAAGTAGTTTTTGTATCTTTTAAAAGAGCTTTACGCGGGATTGAGAGCCTCAGTTGCCTAATTCCGTGTGATTTTTCCTTACTTGATGGTCATTAAAAACGAAATTTTTTGTGTTAAATAAGTAGTTTTTGTATCTTTTAAAAGAGCTTTACAGGGATTGAGAGACTCAACTGCCTAATTCCGTGTGATTTTTCTTTACTTGGTAGTCATTAAAAACGAAATTTTTGTGTTAAATAAGTAGTTTTTGTATCTTTTAAAAGAGCTTTAACGGGGATTGAGAGACTCAGTTGCCTAATTCCGTGTGATTTTTCTTTACTTGATGGTCATTAAAAACGAAATTTTTGTGTTAAATAAGTAGTTATTGTAACTTTTAAAGGAGCTTTACGGGGATTGAGAGACTCAGTCGCCTAATTCCGTGTGATTTTTCTTTACTTGGTAGTCATTAAAAACGAAATTTTTGTGTTAAATAAGTAGTTTTTGTATCTTTTAAAAGAGCTTTACGGGGATTGAGAGACTCAGTTGCCCAATTCCGTGTGATTTTTCTTTACTTGGTGGTCGTTAAAAACGAAATTTTGGTGTTAAATAAGTAGTTTTTGTATCTTTTAAAAGAGCTTTACGGGGTTTGAGAGACTCAGTTGCCTAATTCCGTGTGGTTTTTCTTTACTTGGTAGTCATTAAAAACGAAATTTTTGTGTTAAATAAGTAGTTTTTCTATCTTTTAAAAGAGCTTTAAGGGGTTTGAGAGACTCAGTTGCCTGTTTCCGTGAGGTTTTTGTTTACTTGGTGGTCGTTAAAAACGAAATTTTTGTGTTAAATAATTAGTTTTTGCATCTTTTAAAAGAGCTTTACGGGGTTTGAGAGACTCAGTTGCCTAATTCCGTGTGGTTTTTCTTTACTTGGTAGTCATTAAAAACAAAATTTTCGTGTTTAAATAAGTAGTTTTTGTATCTTTTAAAAGAGCTTTAAGGGGTTTGAGAGACTCAGATGCCTGTTTCCGTGTGGTTTTCTTTACTTGGTGGTCATTAAAAACGAAATTTTTGTGTTAAATAAGTAGTTTTTGTATCTTTTAAAAGAGCTTTAAGGGTTTGAGAGACTCTGTAATGCAGTAGTTTTTCAGTAAAGACACTCGATATCCTAAAAGTGTTTAATTCAAACTTTTTTAAAACTTCGAAATTTTTCAACTTTATTTATTTTTTTCTTTCTGTACATAACTTAAAATGTCAAAATATGCATACAGTTCTAACAATTGCGCTCTGTGATTGGTCAGAGACACGATGTGACTTTCCCACTGGCATTCTATGACCGGTTATTGACAGCGCTCTGTGATTGGTCAGAGACACGATGTGACTTTCCCACTGGTATTCTATGACTGGTTATTGACACAACCTAATCTATTGCATGTATTTTTTACGCAATGGAACGATAAACACATAAGTCATATCTTTAAAAAAAAGTGAAGATGGAGCATTTTAATAAAGTGTGTTTACATAACAAGGTTATTGTAGCATTGAATGCCGACAAAGAGAAATATTTAAACTTTGAAACAAGTACAGGTGGTAGCACTATTGGAAATGTATGCATGCATTGTCATGACAGTAAGGAATTAAATTTCTTTGGAATACCGAAAAAATTCAACTCTTATGTTGGTGGTTATGCGAGATTGAGATCTCCAGAGATGATTGCACTCAAAGAGAATGCCAACATAAAAATAATCATTGATGATAGAGGACAACTCCTTGCTACTGTTGCAGGTAACACATTACCTACTGATACATCCAATCGACACCTTTCAGGTATTAGCATTCAACGGAAGATCAATAAAAGAAAGGCCTACTCTTCTACTAATATCGTAAACCATATCTTGTCTACGTGCCGAAACTGTTACCTGTGTAAAAATAATGTGATAATAGACAGTGAAATTGCCAGAAAAATAAAAAGGGCATTGTCAGAAAATATCACGATGGAATATAAAGATGAATCGATGAAAAACAAAAGCACCAGCAAACGTTACTGCCATTGGTCAAACAGTCATTGAACCAAATAAATACCAAAGACGAAAAGCATATTGAGCCTTTTGATGAGACACCAGTAAAAATTGTGTATGACTCAAAATGGAATAATGATTATTCTACTGATTACGAACTAAGAGAAGACAATAGCTATAATATCAAGAGAGAACATGGTGAACTATTTTATGGAACAGATTCAAAATGTCCAAAGTTAATTGTTGATATTAATAATGTATCATAATATATTTTTTGTATTAATATTCTACATAGCATTATTTCATTAAAAATATATTTTGCATTACATTGTTATGTGTTCATTATTTGTAGAGTAAGCTAGCATATCAAACGTTTAGAATGTCTAATAAAACGTCGGAGATGTAAGAAAAGGAATTTGCATACATCTATTGTCAGACACATGGGGACAAATTTTTTCTTGAATTCACCTCCCGGATAAATAAAAAAAGACATTTCATTCAAGAAATTATGACGAAACTCTAAGTAAGCTACAAACTCTGTCTTGAAGTTACCTCATGGATACACAATGCAGAAATTCATTTAAGAAATTATCAAAAATTGTAAGTAAGTAGCAAATTCTTTCAAAAATATGTTAATACGTTTAAAGCAATAAATATCTTTAAGCTTAACCCGTCTTTATTCTTTAGAATAGTTTTATTCATTTCATTAAATTATGAAGAAATTGTAAGTAAGTAACAATAGCTTTCTTGAATTCGCTTCCTGCACACAATACAGATATTTAATTCAAAGAAATAATAATAAAATCGCAAGTAAGTAATAAAGTCTTTATTGTTTTCCCCTATTGGATACACAATACTGAAATTTCATTCAAGAAATTATGAAGGAATTCTAAATAGGTAACACACTCATGTTACCTCATGGATACACAATGCAGAAATTTCATTTAAGAAATTATCAAAAATTTTAAGTAAGTAGCAAATTCTTTCTTGAATTCGCCTCCTGGGTAAATAAAAAAGACAGTTCATTAAAGAAATTATGAAAAAATTGTAAGTAAGTAGCAAATTCTTTCTTGAATTCACCTGCTGATAAACAAAAAAGACATTTCGTTCGAGAAATTATGACAAAATTCCAAGTAAGTAACAAACTCTTTATTGTTTTCATGACTTAGATACACGATGTAGAAATTTAATTCAAGAAATTATGAAAAAATTCTCAGTAAGTAGCAATTTTCTTTCTTGAAGTCAACTCTTGGATACACAATACGGAAATTTCATTTAAGAAATTATGAAAAAAAAAAAAATTTCTTTCTTGAAGTCAACTCTTGGATACACAATACAGAAATTTCATTCAAGAAATTATGAAAATATTTGTAAGTAAGTAACAAACTCTTTTTGTTTTCACCTCTTGGATATACAGTACAGATACTTCATTCAAGAAATTATGAAAAAATCGCAAGTAAGTAACTTTTTTTTCTCTTTATCAAAAACAATTTTCACTTAGCTACACGATGTAGAAATTTAATTCAAGAAATTAGGAAAAAATTCTCAGTAAGTAACAATTTCTTTCTTGAAGTCAACTCATGTTACCTCATGGATACACAATGCAGAAATTTCATTTAAGAAATTATCAAAAATTTTAAGTAAGTAGCAAATTCTTTCTTGAATTCGCCTCCTGGGGTAAATAAAAAAGACAGTTCATTAAAGAAATTATGAAAAAAATTGTAAGTAAGTAGCAAATTCTTTCTTGAATTCACCTGCTGAATAAACAAAAAAGACATTTCGTTCGAGAAATTATGACAAAATTCCAAGTAAGTAACAACTCTTTATTGTTTTCATGACTTAGATACACGATGTAGAAATTTAATTCAAGAAATTATGAAAAAATTCTCAGTAAGTAGCAATTTCTTTCTTGAAGTCAACTCTTGGATACACAATACGGAAATTTCATTTAAGAAATTATGAAAAAAAACAATTTCTTTCTTGAAGTCAACTCTGGATACACAATACAGAAATTTCATTCAAGAAATTATGAAAATATTTGTAAGTAAGTAACAAACTCTTTTTGTTTTCACCTCTTGGATATACAGTAACAGATACTTCATTCAAGAAATTATGAAAAAATTGTAACTAAGTAGCAAATTCTTTCTTGAATTTACCTGCTGGACAAACAAAAAAGAAATTTCGTTCAAGAAATTATGACAAAATTCTAAGTAAGTAACAAACTCTTTATTGTTTTCACGAGTTAGATATACGACCTAGAAATTTAATTCAAGAAATTATGAAAAAATTCTCAGTCTAAGTAGCAAATTCTTTCTTGAATTCACCTGTTGGATAAACAAAAAAAAAAAAAAAAAAAAAAAAAAAAAAAAGACATTTCGTTCAAGAAATTATGACAAAATTCTAAGTAAGTAACAAACTTTATTGTTTTCACGAGTTAGATATACGATGTAGAAATTAAATTCATGAAATTATGAAAAAATTCTCAGTAAGTAACCATTTCTTTCTTGAAGTTAACTCTTGGATACACAATACGGAAATTTCATTCAAGAAATTATGAAAATATTGTAAAAAAAAGACATTTCGTTCAAGAAATTATGACAAAATTCTAAGTAAGTAACAAACTTTATTGTTTTCACGAGTTAGATATACGATGTAGAAATTAAATTCATGAAATTATGAAAAAAATTCTCAGTAAGTAACCATTTCTTTCTGAAGTTAACTCTTGGATACACAATACGGAAATTTCATTCAAGAAATTATGAAAATATTTGTAAGTAAGTAACAAACTCTTTATTAATTTCACCTCTTGGATATACAGTACAGATACTTCATTCAAGAAATTATGAAAAAATCGCAAGTAAGTAGCTTTTTTTTCTTATCACAAACAATTTTCACTTAGCTACACGATGTGGGAATTTAAATTCAAGAAATTATGAAAAAAAATTTTCAGTAAGTAAACAATTTCTTTCTTGAAGTCAACTCTTGGATACACACAATACGGAAATTTTCATTCAAGAAATTATAAAAAATATTTGTAAGTTTTCAACCAGACTGGTTTTTTTAGGGACCAATAAGGAGAGATATGCAAATTCGACATAGCTTTATTTCATTTTTTTAAGGTTCATTTAGACGAAGTTACGTGCGCGCACGTAACTTCGTCTAAATGAACCTTAAAAAAATGAAATAAAGCTATGTCGAATTTGCATATCTCTCCTTATTGGTCCCTAAAAACCAGTCTGGTTGAAAACTTACAAATATTTTTTATAATTTCTTGAATGAAATTTCCGTATTGTGTGTATCCAAGAGTTGACTTCAAGAAAGAAATTGTTACTTACTGAAAATTTTTTCATAATTTCTTGAATTAAATTTCCCACATCGTGTAGCTAAGTGAAAATTGTTTGTGATAAAGAAAAAAAAAGCTACTTACTTGCGATTTTTTCATAATTTCTTGAATGAAGTATCTGTACTGTATATCCAAGAGGTGAAATTAATAAAGAGTTTTGTTACTTACTTACAAATTTTCATAATTTCTTGAATGAAATTTCCGTATTGTGTATCCAAGAGTTAACTTCAAGAAAGAAATGGTTACTTACTGAGAATTTTTTTTCATAATTTCATGAATTTAATTTCTACATCGTATATCTAACTCGTGAAAACAATAAAGTTTGTTACTTACTTAGAATTTTGTCATAATTCTTGAACGAAATGTCTTTTTTTACAATATTTTTCATAATTTCTTGAATGAAATTTCCGTATTGTGTATCCAAGAGTTAACTTCAAGAAAGAAATGGTTACTTACTGAGAATTTTTTTCATAATTTCATGAATTTAATTTCTACATCGTATATCTAACTCGTGAAAAACAATAAAGTTTGTTACTTACTTAGAATTTTGTCATAATTTCTTGAACGAAATGTCTTTTTTTTTTTTTTTTTTTTTTTTTTTTTTTGTTTATCCAACAGGTGAATTCAAGAAAGAATTTGCTACTTAGACTGAGAATTTTTTCATAATTTCTTGAATTAAATTTCTAGGTCAGTATATATCTAACTCGTGAAAACAATAAAGAGTTTGTTACTTACTTAGAATTTTGTCATAATTTCTTGAACGAAATTTCTTTTTTGTTTGTCCAGCAGGTAAATTCAAGAAAGAATTTGCTACTTAGTTACAATTTTTTCATAATTTCTTGAATGAAGTATCTGTACTGTATATCCAAGAGGTGAAAACAAAAAGAGTTTGTTACTTACTTACAAATATTTTCATAATTTCTTGAATGAAATTTCTGTATTGTGTATCCAAGAGTTGACTTCAAGAAAGAAATTGTTTTTTTTTCATAATTTCTTAAATGAAATTTCCGTATTGTGTATCCAAGAGTTGACTTCAAGAAAGAAATTGCTACTTACTGAGAATTTTTTCATAATTTCTTGAATTAAATTTCTACATCGTGTATCTAAGTCATGAAAACAATAAAGAGTTTGTTACTTACTTGGAATTTTGTCATAATTTCTCGAACGAAATGTCTTTTTGTTTATTCAGCAGGTGAATTCAAGAAAGAATTTGCTACTTACTTACAATTTTTTCATAATTTCTTTAATGAACTGTCTTTTTTATTTACCCAGGAGGCGAATTCAAGAAAGAATTTGCTACTTACTTAAAATTTTTGATAATTTCTTAAATGAAAATTTCTGCATTGTGTATCCATGAGGTAACATGAGTTGACTTCAAGAAAGAAATTGTTACTTACTGAGAATTTTTTTCCTAATTTCTTGAATTAAATTTCTACATCGTGTAGCTAAGTGAAAATTGTTTTTGATAAAGAGAAAAAAAAGTTACTTACTTGCGATTTTTTCATAATTTCTTGAATGAAGTATCTGTACTGTATATCCAAGAGGTGAAAACAAAAGAGTTTGTTACTTACTTACAAATATTTTCATAATTTCTTGAATGAAATTTCTGTATTGTGTATCCAAGAGTTGACTTCAAGAAGAAATTTTTTTTTTCATAATTTCTTAAATGAAATTTTTCCGTATTGTGTATCCAAGAGTTGACTTCAAGAAGAAATTGCTACTTACTGAGAATTTTTTCATAATTTCTTGAATTAAATTTCTACATCGTGTATCTAAGTCATGAAAACAATAAAGAGTTTGTTACTTACTTGGAATTTTGTCATAATTTCTCGAACGAAATGTCTTTTTTGTTTATTCAGCAGGTGAATTCAAGAAAGAATTTGCTACTTACTTACCAATTTTTTCATAATTTCTTTAATGAACTGTCTTTTTTTATTACCCAGGAGGCGAATTCAAGAAAGAATTTGCTACTTACTTAAAATTTTTGATAATTTCTTAAATGAAATTCTGCATTTGTGTATCCATGAGGTAACATGAGTGTGTTACCTATTTAGAATTCCTTCATAATTTCTTGAATGAAATTTCAGTATTGTGTATCCCAATAGGGGAAAACAATAAAGACTTTATTACTTACTTGCGATTTTATTATTATTTCTTGAATTAAATATCTGTATTGTGTGCAGGAAGCGAATTCAAGAAAGCTATTGTTACTTACTTACAATTCTTCATAATTTAATGAAATGAATAAACTATTCTAAAGAATAAAGACGGGTTAAGCTTAAAGATATTTATTGCTTAAACGTATTAACATATTTTTGAAAGAATTTGCTACTTACTTACAATTTTTGATAATTTCTTAAATGAAATTTCTGCATTGTGTATCCATGAGGTAACTTCAAGACAGAGTTTGTAGCTTACTTAGAGTTTCGTCATAATTTCTTGAATGAAATGTCTTTTTTTATTTATCCGGGAGGTGAATTCAAGAAAAAATTTGTCCCCATGTGTCTGACAATAGATGTATGCAAATTCCTTTTCTTACATCTCCGACGTTTTATTAGACATTCTAAACGTTTGATATGCTAGCTTACTCTACAATAATGAACACATAACAATGTAATGCAAAATATATTTTTATGAAATAATGCTATGTAGAATATTAATACAAAAAATATATTATGATACATTATTAATATCAACAATTAACTTTGGACATTTTGAATCTGTTCCATAAAATAGTTCACCATGTTCTCTCTTGATATTATAGCTATTGTCTTCTCTTAGTTCGTAATCAGTAGAATAATCATTATTCCATTTTGAGTCATACACAATTTTTACTGGTGTCTCATCAAAAGGCTCAATATGCTTTTCGTCTTTGGTATTATTTGGTTCAATGACTGTTTGACCAATGGCAGTAACGTTTGCTGGTGCTTTGTTTTTCATCGATTCATCTTTATATTCCATCGTGATATTTTCTGACAATGCCCTTTTTATTTTTCTGGCAATTTCACTGTCTATTATCACATTATTTTTACACAGGTAACAGTTTCGGCACGTAGACAAGATATGGTTTACGATATTAGTAGAAGAGTAGGCCTTTCTTTTATTGATCTTCCGTTGAATGCTAATACCTGAAAGGTGTCGATTGGATGTATCAGTAGGTAATGTGTTACCTGCAACAGTAGCAAGGAGTTTGTCCTCTATCATCAATGATTTATTTTTATGTTGGCATTCTCTTTGAGTGCAATCATCTCTGGAGATCTCAATCTCGCATAACCACCAACATAAGAGTTGAATTTTTTCGGTATTCCAAAGAAATTTAATTCCTTACTGTCATGACAATGCATGCATACATTTCCAATAGTGCTACCACCTGTACTTGTTTCAAAGTTTAAATATTTCTCTTTGTCGGCATTCAATGCTACAATAACCTTGTTATGTAAACACACTTTATTAAAATGCTCCATCTTCACTTTTTTTTTAAAGATATGACTTATGTGTTTATCGTTCCATTGCGTAAAAAAATACATGCAATAGATTAGGTTGTGTCAATAACCAGTCATAGAATACCAGTGGGAAAGTCACATCGTGTCTCTGACCAATCACAGAGCGCTGTCAATAACCGGTCATAGAATGCCAGTGGGAAAGTCACATCGTGTCTCTGACCAATCACAGAGCGCAATTGTTTAGAACTGTATGCATATTTTGACATTTTAAGTTATGTACAGAAAGAAAAAAATAAATAAAGTTGAAAAATTTCGAAGTTTTTTAAAAAAGTTTGAATTAAACACTTTTAGGATATCGAGTGTCTTTACTGAAAAACTACTGCATTACAGAGTCTCTCAAACCCTTAAAGCTCTTTTAAAAGATACAAAAACTACTTATTTAACACAAAATTTCGTTTTTAATGACCACCAAGTAAAGAAAAACCACACGGAAACAGGCATCTGAGTCTCTCAAACCCCTTAAAGCTCTTTTAAAAGATACAAAAACTACTTATTTAACACGAAAATTTTGTTTTTAATGACTACCAAGTAAAGAAAAAACCACACGGAATTAGGCAACTGAGTCTCTCAAACCCCGTAAAGCTCTTTTAAAAGATGCAAAAACTACTTATTTAACACAAAAATTTCGTTTTTAACGACCACCAAGTAAACAAAAACCTCACGGAAACAGGCAACTGAGTCTCTCAAACCCCTTAAAGCTCTTTTAAAAGATAGAAAAACTACTTATTTACACAAAAATTTCGTTTTTAATGACTACCAAGTAAAAGAAAAACCACACGGAATTAGGCAACTGAGTCTCTCAACCCCGTAAAGCTCTTTTAAAAGATACAAAAACTACTTTTTAACACCAAATTTCGTTTTTAACGACCACCAAGTAAGAAAAATCACACGGAATTGGGCAACTGAGTCTCTCAATCCCCGTAAAGCTCTTTTAAAAGATACAAAAACTACTTATTTAACACAAAAATTTTCGTTTTTAATGACTACCAAGTAAAGAAAAATCACACGGAATTAGGCGACTGAGTCTCTCAATCCCCGTAAAGCTCCTTTAAAAGTTACAATAACTACTTATTTAACACAAAAATTTCGTTTTTAATGACCATCAAGTAAAGAAAAATCACACGGAATTAGGCAACTGAGTCTCTCAATCCCCGTAAAGCTCTTTTAAAAGATACAAAAAACTACTTATTTAACACAAAAATTTCGTTTTTAATGACTACCAAGTAAAGAAAAATCACACGGAATTAGGCAGTTGAGTCTCTCAATCCCTGTAAAGCTCTTTTAAAAGATACAAAAACTACTTATTTAACACAAAAAATTTCGTTTTTTAATGACCATCAAGTAAGGAAAAATCACACGGAATTAGGCAACTGAGGCTCTCAATCCCCGTAAAGCTCTTTTAAAAGATACAAAAACTACTTATTTAACACAAAATTTCGTTTTTAATGACCATCAAGTAAAGAGAAAAAACCCATGGAATTAGGCAACTGAGTCTCTCAAACCCTGTAAAGCTCTTTTAAAAGATACAAAAACTACTTATTTAACACAAAAATTTTCGTTTTTAATGACCACCAAGTAAAGAAAAATCACACGGAATTAGGCAACTGAGTCTCTCAATCCCCGTAAAGCTCTTTTAAAAGATACAAAACTACTTACTATTTAACACAAAAATTTCGTTTTTAATGACCATCAAGTAAAGAAAAATCACACGGAATTAGGCAACTGAGTCTCTCAATCTTCGTAAAGCTCTTTTAAAAGATACAAAAACTACTTATTTAACACAAAAATTTCGTTTTTAATGATCATCAAGTAAAGAAAAATCACACGGAATTAGCCAACTGAGTCTCTCAATCCCCGTAAAGCTCTTTTAAAAGATACAAAAACTACTTATTTAACATAAAAATTTCGTTTTTAATGACTATCAAGTAAAGAAAAATCACACGGAATTAGGCAACTGAGTCTCTCAATCCCCGTAAAGCTCTTTTAAAAGATACAAAAACTACTTATTTAACACAAAAATTTCGTTTTTAATGACCATCAAGTAAAGAAAAATCACACGGAATTAGGCAACTGAGTCTCTCAATCCCCGTAAAGCTCTTTTAAAAGATACAAAAAACTACTTATTTAACACAAAAATTTCGTTTTTTAATGACCATCAAGTAAAGAAAAATCACACGGAATTAGGCAACTGAGTCTCTCAATCCCCGTAAAGCTCTTTAAAAGATACAAAAACTACTTATTTAACACAAAAATTTCGTTTTTAATGACTATCAAGTAAAGAAAAATCACACGGAATTAGGCAACTGAGTCTCTCAATCCCCGTAAAGTTCTTTTAAAAGATACAAAAACTACTTATTTAACACAAAGAAACCCCCATGTAACTGAACCCCCTTGTAACTGAACCCGTGTATAATCGAAACCCCCCATGCAACTGTATCCCCTTTAACTGAACTCTCAAGCAACTCAATCCTCCATGCAAGCCCATCTCCCTCAAAATTTCCAATCACTAATTACTCCTTTTTTGTCACGACATCTCCTCCAATTCGCAAATTCATTACCCTTTTTTTTTCGCAAAGCTTAATCAAGACATCTCCGATTGTAAAAGCATTGAAAAAAATTTTCCAATCACTAATTACTCCTTTTTGCAAATGCTAAAAAGACATGTATCATGAACTAGAAATCTACGTCAGAAAAATTCCTTTTATTCAAATCATCAAGTTATACACGTTCCTCTTGGCAAAGAAGTGTGATGACCTGTAACTACTAGAAAAACCTGTTTGTACGGGGGCGTTGTAGAATAACATGATATTTCCTATGTCTGTTAGAATAACATGGTATTTGCTATACGTCTGCTAGAAGTATTTGCTATACGTCTGCTAGAATCCAGACGAGCAACTCTACTCTTATGCAACAGAATTTTGGAGAACTGTTAAAATAAACTGATTTGTGACATCTCCCTACGTTTATAGAATTCTAAAAAAAATAGCGCTTTACTGAAAACCAAGCTGGCTTGAGTTTATAAGAGAATTGAAATTATACCGTAAAATTAATTGATTTTTTGGCCGGTAAAAGACTATTGGCAACTTTTACAAATTCGTCTTTTTTCTGCGTTCTACTTCAAGATTTACTGCTCCTAATCCTGTTTTGTTGCGTCGGTTTTGCATTTTCAGAATAGCAAGTTTTTTCAGGATTCTTCAAATATAGGGAAATATCAAGAGCGTGTTTATTAGAAACAGTTTTTCAATACTATGCTGCAGAAACCATGAAACAGTAATTTTTATCATTTCGAGTTTTAACTTCGCTATTTACTTTCATCAGCATTTTATTATTATTATTATTATTATTAGTTTAGACTGGATCTGGAATTTTGGCTTATTTTTGAGGACAGAGGATGACCCTTTTTCAAAAATCCTGTACAGCCGGTGGCATACACCACACGCGATGGGAACGTGCCTTGTGTCTGACTGGGCGTATCCAGGACTTTTGTTTGTTGTTTAGTTTTTGTCGGGGAGGGGGTTGGGGGGCACAAAAAAAACTATAAAAAAACACAAAAAGCTCTGTTCTCCCCTTTTTAGTCACGGCATTAATCTTTCTCTTGTTTCTCTCCTTCGTTACTGGTATGCTAATTCTTTTCTGCGAATAAAAACTGAAGGGTTATTTCTTATTCTAAAATTCCGGTTCGTCGGGGTGTCAGACAAGGTGCAGTCCTTTTCCCCTTCTATTTTTAAACTTTGCATTTCTTCTATTTTATCTTCTATCCCAACTACTTGTATTTTTCAGGCGGTTGATCTTTCTTACATAGCGTATGCTGATGATATACTTCTAATTAGTAGGACTAGAAAAGGCCTTTCTGTTTCTTGTGTCTACAGTTGTAACAAACCTTAGAGAAATTGGTCTATCACTAAACTTGTCTAAATGCGTATATCTTTCGTTTAATAGTAATTGTAACTCGCCTTTAGATTTCGCTTCTTTTTCTGTCCAATGTGTCTCTTCTTTTGGTGGTTTGGGCATTAGCATTGCTAAAAATCTTAATCTCTCCGAGACCAAGCCGTGGCGAATTGTAAGAAAAAGATCCAAGTATCTTACTCCAAAATTGTTGCCAATCGGGGGATATACAGTAGGGAGACCATTGCTAAATTTGTATTCTATTTTTACTGATCATTCAATTTTGTTTTCTCTCTGGTGTTTATCCCATTCTGGGGCAAAAAGATATTCGGTCTTTACGTTCTTATTATTTTCGGTTTTCGCGTTTTTCTACTGTATTTGCCCCCGTGGTACCGGAACCGTAACCTTGTCTCAGTTGTTGGTCTTCGAGATATTACTGAAAAGCTAGTTGGGCTTGCTGACAGACTCCCCAGAAATTACTGAACAGTGAAGGCTCTCCCAGCTCATCATGGGTTTGTCCGCCTCCTTCATTAATTTAGTGTTTTTACTGTGTATTACTGTGTATTTAGTCGCTTTGTATGCATTTTTTTGTTTTTTCTTCTATTTATACTCCGCTTTTTGTTACTATAGTGGGTTAAAAAATAAATTAAATTAATTATTATTATTTATAATTTGTTTATATGCATTTTTTATTACGTCTTACGGGTCGGACAAAATTTGGGGGTCGTGTCCCCCTATGCCACGTGTGGCAGAAGTACACAAAGTGGCAGGGAGTCAGCAATTTCATGTTAGTGAAAAGGCAAGTTACATGTGATGCAACATCACATATTTGAACGTAGTAAAAGCTAAGTAAATTACGTCATTTTCGTTTAATTGCTTTTTTGTGGAAGTTTCAATAATATATAAACATTGTCTTTGCACAATGTTTGAATCGTTTCACTAAATTTAAAGCTAATTTCGTCCTTGTCTGTATCTTCTTGAAGGTTACTTTTGATGTATATGAATAAATTTGAGGGGAAGTTCTATTATACAGTGTCAATGCTGATTTTATAATTTGCCGCAGTTTAATAACACTTTATGCATAGCATTATATGTGACTAAATTAGACTCTGAATTCACTACGGGGGGAAAATATTTTGCGGTTTTGAACCCAACGCAAAAGCAGAAGCCCAGAATTTGGTTAAAAAACTTCAACTCAGCAAAAGCCAAACTGACTAAACCTTCTTGCAAAATTTCAGAATGAGTTTTGTAAAATAAAACGTAACATTTGGCATAAATATTTCAGAAATCTTCCCTTTTCTACTAATTAGAATTGAAGGACTATATCAAGGGTTACATCAGTTTGTTGATTACAAATCTGCGGGTAACAGTAGAACCCAGAAGTCGAAAGTGAAAAGACAGCAAGCAGCCGACATGTTTAATAATTGGCTTTTAATGTCCATCTAACTTTGTATTATTGAAAGGGATTTCTGGAGCATGCTGACTGAATGTTGTGTTTGCTAGACGCTGAGATTAAATTTAAATCTCATATTTGAAATCAGCGACACACTCAAATAGATGTGGATTTCAGTCAAAATTGGTATTCGAAGAATTTAAAAGGGTTATTTTTGACTTTGTTCGTTATTACCAAAGTAATAAACACATACTGACCAAGTACTGACAAAACTCTCCAAAAGTGACCCCGAATCGCTCCGAGCCAATAAATTAAATTTAATACAGCTTTTACGGAACAAGTATAATCACCTACGGGAACTTGTGATTTACTCGCCAGGTTCGCATAGGTATGGAATCATCTCCGGAGACGCGGACAAAGGTCACTTTTTTGTGTGGAGAGGATAGGTTTTGTCAGTACTTGTTCAGTATGTGTTTATACTTTGGTTATTACAGAGGTTCGACTCCTGGTGTCGCTGGTTATTCAGGTTGGGACGGGGCTCAGTGGCGTGCCTCTGTAAGCTCAGCCAGAGTTGACCCAGCTCTAATTGAGCACCTGGATAAATCTGGGCAAGGTAAACAGGAAGGGTGTGCGAAAGTAAACGATGGCTGGCCCATTCCTCCATTGCGCTTCCTGGCTGAAGGGCCATGAAACTATTTTTGTTATTTTCTCTGTATTTGGTCATAATAAGGATAATGATAATAATAGCAATAATCATTTTATTGTTCTAAAAGCACCAGGGCGAGAGAAATACAAAATAAAAAATTCAATTCTAATTGACATAAACATAACTGAAATGAACACTGTATAAATGTAAACACACTACATAAACAAAAAAAAACACCAACTGCAAAAACGTATTTCTAAGCTCCAAGGCTAGTCTAAGAAATTGTCCTAATCTTTTTCCACGCTAGCAAAACACTCATCCCTCACTATACGTGCCAGCCAACCCTTCATCAAACCTATGATTTCCATACACTTCTTTTCGCAACTCACCCAATTAATCACACCCACCATCATTTGACCCACCGTCCATATCTTCAACCATTGGGCAAAAGTAAAGATCATGCTGTCCTTGATTCCTCTCTAATATTTTCTTCTTGTCCTAAGTGGTTAGCTTTTTGCCCTCAATTCAATAATGTACTTTAACTCCTGCTTTCATAAATTCACCTTAAAAAACCTCTTCACCCAAATGTCTCGCTTACAAACCATGTAGATTCACAGAGAATCTGCGAAACATCTTTCATGCTGCCATGCCATGCCCCATATCTTTCGTTCACGTAAATATTTCCTACCACCTTTGCCACCTTATTAACTATTAAATCAAAAAAAAAACAAGTTTTTTTTAAGTAAAAGTAAGAAGGGACATTAAAACTTAAAACGAACAGAAATTACTCCAATTGTGAAAGGGGCTGTCCCCTCCTCAACGCCTCACTCTTTACACTAAAGTTTTTTTTATTGTTTCAAAAAATAGAGATGTGGAGACAGAGTCAAACTTTAGCGTAAAGAGCGAAGCGCTGAGGAGGGGACAACCCCCCTTTCGTATACGGATTAATTTCTGTTCGTTTTAAGTTTTAATGTCGCTCCTTTCATTTTCAAAAAAAAAAAAACTTGTTTTTTTTTATTTAATTTCTGAATGTTTTTGAATTATGCAGCTTTGATTTTGGCTCACCGTACATGAATATTAAAACGTAATTTGCATATTTATTTTGCTTTATTTTACGATTTTTCGTACTATACGACAGATACGATACAATCGAGTTTTGTTTGAATCGTGAACCCCTGAATCACCAAGGCCGTTTAATTAGAATAGATAGCTCTTTTAAAAGTACTAAAAAAAACTTTAGCGTAAAGAGCAAGGTATTGACTAGGGGGTGAACCCCTCATATACGTAATAATTTTCTGTTTTGTTTCAAGTTTTAATGTTGCTCCTTACTTTTAGTTGAAAAAAACTTATTTTTTTATTTAATTTCTGATGGGTTTTTTAAATAATGCCGGGGAAATCTGGTGCCCCCTTCATAGAAATGTCCCTTACCCCATGAAAACATCCTCCATAGAGAAAACTTCCCACGTAACCCCCTACTCCAACACCCCCACACCAGAAAAATACCCCTCCTGAAAACGTCTGTATACTTCCCAATAACCAATACTATATGTAAACAATGGGCAAAGTTCATAACTTGCAGCCCTTCCCCCGGGAACTGTGGGGGATGAATTCATCCTCAAAGACATATTTGTTAGATTTCGACTATGCTGAACAAAATGGCTATCTCAAAATTTTGATCAAGTGACTTCGGGAAAAAAGATGAGCGTAGCAGGGGACTAGTTGCCCTCCATTTTTTTGGTCACCTAAAAAAGGGCACTAGAACCTTTCATTTCCGTTCAAATGAGCCCTCTCACGATATTCTAGGACCACTAGATCAATACGATCACCCCGAGGGAAAAAAATAAATAAACACGTATCCGTGTCTTTCTTCTGGCAAAAATACAAAATTCCACGTTTTTTCAGATGGAAGCTTGAAACCTCTACAGTAGGGTTTTCCGAGGGGGTTTTCTAATACACTGAATCTGATGGTGTGATTTTCATTAAGATTATACCACTTTTGGGGGGGGGGGGTTTCTCCCCTTTTTTCGAAAATAAGACAAATGTTTTCAGGCTCGTAACTTTGATGGGTAAATTTTGGTGAAATTTATATATTTAAATCATCATATAAATATGATTCTTCTGATGTATCTATTGGTATCAAAATTCCGTTTTTTAGAGTTTTGGTTACCATTGAGCCGGGTCGCTCCTTACTTACAGTTCGTTACCACGAACTGTTTGATACTCAATCCAATATTTCGCTCCGCAACCTCGTAGAATCTGCCTTGTCTCGTGTAGCCATGATTTGGAGACTCAACTCTAAGAGGTTCTATATGAGCTGATTTAAGTAGTCGCACTCGTGGCATCTCTACAATACGTTCCCAGAAGCAGAACCTTAAAAATTCGTCTTCACCCAATGTGGACTTTACAAACATATAGACTCGTAGGGATTCAGAGCCTTCTGCCATGCTGCCAAATCTGTACCTCGCGTTCACTTAAATATTTCCAATCATCTCATTTATCTGTGCCCAAACTATTGTTCCATATTTCCCCACTCATAATCGTGTAAAATATTCCTTGCCTGGTACGGCCATGAACTTGGGGACTCATTTCTAAGAGCTCCTAAATGAGCACTCTTGGCATTTCCACAACGCGTTCCTAGAACCAAATCATATTGACTATCCTAAACTACAACTGCTTAATGAAAAATATCCTAAATCCCCTCTAACTACTAAACTAAGTTGAAGTTAAGCAAATTGAAGTTATCAAGTTTTGCTGTAGGTTGCATCAAGACATGGCTAATCGTAGAAGAGAGAAAGCCAAGACAAATAGTCCAAGTAATTGAGAGGCAAATGTTACTTTTTATACCTAATCATCTCACATATTAATCTAGATCAGCCCTTTCTAATTTGTCACTTCTGAAACTATATGAGATGGTAGAAATAGTAAAAGACTGGAACAGCCTGGAAGAAAAGACATATCAACCGTGTACCAGAAACGGAAAGGGAGCAATTCTTTCCTTCTCCTTAAAGGAGAAAGAAAAAGTAGAGAAAAAGAAAGGGAGAAAGGAGAATGAGATCTCACAAACTTGCAATTGCTAATAAGGCATTGAAAGCTCATTTTCTTCATGAGTATAACCAAATTGAAAAAGAAACGTGAACTTGTAACACAATATTTAACCCTTTCATCCTTAAGTAGATATTTTTTTTCTGGCGTGCTGTAAGTTATTAGTTACCAAGTTCAGCAACTGTAACCATCATTTTTTTTCCAATTTTTTTTCATAATTTTTATGCAATTTGTCCGCTTTGTTTCTGTTGGGTTTTGATTAACTTGTCCTCGCCCCATCCTATGGTATCGCGTCAAGCTTCAAATTCGAAGCTTCAGCTTCAAATTCGAAAGCTTCAGCTTCAAATTCAAATTCTTTGGCCCCGTCTGTACAATGGTAGCACAGGATAGTAATGAAAGTTAGGGAAAGAGAACTCATAATCGGAGAGTCGGAATATCCAAAAAATCGATATTTTAAACAGGGCCAAAATAGTTTGAAGGATTTTTGGCTTCAATGTTTACTTCAAAGCCACTTGCCCTTAGATATGGCTAATGTATTGACAGTAGCAGATACTTGAACCCCTTTTGATACTTGAAACTGCCTTTGACTTCATAAGAATGTATTGTTTTCTTAATTCTAGAACGTTAAACAAATTCTAGGGACCTGGTCTTTTTTAGGAGTCATTCCAATGTGGTTAATTTAGTTCTTGTGTCTCCGTTTTTATTCAAGATATTAGTTATCTCATTAAAGGTATTCAATTTAAATAGCAATTTATTTAAATGAAAGTAAGGAGCGACATTAAAACTTAAAACAAAACTGAAATTATCCTGTATATGAGGGGCTTATCATCTACTCAACCCTTTGCTCTTTACAATAAAGTTTATAGTACTACAAAAACTTCCGAAATCTTCTTATTCCAGTTAAACGGCCTTTGTGTTTGAGCAGCGCAAGGGGTTGAAGAGAAGTAGCCCACTACATCTACGGAATAATTTCTTTTTTTAAGACTTAATGTTGCTCTTTACTTACATTTGGAAAAAATTGTTGTCGTTTGCTCATTTAGTGTGCAATTTATCTTCATTCAATAATAGTAGATAGTTAATCAGGGATGAATGGGAAAGATAGCTTCTTAACAAAATGAAATAAAAAAACAAGTTTTTTAAACTGAAAGTAAGGAGCGACATTAAAACTTAAAACGAACAGAAATTATTCCGTATATGAAAGTGACTGTCCCTCCTCAACGCCTCGCTCTTTACGCTAAAGTTTTTTATTGTTTTAAAAAATAAAGTTGTGAGACAGAGTCAACTTTAGCGTAAAGAGCGAGGCGTTGAGGATGGGACAGTCCCTTTCATATACGGAATAATTTCTGTTCGTTTTAAGTTTTAATGTCGCTCCTTACTTTCAGTTTAAAAAACTTGTTTTTCTAATTTAATTTTTGAACGTTTTTGAATAAATGCAGGCTTGATCTTGGCTCACCGTACATGAATAATTAAAACAAAATTTTCATATTAATTTACTTTTATTTAGTTAAATGGCTTTCTCGAAACTTGTTTTAATTTTATTTACGAACGTTTTTTATTAGTAATAAATATACGTAACTTACGAATTAACTTACGTAATGAACTTCTATATTCATATATTTTAATACGTTTATTAGGGGGTTCGCCCCCTAGTCAATACCTTGCTCTTAAGCGAAAGTTCGAATTTTGTTCCAATTCTTTAAAAATGAACGCTTAATCACAAAGGCCGTTAATTAGAATAAATAGCTCTTATGAAAGTACTAAAAAATCTTTGGCTTAAAGAGCGAGGTATTGACTACGGGGTGAATCCAATCATATATGTAATATTTTCTGTTCGTTTAAAGTTTCGATGTTTGCTGCTGTTGCAGTAGAAATGCTTGTTTTTTATATTAAATTTCTGATCTTTTTTTAAATAATGTCTGGGATGTTCGGCGTCCTCTTCATAGCAATGTCCCTTCCCCCATGAATACTTCCTTCATGGAAAGATTCTCCCACATAATCCCCGACCCCCCCCCCACTACCAGGAAAATCTCCCCTGAAAACGTCTGTATACTTCATATATGTTAACATTGGGTAAAGTCATAACTTTCAGCCCTCCCCCCGGGAACTTCGGGGATTAAGTCATCCTATGAGACATACTTATAATATTTTCGAACATTCTGAACAAAATGGCTATCTAAAAATTTTGATCAGGTGACTTCGGGAAAAAAAAAAAAAAAAAAATGAGCGTGGGAGGGGGCCTAGTTGCCCTCCCTTTTTTTGGTCACTTAAAAAAGGCACTAGAACTTTTAATTTCCATTCCAATGAGCCCCCCCTCCCACGATATTCTAGGACAACGGGTCGATACGATCACCCCTGGGAAAAAAAAAACAAACAAAAACAAATAAACACGCACCCGTGATCTTCTTCTGGCAAAAATGCAAAATTCCACATTCTTGAAGATGGGAGCTTTAACCTCTACGTAGGGTTCTCTGATACGCGGAATATGATGGTGTGATTTTCATTAAGGTTCTATAGCTTTTTTAGGGGGTCTTTCTCCCTTTCTTCGAAAATCAGCCAAATTTTCTCAGGTGCCTAGCTTTTGATGGGTAAGATTAAACTTGATGTAAACTTATATATTTGAAATCAGCATTAAGATCTTATTCTTTTGATGTATCTATTTGTATCAAAATACCGTTTTTCTAGAGTTTCGGTTACCATTGAGCCGGGTCGCTCCTTACTTACAGTTCGTTACCACGAACTGTTTGACTAACCTCAATCCTCATGAATCACTGTATCAGTGATTCGTATAATGCTTTTATCACCAAATCAATGTAAAATATTGTAAAAACTTGCAACAGGAATAATTCCTCTTTAGTCAATAAATCGTTTTCATTTACATATAATAGATGGTTGATCTGGAATGAATTGGAAAGATAGTTATCGTAATAAAACAGGCCTTGATGCTTGATGCTTGATGCTCACGAATAACTGTATCAGTGATTCATGTAATACTTTTGTCACTATATTAGTGTAAAATGTTGTAAAAACTATTCAAAATGTTCGAGAAAGTACGGGCTTAAACTACATTCGTGCTACAGCTCTGATTGCTGAAAACCAAAGGGTTACCGCGACTCTTAGAAATCATATACATTAGGTGGCGTGTGCCAAACGTGGCGGAACTATGCGACACGCACGTGGCGTTCTGAGATGTACACAGGGGAGGCGGGAAGTTCGGTTATCCCTCTATCAAAACTCCGGTACAATGGAATTATACCGGCAACACTGTCGTTCTTGATCTGTTTAAAACCGGTTTCTCCGCGTGCACTCGGAGATAACCAGCTCAGCCCAAATGAGATAAACTACTATGCAGGTATATTTTAATTAAATAATTGGTAAATATTTTGCAGTTCATATTATTCGCAGACTTACGAATAAAGTGAATGTACCACTCGATGCCTTTTTTATGCTCTTAACGAATATTAAATAGAAAAACAACCTTTTTTTAACTGAAAGTAAAGAGCGACATTAAAACTTAAAACGAACAGAAATTATTCCGTATATGAAAAGGGTTGTCCCCTCCTCAACGCCTCGCTCTTTACGCTAAAGTTTTTATTGTTTAAAAAAAATAAAGTTGTAAGACAGAGTCAAACTTTAGCGTAAAGAGCGAGGCGCTGAGGAGGGGACAACCCCTTTCATATACGGAATAATTTCTGTTCGTTTTAATGTCGCTCATTACTTTCAGTTAAAAAAACTTGTTCTTTTTATTTAATTTCTGATCGTTTTTTAAATAATGCTGGGAAATCCGGCGCCCCCTTCATGGAATGTCCCTTCCCCCAAGGAAACATCCTTCGCGGAATATTCTCCCCCTTAACCCCTACTCCGACCCCCTCCCCCCCCCCCCCCCCCAACCAGAAAAAAAATCCCTCCTAAAAACGCCTGTATACTTCCCAATAACCAAAACTATATGTAAACAATGGGCAAAGTTTATAACTTGCAGCCCTTCCCCCAGGAACATTGGGGGATTAAGTCATCCTCAAAGACATATTAATTAGACTTTCGACTCTGCTGAATAAAAATGGCTATCTCAAAATTTTGATTGGGTAACTTCGGGAAAAAATGAGCGTGGGAAGGGGCCAAGTTGCCCTCTAATTTTTTTTAGTCACTTAAAAAGGGCACTAGAAACTTTTAATTTTCGTTCGAATGAGCCCTCTCACGGGGGGGAATATTCTAGGATTACTGGATCGATACGATCACTCCTGGAAAATAAAAAAAACAATAATAAAAAATAAAAATAAATAAACACCCATGCGTGATCTTTCTTCTTCTGGCAAAAAATACAAAATTCCACATTTTTGCAGCTAGGAGCTTGAAACTTCTATAGTAGGGTTCTTTGATACGCTGAATTTGACGGTGTGATTTTCATTAAGTTCTGTGACTTTTAGGGGTTGTTTCCCCTTTTTTCGAAAATAAGGCAAATTTTCTCAGGCGCTTAAGTTTGGATGGGTATAAATAAACTTCATAAAGCTTATATATTTGAAATCAGCATAAAAATTTCATTCGTTTGATGTATCTATTAGGGTATCAATATTCCATTTTTTAGAGTTTCGGTTACTATTATACTACCACAAACTGTATGATAATAATCATTTTTGTTGCAAATGAATTTTACCCCTACCCCTATATATACGAAATTCAGGGTATATATTTGCACATCAGGGGGGTGGGGTAAATTTTAAATTTACCTCTCATTTGCATCAGAAATAAACTTTATCCCCACCCCCCTGTACCTCCAATTTACTTTCTCCACAGAAAATATTTTAGATTATTAACCACACAAGTTTAAAAAAAACCCCAAAATTCAAGCGATCGCACGGGAATTACATATTTGGAAGTTAGTATGCGGAAATTAAAAATCACACACCTTGGGCACCAGATCACGAAAATATAAGAGAAAGGGGCAAAACATATTCTTCAAAATCTAGGGGGGGGGGGGTATTTTTCTGTTTTTTTTTAATTATTATTGTCCATGCTAATAGTAAAAAAAGACACTTTACAACGGAAATACTAAAGAAAGGGTGTTATCAAAATTAAGAAGGGGAGAAAACATCCGACACCTCCCTTTTTACTCCTGTGTTAGCGCTCCTGTCACATACCTCTTTCATTATTATAAGCAAAGTGGAAAGATTTACCTCCTCCATTCTTATAAGCGAGGTATGGGAATCTCCAACATTTTCCCTAATCCCACTGATACGGATATACACGACATCAAGAAATCCAGTTGATTTCCCCAGCCTCCTCTCTCATCCTCCTCATCTTGTTGTTCCACATCTCTTAGCCAATGTTTTGTCATTTAATTTCTTTTCGTCCAACTCTATATTCTCAAAGGCTAAATTCTCTTTCCCATTTCTTTTAATATCTTCCTCCTTGGTCATAATAAGAAGTTTCACTTTTAAAGTTTCACTATGAGTCCCACACTATGTGTAAGGACTTCCACCTTATAACTGTATGGAAATTAGGTAACCATGATAGTAGATAACAACTGGGTTGAGACATGTGTCTAGTAAAAATAACAAATGTGAATGATCATTACCTTCAAACCGGTATTTGAATACCCCAAAGGAGATGCTTGTTTTCTTTTAAACAAACGTGACTAGTATATTTCAAAAACATTACTAAAACCTTGACTGAGTTCCCCCTCCACTTCCGAAACAAAACGATGGTGTAACAACCCGTCAAGCGAATCCAAGGGAAAAAGAAGTGGGTGTACACCCCAGAAATGATAATATCATTGTTTCTGCTGTCCCTCCCATTTTTTGGGGATGCCCCAAATTATACAAAAGAAAATTGGGTTCTCCGTAATCCTCCAAAATTGACGTTCTATAATACAGAGATTTTAACACAACTCAGGAGGAAAAGGAAAATCAAAATATCATTTATGAGCTCAAACAATCGAACTGAATATGCATTAGCACACTTAAACTATAAATCGCTACTTTATTTGTCATGGTGTCAAAATTCAGGGTGTAAATCCCAAAAATTATTGCGATTATGGAAGCAGGCACGTACACAAATATTTTTCTTTGGGGGGGGGGGGGGATACAATTTTATTAGAAGTACCCAGAAATTCAAAACGATTATGGATTGCAGGGGAGGTCTGGCCCAAGGCGTCCTGATATGATTTTGTGGAGAACCTGTCTTTGTTAAGGCTGACAATTGTAGTTCTTAACTAATACTGTTTTTCCTACTTCGCCAAAAAATCACGATTAACCGCCAAAATTTGAACAATTTTGAGCTTGATTTTTTTTTCTGGTACTTTCTTGATCAAAATCAAGTTAATTCATATAATTCGTGTCATTCATGTCAAATTAATACTTTCTTGCTTTCAAAAAAAAAAATGTCTACTTTTTTTTATTTTCTTTTTGTATTTCGGAAAAATTAAATCAAGATGTTAGAATTTCTCAATTCATTGTTTCGTTTTGGTTCCCATAGTCCTCTGAAGAAAGTGAAGTAAGTTACAATTTACTTATTGTTAATATAGAACCTAGTAGCCTATTTCTTACTGGGAAATAAACGGACATTTTTTTTAGAGTGGTATTTTTCCCGGGGTATAGTATTTTCCACAGGAAGTTTTCCATGGGAAGAAAAAGTTTTTCTGGGGGAGCTCTTGGGGAAAATTTTACACGGGGGGGGGGGGGGGGGGTAATTCCCGTAGCATTTGGGAAAACCGTCACAAATTAAAAAAAAAAATTAAATGTATTTAAATTTTTTTCATGACGCAGAGCGGCAGAGGTCAAAACCGAGAATCTTCTTTTTACCACAACAACAGCAATCTTACAGCCTCAGTCTAGCAAAACAAATTTGATTAGGTTTTGATTAGGCTATTGTTTTGTTTTGCTCATTTGTGATTTAGATAATTTCGTAGACCACACTGCCTTTCCATAACGATAAATAAAAGTTCAAATAGGGATAAAGTCCTTTTAATAGACGCAGTGTTTCACAACAGTGATAGAAATTCACAAAAAAATACCAGAAATTTCGGTCAGATATGCAGTGGACCGTAATCTACTTTTACGGTTTTACTACTGATGACGGTCACTGCATATGTGGCCGAAATATCTGGTATTTTTTTGTGTAATTTCTATTACTGTTTGTGAAACACTGTCTATTAAAAGGATTTTATCCTATTTGACTTTTATTTATCGTCATTTGTGATTATTTTAGTATTTTCGATTATTGTGATTATTGTGATTATTATCCTGCTGATAAGCATCATTTAACCGCGTTTTTTGGGTTGTAAAAGTAATTGTTCTGTGTTACTGACTTCTGTTACACACACCACATCATGTCAAAGATATTCCAGTTTGCATCTCTTAACAGTTCAGAGCTACAGACTGCTGATCAAGAGAAGAAGAAGAGAGATCAGACAAAAAAGAAGAAGATCAAGAGAAGAAGAAAAACAGCTACGAAAGCAGTAGGTTGTTCTGCAACAATAATAAACTGACTTGTGATATGGATATTTTTAGTATGCACAATTCTACGGTGCTGCATAGCCGAATATAGTGCTGCAATTAGTACTTAAGTGGTACATATGGCAGCCAAGCCCTTCAGTAAAACCGTGTTGAAAATAGTTGCTACTTGTGTCTTATAGCCACCACACTCAAGTTCTGTTGAAAAGTAAAAGTTTGGTTAATGCTAACGAAAAAAAAATTATGAAAATACAATGCTTATCAACAAAATTATGAGAATTACAATAAGGAATTATGGAAGAGGGGCCACCCAGATTGCATTATATTAAAGACGTAATCTAAACTAACCTAACCAAAATACCAACTAAATATTTAATTAAAATACAGCTACAATGTAATTTCCCACCGAGACGAAGCTAATATTGTCTGGTAAAAGGACCATGAAAACCGGTTACTGTCTCTTTTTCGCGATACAAGATCTTGAGTGTGGTGGCTGTAAGACAAAAGTACCATATAATTTATTTTCATTAGCTAGTGGAAAAAAACTATACAGCAACGACAGTTTTTATTATAAGAGAAGGAGAAGTTCCATTGGGAAGCTGAGATAAATTTTACTTCAAATAAATTATTTAAAAAAAGGTCTAATCAATTAAATTTTAGTATCCTCGTAATAGCAGTTTGTTCGTGGTGTCGCCAGTCGTACTCCGGGAAAGCAAAGAGGGAGCAGGATACGAGGAAGTAATACTTTTTTTCCTGTAAATATCCCAGGTTGCAGCTGTTGCTGCAACCATAATCATTCATTTTTAGATAAGCCAATAAAAATATGCAACATCATGGTTGCAGCATCATGGTTATAGCATCATGTTTATAGCAGTATTGTAGCTTGGCAACCTAACCACAGCCCATAGTAAACTAAAATTCGAAGAAAAACTGCCTAATGAGAAAAAATGCCATCTGACACTGATTCAGAAATGGTAACTATTATTTCGGTTAACTTTAAAAGTAAAAATTTATTGCAAAAACACGTTTATGATGATTTCGACAATAAAAAAAAAAAGAGCCTGTAATCCCTAGAAAATTGCGTTAGATCGAAATGAAAAGTGCACCTTTGGAGAAAATAAACCGACTAATGATATTTCACTATATTTGTATGCGTCACCACCTAGCACGATATCTTCGCGAAATTATTAAATCTTAAGTAAAAACATTCTTATTAAGCCAAAGTTCCGATCGTTTATTCATTCTGTTCGAAAACTGTCTGTTAGGCATCTCAGACTTCTCACCTGAAGACTTTTGGTCGCATTCGGCCCCAGGTTGTCGTTTCACAGAGTAAAATGGATGAGCTTGGCGTTTTTTTTGTGGAACAAGCTTTATTTTGTGGTTTAAAAAGAAAACTATAGAACTCAAAATTTTTGTTAAATATGCTTACTGCCATTGGTTGGATTTAAAAAACCCACCTCCCCCCCCCCCCCCCACCAAAAAATGATATTGGCCAAAAGCGTGCTAACAGCCATTCGCACCAAGAGAAAGGATAAATTTAGTTTTGTCTCATGTAGGGCTGCACTCTCTGTTCGATGGATATGTTGAAAATTTACACCGATGTGTAATTTTCATCAAGGTCACATGCCTACTGAGCTGTTTTCCCCCTTGTCAAACTATTCAAATTTTCTGTTACAGAAAATCTCTTGATAAGTAAAACTTAAATTTAATAAATGTTGCATATTGAAATTCAGGCAAAAGAAATTATTTTGTTTCGAGTTCCATTTACCATTGATGAGATTTGCACTAAGTTCCAGGTGATAATTTAATCCTTTAAGTTCCTGGTCATAAATAACTCCTGTCTAATAATTTTAAACGAAGCTAAATAAATTTAGCTTCTGTAAGATATAATATGATTAGAAATTACGCAAGTTATGCTCAGCATCAGATTCATATTTCTCATTCTGTATTTTCCTAAAATATTTTCTGAAAATTAAATTTCAGAAAACCAAACGAAAAATAATGTATATTATTTCCCCGTTAAGAATATGTGAAGTTTTCACATATCTGAAAACTTATTATAGTTTCACATAGGAAGACCAATTTATCCCAATTTCATGTAATAAATTTCACAGAACTGTACCTATTCTAATTAGTTTTAAAGACGAATGTTTCGTCGATGATTAACTAATTCTTTACAGAACGTCAACAAAAGAACATCTATGATTTACCACTATGAATGCCACATCATCTATGAATACTAGGTCTTCTTTAAAAACGTCAACAAATTTAAAAGAAAAACGTATTTCAATAAATTCTAGATATTTTCTCCACCATAATCAGAAGTGCCCATGCTAATTAATTAATTTATATAAAAATTTGAATTCCCAAGCCTGACTACCACCCTTTTCCCTCCCTGAGAGCACCCATGAGGAGCAGCTATTATTAAAAAACAAAATTCTACCGCACTTGTTAATGATACTATTTTCTATAAGAGATGGCGCCCAAGTGTTTTTCTACGGAAAATAATTTCGTTTTTTCAAAATTGTGCTTAGCCTTATTTTTCCTAATTCATTTTCTCAGCTGAATTTAAGTAACGATAATAAATAAAAACAAATCTACTGTTTTAACGATAACATTCAAAGAATTTTCTCCTTAAAAAAAATCTGAATATACTTACGCCTGACTTAATGCTATAAATTTTAAAAGAAACCATAGCTTACATTTCATATCTCTTAAATTGAGAGCCCGTCAACACCTTGGCACCAATAACATTCAACTGTTATTGGAATTCAAATAAACTGTGTTACTGGAAGTGTTACTGGTGGTAGTTGTACTGGAAGAAATTATGTCATATATTGAAAAATCGCGACGCCGCACCGTTAATGATATACAGGTAGCCTAATATTATTTTCAAATGCCAGAGTACATAGAGTAACGATTTTTTTCCTAAAAATTAGCATAAGCTTCAAACCGATGCGATAATTTATGGAAAGATCTACGATTAGGAAAGGATGTGTATCGACGTCATCTGGTTTTTGGAAAATTTTCTCCCAGCAAGCTAAGCTTCTCGGCCAAAAAACTATTAGTACTGCATGCAAAATATTTTTTATAGTTTTTAATAAATTTATTTATTGGTATTATTAGATCAGATCCTCGGGCTAGAACTCTGGTACCAAGGTGCCGTAGAGTATTGTAGCAACTTAACCTAACCTTAGTTTAAACCTTTAACCTTAAGTTTTAATCCTAAAAGTTATTTCATTTCTAAAAAAAAATATCTTCGAAACTAGATCACTTAAATTAGAGAGAATGTAGAGAATCGTTAAATTGAAACTTCGAAATAGAAAAAGTCAAACAAGAAATTTACTTTTCGCAAAACTAATGAAAGCACCAGTTTTTAGAAGATCAAGCCTTTTTCTCTCCGCTATGGAAAAGAAACTCTAAATAGTCTGGAAAAAAGTTACTACTAGTATGTCATGTCCCATAACAGAGTTAGAAACCTTTTCTAAGAGCACCAAGCAATTTAGTATATAAGAGAAATCATGACATCTTACGGAATTTAGATAATGTAACTCGATTAAAATATAGAGGCATCGAACTACAATTTAAGAAAATTACCTTTGAAGCCAATTACCTTTGAATTTTAGCTTTGAAGCCAGAGTGTTTCACATGTGACAAATTGAAGCAAATTCCAAAAACTTCAAATCGAAAAAGTCAAGAGCATATTTTATTTCAGGAAAATTAATGTTAGTAGCACTTTTTGGAAAAGAAAGACTTTTCTATCCGCGATGGAAAACAAATTCCATCTTGTCCAGAATTCAGGTTACCTCTAGGATGTCAAGGAAATTGATGCGTGATAACAACTTTAGAAAATGTATGTTAGTGTATGCTCATTTTTCGGATATGGAACAGTACATGTTCTTGCTTAATTTTTATGGTAGTTAAACATATACAATTTAATAAACATTAAAATCGTAAATTTAAGAACAAAATAAAAAACTTGCAATTTCTGTGTTTCGACATCACCATTTACGGTATTGTTTCCCAAAAATTTATGAAGGATACGGATATTCTTCTTAAGGCCCATTTTCAATAAGATTTTACTAATACCAACATATAACTAGCGATAATTTGTAATCACCAGCTTTTTTCATAAAATTTTTGATTGGTTGAAAAAAATTCCACGAAAAATTATGATTGGCGTAAATAAGCATAAACTACTTCTCGGTGTTAGAAAAATCTCATTGTGAATAGGATATTAGTTTTTCGAAGAGATTATAAGGAGTTCTATCAGAATCCAAAGCTATTTGATTTCTAAAAAGTTTAGCTTAGAAGCCACGCCATTTCTAGACAAAATGTAGGGTATTTGCAAAATCAAAACTTCAATATAGAATAACTTAGAGAAGGAAAACCAATGTCAGCTCCAGTTTTTTAGAACTAGATCGCATCAATGTGCCGATTTGGATGCGATAGCTAAAGTGTCAAAACTGGCTATCTTGCTTATGCAAGACTGCAACTCTAATGCGCTCTGTCTGTTTTGGGCCCATTCGTCCAGATTACCTGCTACCTGCGAGGCAAATTTGAAGCTATTCAGAAAAAGTTGGTAATCATAACCGAAAATAGAGTAATAGATCATACCCCAGATCATACTGAATTATATGAGGCTTGAATCATTACTAGATAGACGTGACTACTTAGCATGTTTACTGGAAAAAACTTCCTTACCTCACCACATCACTGCCATATCTTACCACCAGGTGTTGCAGTAAATGCCCAAAATAAGTCAAAGCTGAATTTAAACCCATGCGAAATTCACAACAAATTGGTATCAAAACTTGTTCGTCCTTGTTTTATGGACGTAAATAGTAAGTCACAGTGACTTACTCTCACATAGACCATCTGTCTTGGCTTTACTCTAATTAGTCATGCCATTTGCTCTCAAGTCTTCTATGAAGTTGATCCACAGATTTGGATTTGTTGGTTGATCACCTGAGTTTTGCATTTGATCAACTTGGTGGAAGACTTAGAGCCAAGCCATGGCTAATTAGAGTAAAGCCAAAAGGTTCTGGCCATTGAAGTGATCGTACCGTTTCTTGCAAGGTTGGCCTCGATGTCGTGTTCCATTGTACCCGTCCTTCAAATGTGATTTTCGGGACTTTACTTGATCCCATTCGTTGATATGTCCAAGGCAGCTGAGTTTCTGACATCTAATTTGGTCCATGATAGTGCACAAGCGGTGGAGAAGTTTACGGAGGTCTTCATTGGATACTCGAACAATATAGGTGATCCCTGCTATGCGACGGAGGCATTTTGTTTCAAATGCGGAGCTTCCACGTTTATCATCAGCTTTGATTAACCAAGTCTCACTGGCATATACCTAGCATTGGAGATTATGAGAGAGTTAAAGAGTCGGACCTTCAGTGATTTTGATAGGGATTTGCTTTTCCAGATTGACGATAGACTCTTAAAGCTGCTGGTTGCCAGGCCATGACCTCTCCTTTCATGGTTAATTGCAGAGTGTCTACACACCCGCATGACCTTCGGTTTGGGCTGTGTTGGAAACCATTTCAGAGGTTTTCTGCTACTGACACTAGTTTTGTATGTGTCTGGTTCGGAGGATATGTTCATGACTGTTTATTCTCATGATATTGTTTGCGTCAGCTAATTTGTCGTTAAGTGTCCCTCCGATGGAACTATGGTTTTAGCGAGTGATAAAGCTGCATTTAGAACCAGAAAAGGGGATAGGAGACAGAACAGATGAGGGGATAGGAGGCAGCCCTGGGGAGCATCTAATGATATCTAGAACTCTTTTTCTCAGTCCCTCGGGCTTTGAACCTGGCTAACGAAATTTAAATGCATGCCTTTCATCTGGGCTACCCATGTTTTTTCGGGGATCCATAATGCAGAAGCACATGCCAAAGCCTGTTGCGCCATATCAAATTGAAGGCCTGTTTAAAGTAAATAAAATTAAGAACAACTCTTTTGTGATCACTGCGTCATTGGCACTTAACCGAAAACGAAATTATATTACAAATATTTTCTTTTCCAGTTCTTACAGCATTGAAAAGAAAAACAAAATTACAGTGAAATAATTCTTGAACTGACAGATCTTTCAACATTAATATCATTATACAATAAATATTCAATTTAATGTTGTTTTATACTATCCAAGACTGTTCAAGATTGCATATAGTTTTTCAGTAAAAAGCGTCATGACGCATTAGGTTTTGTACTTTCACAGGGCGGAGAAGATATTCATTTTAATATTCAATTTAAGTTTCACATCGTTTTAAAGATTTATTTATTCTTTACATTAATATCTATTGTATATTTGTTTTGCATTGATTGTTTTATTTAATTTCTGTTCGTTTTAATTTTCATTTATATTTCAATAGCAAAATATTTTTTTCATTTTAAAAGCTTGATTCTCATATTCAATCTAAGCATTACTCCCGCTTTAAGATCTATTTTGTTCATTATATATTATTACTTTACTTGTTGAATGTTGTTTGATATGATTGTTTATTGAATTTCTGTTCGTTTTTGGATTTCATTTATACTTTAATAGTAATTTCTGGGCGGTTTTGAGTTTGAATTTTTAACAGGTATTTGTATCTGCTGAGCTTAAGTTTAAAATGGCCTTTAATTTTTTTTAAAAAACTTATTTTTTCGGATTTTTTTTAAATTATTTTTGTTCGTTTTTGATTGCAAAAAGTTTTTTTCAAGTTTTTTAAAAATTCCTTATTTCAAAATCAAACTTTTAAAAAATCAAATGTTAATCGAAGTATCATAACTGGCATCAATGTAACAATATCTAAGTGAAAAAATGGATTTTGTGTCAACCTCGGAGTTTTTATTATCTGATGTTTGAACTAGACCCCGGCACCACGCCGGCGATCGACCAAAACGCCGCCGACGAGAGGCCCGGTCGAACGCCGCCAAAGTGTCGTAAATATGCCGCCGGCGCGCCGCGCAGCACGCCGCCGCTGGCAGAGGCGGGCGGCGTTCGTTCGACTTTAAATTATTTTTTACGGCAATTCTTTATTGCGTCAACCGCAAAAGTCGGAGCTTTTCCTTCTCGTGTGGTTTAGTATTTCGATTTTTCCTGATTAGAAATCAAGCAGAGCTTGCACCATCCCCGTCATTTTCGGTATTTCCCCCGAAAAATCTATGCCTCACCCCCGAAAAAAAATTTGGTGCCCCGAATCCCCAAAAATCACGCAATCACGGTGCCACCCCTAGTTTTCATTAATTTTTGTCTCTTTTGTTACTTTGCATAAAAACCAGACAGATGCAATATGCTATTGCAAATATTGCCATATACACAGTTTCTTCATATGTTTGACAAAAAAAGTATCGTCTTTATGAAATGAGTTTTAAATCATTTCGAATGCAGTTTCCCATCGCTATTTCTTACATCATTCGTAGTCAAGAATTTAATTTTCAAGTTGAATAGAATTATAGAACGCATTCACTACTATACAGACTTCAGCCTTTTGTTGGATTTTGAAATTGAAGCCGACAGATTGTTCCTACAGCTGAATTGTAAGTTGCAGATTTTTTTTTTTTGCTGTTTTTAGATAAGATTTTCTTAATGTTTAATACTCAATTATTGAACACCTGATAAAAATACAAGTCTTCTTTCTGGAACATTTTTACCCCCCCCCCCCCCCTCCAAAAAAACAGCCTTCGGTTGAGACAAAATTTAGCTATAGACTAAGCTATGTACAAGGTTGGGGGGAATTAAAGATTGACAGGAAGTTTACCCCAAAAATATGATTCATAATAAATTGTAAATTATTACCTATAGGGGAGGGGGATAGGGGGCTATCATTTTTAAATGATAATACCTCATTTTTTTTTTTATTGAAAGCAGGGAATTGCCTAAAAGATAATTATTTTTTTCATTTAAAGTGAGAATAGAAGAAAATGATATCAAATTCCCTGGGAAACTATTGAAATATTTTGATAGACCCAGGGCCCTCCATTAGGAACTTGTTCATTGTCTTGGGTATTTTGCGATTCCTCATAGGCTACTGGCCTTATTTGGCTTTTGTGTGTGCTCCCTTTTTAATTCGATTCTTTGGATCTTATGGAATGCCATGGCGTAATCTGTCACTCAGTTTTCCCAATAATTTGAGGTATATCTGAATAATTTCGACATTTTGTTGTTGTCTTTGTACCCCTTTACTCATACCCTCAATTTTTTTCATGGAACACTAAGCTGTTTAACGTTATTTTGCGGTGTTTTTTTGAACCATATAGTGACCTTGTTAATTATTCAGTAAACTAATTTTTTCTAATGAATGCTGAGACGGTATCCTATCAAGGTGGTATCCAGAGGTGATGATGGGGGGGGGGGGGGGGGGGGGTGGGGGGGGGGGGGGGGGGGGTATATAGGGGGGGTTAGGGAGGTATTAACAGAGGGGGGGGGGTAGTGACGAACTAGGATGAACATTTCCCAACATCTTCCTGGAGCTACTTCAGTTCTGCATATTATTTCATTGAATTACACTTAAAAAAAACGGATGAGCTTTTCATTTTTTCCTAAGATAAAAAGCTAAGAAAAGCTGGCACTATTAGTGACTTCTTCATTTTTCTTCATAGCGATAAACTATTAAGTAATGTGTTTTTGTTTTTTGTGTCATTGTAATTGAAGTGTTTCTCATGTGAAGTGTTCATCGTGTATTTTTTCAATTTGATAAATTTACTCCTATTTTAGATACAGTTTATTAATTTGACTGATATTAGGTATTTATCAGTGTATAAATTTGGAATGAATCCCCAAAGAAAAAATGAATAACATCCAAAAGAGCAGCCAAAAAGAAGCGATAAAAAAAGCAGCAGTTCAGCCTTAGCCTACATGACATATATTCTATAAAAGACTTTAGCCTAAAGAAACCAAAAAAACAAAAAAAAAAAACTTTTAAAATGCATTTTTTTTAAATTGTAATTAAAAAAAAAACCAGTTTTTAATACAAGAAGGCTTCTTAGGAATCCAAAAAGAGCAAAAACAAACAATCAATCAAAGTCGCCCATCATTCCGCTGTTTTAAAAAATGTGACAAAACAGATATAGGCAAAAAGGGCATTATGAAAAATTAAGCTTTTAAGTTCAAAGTTATATTCAAAGTTTTTACCCAGATAACTTACGAATTTTGTGATACGGTATTTTGAAGTTTTATATGCAGTAATGCTCAATGAAAAAAACTACTAATTTTTTTGATAATTATTTATGTTAAGAATACATAGCTAATAGATTACTTCAACTACTCGTATTAATGCAAGGGTTCTGAAACGCCACAGCCATTTTCGTTTCTCTACCAGATTTCTACTTCTCTTGATGAATAACTAGAAGAAGACAGTTTCCAGCCAGCGACTTTGTGAATTTTTGAACTCATGAATGCTCGAATCTGTTGTAAATTTAAGCTGTGATTTGAGAAAGACTGATGAAAACAATTAATGTTTGCGGGTCAACATTGATCCCGCCGGGCGGCGCGCCGCCGACAATATTTACCGGTGGCGTTTGGCCGCCGGCGTCTGACAAGCGGCGGCGGGCTGGTGTTTTTGCCCGCCGCCGCCGGTCTTTTTTCTTCCTTTGCCCTCATCGGCGTGGCAGCCGGGGTCTATTTTGAACTAGTTTGTAATAAACAATATATATATGGCTATCTAAAATTTTAATCGGATGGGTTTGGGGGACTATTAACATGCCGTTGGGGCGGGGGGGCACTATTGCCCTAAGGTCGCTTTTCGAAAATCTCATTTAAAAGTGAAACTAGAGCTATTCTATTTCATCAATCAAATATAGTCCTTTCTATATAGTTTGAGATACGAGATCCCTTCTATAGTATACCATATATACCGCCCTATCTATTATAACTATACAACGCCTGTCCCTGGGTCCCTGGGGGTTTGTGTCAACCCTTGAGTATTTAATAATATCTGATGTTTGAAACTGCAATTTTTAAAAAAAAAAAATGGGTCACATGCATATCAAATTATTATCGGATTGGTTTTAGTTCAATCCATCCGCTACAAGCCCGAAGCGTGGAGGGCGGGAGGGGCTTAGTTTGCCCTCTACTATCTTTTTTTTCACTTAGTGAAAAAATGGACTAGACAACTTTTAATTTCCATTCAAATTGCTTTTCTGATAAATTGTCCACTCTTGAAGTCTTTAATAAGCATCCCTTCATTAAGAACCATTATGCGATCCGGGGCTTGATAACTTGCAGCTACTGCCGCCGGGTCCTGTGTGGTTGTGTCGAATACATGTTTTTTTTTTTTTTCATCTTACCTTTGATTTTATTTTTAAAAACAAAATGGGCCATACTCAAATCTTTAGTCAGATGCATACTTGGGGAAAAATGGGTGTGAGGGATAGTTCGCCCTCTGGACATGCTTTAGGCATTCGGTAAAAACTGACAGTAGTAACTTTCATTTCCATATCATGAGCCCTTTCTGAAGTTTATACGAAGCATCCCTTCTCACTGAAAACAGCTGTATAATGCAGCACCCCCAGGCATAAAAACTTACAACATGCCCTACCACCGGGCCCTGAGTTTTAATGTCACGACCCAGGACTGTTCTAGTTATGTGAGTTTTTGAACCATTTTGACAAATTACGACGCTCCGCTCTCAAAGTTTCTTAATATTTGATGGGTTTCATCCCCCAGAGCATAGTTTTTACATACGCCTGCCTCTGGGCCCTGGTGTCGTATGTGGTTGATACCTACAGCCCTTTCCATAGCTATCCTATCATATTTTCCTTTTTGATCACATGGCTTAATCTCATGTTGCAAGTCTTCTACCCAGTGATGTCTTAACTAATACAAGGGCTTTCCATTGCCTTTGACATTCGCTGATATGTCTTTTGATTACTCTGTAAAGTCTAACTACGATCTTTTTTCTCGTCATTGTAACTTAGCCTTGCGAAGTCTTATACGAGCATATTCTTCATGTTAAGAACCCATATATGCTTCATACAATTTTAGCAATACTTTCAATGCTTTAGTCCCAGGCCGTATTGCTCTTTTTGGGACATGATGGCTTAGTCTGTTACCTTGTAAGTCATTTGTGAAAGTACCAACTTACGTACCCAAAGGAGTTCTTGTTGGATTGTCTGATCGTTTGACTAGTTTAACAAAATGGCACATAGCGTCAAATTTTTATTTATCAGATGTATTAATTGTAAAGTTTACTTGAGAGGGGAGAGCTTGCCTGCTCAACGATCACTATTCCTGCAACTAGTATTAATCACGTATCCACTGATACTGTTGCGATTTTTAAATCGAATCAAAAAACCCTTTCATTTTTGAATTTTAGGTAATTTTTTAAGTTTTCGAAAAAGCCTTCAATTATTGCTCAGTGTATACAATGTTTTGAGGCAGTCGCTTGTACTAACATAACTTTTGATTTACTTAACAAAAGTGAATTATCTGAAACTTTGAATTTCCCTTCTGAAATGAGACATTGCGTAGAAGTTTATACGATTCCATACCTTTCTCATAATATATCCCTTTTTTGTATAACATGAACAAATTGCTAGTCTTACGTATGCCTTGTCCTGGAACTGAGGGAGCTTTGATTACCAAAGTCTTTATTATCTGAACTGGTTATTTTAAGCAATATGAACCTAATTAAGATCTCTTGAATTTTGTAAATCTAATACATTTATGAGAGGCTTTAGGAGGGGGGGGGCTGAAGGTTGTCCTCCGATTCATTTTTTGACTCTTAAAAAGGTATACAAAACTCTCGAATTCCTAGTCAAAGATACGCCCTGGGGATTGGAAGCTTATATGACCATTTTCCTTCCCGTAATGAACGCTAAATATGCCCCTGAGAGCATTACTTACAACACCTTGCCTTGGGCTTCTGGTGGATGCATCGTCCGACAATAAAAAGCGATTAATCACTATCTGACAAATATTACTTTTGCGACTATCGTAACAAAATATGCGATCTCACAGACTTCACATTGAAAACATGTCTTTTGAGAAAAAGGTGTCCTAGGGAGGAGGCTGCTATTTTGCCTATCTAGATATGGTTTGATTCTTAAAAGAGAATATCTAGAACTTAGAAATTGTCTTGAAAGCAAATGAGCCTTTTCTAAAATTCATATAAATATAGCATCATTGCCTTACTCATAAGAACCATTACTATGCTCTTGAGGGCATAATTAGAATTGCCTTACCGCCCCAGCACTCTGATGTATTTTTTCTGTCCACCCAAGGCCTTTTTTGGGGATTTACTGGATCCTACGGACGTATTTTTAACAAAATGATCTATCTCAAATTTGAGAAAATTCAGTTAGAAGAGGCTTAATTTTAGAAGAAAAAAAATGGATGGGGGGCGCTAGTGGTGCGTTGCGGATCTATGGGGACAATGGTGCGAGCAGTGTCGGACCGCGTGGGTTATAATGCCTGGTCCAAAAACCTTATATGCTACCTGGCATAATATGATAACCCCATACTCTTCAGGAGCATCTAGCGGCGGTCAAGTCCGATGTCACTGCCGAGAAGATTGTAAATGACCCTACTGATGGGCTGCGCCATTTCAAAAGTCAGTTTTTAAGACCCAATTGGCCAGCGTCAGAAACAGTCTTCGATATTGAGATGGCTTCGTGCTTGGGGATTCGGTGGGTGTGAGAAACAAATCATATTGTGATCCCATCACCGTCTGACTATTAAGAAGCGGTGGGTTGAGGAGCTTAGAAGAAGAAATTCCGCTCGATGGGATGCGCTTCTTGAAAGTTTTTTGTGCTACAAAGCTTACTATTTCACTTATAGTGACCCCTGAGCATAACTGCAACCCCTTGCATTACTAGTTCATGGTTTCAATGTGGGGGAGTCTCCTCCTGACATTTATGAATGGGATGATCTAGCCCAGTAATCTACAAATGAATAGAACCAAAATCATCATATTCATCAAAAATTTATGATTGCAATGACTGTTGTCAAACGTTTTTCGGGAAAGATATTTAGTTGCCGTTCCAATGACTTGTTATATGACCACTTAAAAAAAAAAAGAAAATGAATTATGCCCCATTTCAGTTCGATTTCCAGTCGAGTTTAGGTTGTATCCATGCCTTAGAAGTCTCTGTACGATACTCAGTAGAGACAGAAGCATATGAAGAGCACTCTGGTTCTCGGAGTATTAAATAATCATAAATAAACATTGAATGTCCGTTTGGTTCCTTCTACCACTAGGAATGCCATGGTTGCCGTTTGCCGTCTGAATCGTGGTGACAAGTCGTTGCTGTAATTTGCCCCGTTATATGGGTATCTATAGAAAACTTTTCCCAAGATGCCTGTTGGGGGGGAAGTATGCTAGATATGCTACAAGTTCTTCGGCCAAGTGATTTACCTGTATTCGTCGGACTGTAAACGGAATCCAAGCAAGGATCTTTGTTTGTCACTCGATTAATTCTACACGCTGCAAGCGATCTCTTCCTGAACAATTCTGGTGGCTTGGGTCTATTGGGTGAGTTGGCATTTGAAAATACAGTAGGATAGTTACATCAAGTGCTTTTTTATGCGGTTCTCAGATACTGTTAGAATCCGTGCATGTCATAGCTATTCTTCAACGGAGTTTGTCTAACTCGCTCTCTGATAGTATCTACAATAGGACAAAGTGTGAATGCTAGCGAAGTCCAAATTTCTTCATCTTATTTACAGGGTTAGTGTATTGTTGTCCCATAGCGGGTCTGTCTAGTGATAGCGAGGGCACTCCCGTACTGTATTAATATATGTTATGGCTTCTCACAACCTGGGTCTTTCGATTACAAAAATGTCACGAAAGCTTTGGCACTCGGAATGGTCTCTTGACGTCAACTTAGACGTTTACTTGATGCTAGTTATTTTAGCCTCCCGTATTTTCTCTATCTCTGACTACGAAAACGCTATCATCCTAGAATCTATCATAAGTTTGGGTCAATCTGGCTAAATTTTGGACCGTGTTTGTTTGTGTGATTATTTTTATTTTACTGATCGTGCATAGCTATCGATATGATTGCGAAAGTGATCTAGGGTTTTAGCATAGCGGTAAACTGTACTCTCCTGATTTTCATCGGTCGTTTGTTCCTTCTCGAATGGGTCAAGGTACTTTCCATCGGTACCATCTGATCACCGTTGTCAGTGTGGGGACTCCAGTGAGTTGGAGGCTCGACGAATAACATTCAGAAACTGAGTAGACCAGTCCCCCTACTTCACTCCGTGAATTACGCCACTGTTTTTCAGACTTGGTATTATTAGTATATCTTGAATGTATAGCTTTATGACATGTTTGTGTTGTTTTTCTTTCTCTTATAGTAGGTCCATCTGTTTTTTTTTTTTACTAGAAATGTGGTAATAAATGGCATTCTTTTTTATTCCTTCATATATATGGGAATAGCGGTGCGCATATATATATAGATGTATATATAGCCGTTCGCAAGTGATTATATATATACTTGTGGGGGTAATATATATATTAATCGTATATCCGACTGGATAGTAATATCGATATATATAGTCGGATATATATATCGTGGTCGTATATGCCCGGATCATGGTATAGTATATATATATATCATCATTATCATATCAGATATATATATTATAATAATTTACTATATATCTGGTCAATGTATTACTGTTTTTTTCATTTTTTTCTTCTTGTTGGGCAACTTGTTATTGTAAAAGAGCAGTATCGAAGATGTAGAAAACATGTCCCTTCAGCGTGAGAAGCTGGAGCTTTATCGGGATTTTTAGTTTTCCCTAAATGCATTACTAACAAGCTATTTTCACTAATACCGATGGATGTGGCACTAGCACTAATTTGATTGAGATCAATCTAGACCCTTTATAGAATTGTCCTCTGATTGGTTGGAAAATGTCTCATGGCTCAAGTTGGCCGCTAGCTGAATCATCGGTACTTAGCAATATATTCAATGCTATGGGGAAGTATGTATTGTAACACGACGGGAATTTCTGGTTTGACATCAATTTTTTTTTCATTATTATTTTGTTTATCTATGTTTGTTTCTTATTGTTATATTTGTTTTTTTTTTTTCTTGTAGGAATTAGTAATTAAGCCTTATGCTGGGATTTACTTCTAATAAACTAAAGATCTAAGCACACAACGATACTGGTGTCGATAGAATTCGAAAAAAAAAAATCGACCGTTGGTCTAGAAAAAAAAGTTACTCTAGGATAACAAAAAAAATTTAATGGCGTCATTCCATACTTCGGAAATTATTTCTAAGCAAACAAGCGAATTTAATTTTATGTCATCTTGCAGACTTTTCATAAATATTAACTTGATTCAAATACAAGTGACGAGTGAAAACAAATATTTCAGAAAACAAGAGAAAAAAAAATCGATGAATTTTCCATTTGACATCGACTCTTCCAGTTATTTCCAAAAATCTATATGAGATGCGGAATTTTGTCCCCGACTCTCATGGATATAATTTAAGCTTCCATACAGAAAATGCGAATAAAATTTTTTCTGAAAAATTTTTACTCTCCCAGTTAGTAAGGAATAGTTTTACCAAGATAGGGTCTATCATGTATAAACATGAGACAAATCTTTTTTTTTTCTTCTCCCCAAGAAAACAAGGGTTGACTTTTAAAACCTTTCTTTGAACTTTCCCTGCCTTATCTTACGATTTCCATACCCACAAAAAAGAACTTCGGGTTTGCCATCTCTTACTAATTCGGAGGTACCGACGCGCTGATCCAACAGAAAAAAATGTTGAAAGCAATAGTGTTTGGCTGCACACGCAACACAATTAACTGATTAACACAACCAATTTTATGGGGGTTCCCAGATCACAATTATCATTAATAGTAAATGGTTATTTTATTATTATTTTTCCGTTCCAAGATAACGGATAACAGAAATTCATTTTAAATAATAATAGTTTTATTATTAATAATATTTTGAATAATAATATAATCAAATAGAGTTCTGGAAACTCATTCTCGTTTTACTCCTGACATAAATACCACCAACTAAAATGGAATGTTTAAATAAATGTCAAAATGACAATGTGTCAATCGTTGCATATGTACTCACGATGCGGCGTACATACAATCATCAACCATCCAAAGAGACTTACTGTAGACCGACAGTATTTTTTTGTATATGTGTCATCGGGTGCTATGGTAATGCACGATGCGTACATAAAATAACTCCAAGAGTCTAACTGTAACAACGACAGATTTTTTTATATTGTAATGCGGTGCTATGGTACGGTACTCACACACACTGCACATACAATCATCCAAAGACTTACTGGTAACACGGGAGGATTTTTTTTCATATGTGTAATCGGTGCTTGCTACCCCGATGCGTACTATACAATCATCCAAAGACTACTTATACTGGTAACGCTGAAGATTTTTTTAATATTTGTAATATCGGTGCTATGTAACGCCACGATGGCGTACACAGCACCACCCAAAGACTACTGGTAACACAAAGATTTTTATTTTTTATATTGCATTTATTTTTTTTATTAGACGATACTTCTTAATTTAACTTGATAGACTGAGAGATATCAAACACTTTCATACAGATCCATCAAGAGAAATTCAAACAGTTCCATGGTAGCGAACTGAAAGTAAGGAGTGACT
>JAPEVW010000026.1:20000-188978 GCA_027921565.1 Artemia sinica | reverse complement strand
ATATGCCCCCGGGGCATAACTTGCAGCAACTGCCCCCGGGTCCTGGGTGGTTGTGTCGACACCTGTTTTTTTTTTTTCATCTGACCTTTGATTTATTTTTAACAAAATGGCCATCTCAAAATCTTTATCAGATGCATATGGGGGAAAAGGGGTGTGGAGGGATAGTTGCCCTCTGATCTCTTTTGATTCGTAAAAACTGAAGTAGAACTTTCAATTTCCAATCAAATGAGCCCTTTCTGAAGTTTATACGAGCATCCCTTCCACAACACTGTATATGCACCCCCAGGCATAACTTACAACGCCTACCCCGGGCCCTGAAGGATTATGTCGACCCCAGGACTTTCGTTATATGATTTTTGAACCATTTTGAAAAAAATGGCTCTCTCAAAGTTCTTACAAGATGGGTTTGATCCCCCAGAGCATTATTTACAACGCCTGCCTCTGGGCCCTGGGGGGTTGTGTTGACACCGGAGTTTTCATTATATGATCTATTAACTATTTTTAAAAAAATGGCTATCTCAAAGTTCTTATCAGATGAGTTTAAGGAAAAAAGGGCATGAAAGGGGGGAAGCCATCCGATGTCTTTTGACTCTTTAAAAGTGAACTAGAACTTTCAATTTCCAATCAACTGAGCCCTCTCCGAAGTTTATACGAGCATACCCTCCATAAGAACCATATATACCCCAGAGCAATACTTACAATGCCTGTCCCAGGCCCTGGTGGTTGCTTCGACATAAGAGTTTTTCTTATCTGACCTTGTAACTATTTTTAACGAAATGGCCATACGTAAAGGAGTTTTTGTTATTTGATCTTTGAACTATTTTTAACAAAATGGCTACCTCAAATTTTTTATCAGATGTATTTGAGGAAAGAGGACTTGAAGAGGGGAGCTACTTGCCCTCCGATCACTTTTGACTCTTAAAAAGGGCACTAGAACTCTCGATTTCCAATCGAATGAGCCCCTTTTGAAGTTTATATGACGACCCCTTCTATATGAAGTGCCTCTAGGAAAAAAACAATATGAGTGTGGGAGGAGGCTAGCTGCCCTACCATCACTTTTGAATCTTAAAAAGTGAATTACAACTTTCAATTTCCAATGAAATGAGCCCTCTATGAAGTTTATACGAGCATCCCTTCCATAGCAACCATATATGCCCCCAGGGTATAACTCACAACACCTATTCCCGGGTCCTGGGGGGCTGTGACACCGGAGTTTTTGTTATCTGAACTTTGAACTATTTTTAACAAAATATCCATCTCAAGATTTTTATCTAATGCATTTAAGACATGGAGGGGGGGGGGGCTAGTTGTCCTCCGATCTGTTTTGACTCTTAAAAAGTGAACAAGAACTTTCAATTTCCAATAAAATAAGCCCTCTTCGAAGTTTATATGGGCATTCCTTCCGTAAGAACTATACATGCCCCCAGAGCATTACTTACAACACCTGCCTCCGGTTCCTGGGGGGTTGCGTCGATGCAAGAGTTTTTCTTATCTGACCTTTGAACTATTTTTAAAGAAACGGCTATTTTAAGAATTTTATCGGCTTGTGGAAAAAATTGTGTGTTTGGGTGGAGGCTGCTATTTGCCCTTGGATATCTTTTGACTCTTAAAAAGTAAATTAGAACTTTCAATTTCCAAGCAAATGAGCCCTCTATGAAATTTATACGAGCATCCCTTTCATAAGAACCATACACGCCCTTAGGGCATAACTTAGAACGCCTTCCCCCGATCCCTGGGGTTGACACCGGAGTTTTTTTTATCCGACCTTTGAAGTATTTTTAAGAAAATGTCTATCTCAAAATTTTCATCAGTTGGGTTTGGAAAAAGAAGGCATGGGGGGGGGGCTAGTTGCGCTCGGATCTTGGGGAAATGGTGGGCGTGGGAGGGGTGTTAGTTGCCTTCCAAAAACCTTATATGCCACCTGGACATAATTTACAACCCCTGCCCTGAGGGCTGTGTGTGGGGGGGGGGGGGGTGTCACCCTCAAAGACCTAATTTCCAGAATTTTCAACTGCGTTGAACAAAATGGCTATCTCAAAATTTTGATTGGATGTGCTTGGGGAAAAGGTGGGTGCGAGAGGGGGGATAGTTGCCCTCCAATCACTTTCGACTATTAAAAAGGGCACTAGCCCTTTGAATTTCCAATCGAATGAGTCCTTTTTGAAGTTTCTACTACAAAGCTTACTATAAAACCTTATATGCCCCTAGGGCATAACTTGCAACCCCTACTCTGAGTGCTTTGGGGGAGTGTCCTCCTCAAAACATAATTTCTATCTGGAAATCAACAATGTAGAACAAAATACCTTTCTCAAAATTTTGATTGGTTGTTGTTGGGGAAATGGTAGGCGTGGAAGGGTTTTTAGTTGCCTTCCAATCACTTTTTACCCTTAAAAAGGGCACTAGAACCCTTGATTTCCAATCGAATGAGCCTCCTTTGAAGTTTATACGACGACCCCTTCCATATGAAGTGCCTCTGGGAAAAAATTATATAAATAATAATAATAAAACATTGAAGCCGTATGGCCTTTACTATAGGGAACGCTATAGCGTTGCCTCTGAAAGGGTGACAATCGTGGCTTTTGCCCAGGATCTGGGGAAATGAACTGTTTCCCAGATGCCTGTTGTGACATTATGCTAGATATCTACAAGTTCTTCGGGGCCAATCTTAAGTACCTCTGACTGTATACCATCCAGGCAGGGAACTTTGTTTGTCTTGAGGAATTTTACAGCTGCAACTATTTCTTCTCATAATGCTGGTGGGCTTGGGTCTATTGGGTGCGGTGGTAGTTGAAAATACAGTAGAATAGATGGATCAAGGTTTATTGTGGGGTTCAGCTACTGGAAGAAGTGTTCCTTTCAGCGTTCTCGCCTTTCCTCGGAATTTGGGATGAGTTGTCCATGTTCATCTAACAGGGTTGGTGTATTGTGGTCACGGGTTTCTTTTTCGACAGCTCCCGTACTTTTTTGTACATGTAATGGCTGTCACCTTTTTTAAAAGTGTCTTCGCACTCATGGCTCTTGTCATTGACGTATTGACTCAGAGCCTACCGTATTTTCTTCTCTACTAGACGCTTCAGCCTCTTATATTTGTCCTGGCTTTTTTGGTCTTGTTTGTTTGTGTGATTATTTTTTTTTTTTCGGCACAGCTATCGTTGATTTCGGGTGTGATCCAGGGTTTAGCATAGCGGTACTGTACTCTCAAGATTTCATCGGTCGTTTCTCGAATGATTAAGGTACTTTCATCTACCATATGATCAATTTCATCAGTGGTTGGGACTCCAGTGAGTTGGATGCTCGACAGCTTATTTGAGAGAGCGGTTCTACACTTCTTTCTTGTTTCAATGTTTTTCAGCAGAAACACAATATATCTTGAGTAGCTTTTCTTGGGCTGTTGGGGCTTTTGGAGGTGCATACGGAGTTCTAACATGACTAGAATGTGGTAAAAATTCCTTTTTTCTCGGTTGGGAAAGCGTGCGCACGTTTAGCGTTCCAAGTGAAAATGATGTCTTTGGGGGTAAATATTGTTGTCTTCTCCGACTGGAGAGTCGTCAAATCGGATAAATGATCGTCGGTTGCCCGGATGTGGTAGTAAAATCGTTATCATCATTATCATCATCAACAAAAAAATTTCTCCAATTTACAACTCTAGATCATGTATCTCAAATTGTTATTCTATATCCTCATTATATAAGAGAGAAGTAGTTTCGTGGCTGTTTTGTCGGGATAGCGGAAAACCATTCCTCTCTAGCAGAGGCCGTTGTCCTGGGTTTTGGATCACCTACCCTTTACAGTTGTCCCTCTAAGAAAGGGGTCCTTCCGTTCGGTGTTTTTTGGCACTGAGCAATTTTTTTCATTGCTGGGGGAAGGTATGTAACCACCGGAACGCAGGGTGACATCAATTTTTCATATTATATTTGTTTATCTATGTTTGTTTCTTATATGTATATTTGTTTTTTTTTTCTTGTAGAGATTACGTAAATTAGCCTTATGCTAGGATTTACTTCTAAATAAACTAAGATCTAAGAACACGATCTGTCTATAGAAGGCGAAAAAAATCGACCTTGTCTAGAAAAAAAGTTACCTCTAGGATGCGAAAAAAATTTAATGCGTCATTACAACTTCGGAAATTATTTCTAAGCAAACAAAGCGATTTATTTTATGTCATCTTGCAGACTTTTCATAATATTACTTGATTAAAATACAAGTGACGTGAAAACAAATTTTTCAGAAAACAAGAGAAAAAATCGGAATTTTCCATTTGACATCGACTCTTCCAGTTATTTCCAAAAAATCTAGATGAGATGCGGAATTTTGGTCCCCGACTCTCATGGATATAATTTAAGCTTCCATACAGAATGCGACATAAAATTTTTCTGAAAAATTTTACTCTCCCAGTTAGGATAGTTTACCAAATAGTCTATCATGTATAACATGAGGAAAAATCTTTTTTTCTTCTCCCCAGAAAACAAGGGGTGACTTTTAAACCTTTCTTTGAACTTTCCCTGCCTTATCTTACGATTTCCATACCCACAAAAAACTTCGGGTTTGCATCTCTTACTAATTCGGAGGTACCGACCGCTGATCACGAAAAAAAAAATGTTGAGAAAGCAATAGTGTTGCTCCGCAACACAATTACTGAATTAACAACACCAATTTTATGGTGGGTTCCAGATCACAATTATCATTAATAGTAAATGGTTATTTATTATTATTTTCGTTCCAAGATAACGGATAACAGAAAATTCAATTTAAATAATAATAAGTTTTATTATTATAATATTTTGATAATAATAATCAAATAGAGTTCTGGAACTCATTCTATTTACTCCTGACATAAAATACCAACTAAAATGGGAATGTTTAAATGGTCAAAATGACAATGTGTAATCGGTGCTATGTACGCACGATGCGTACATACAATCATCCAAAGACTACTGGTAACACGACAGATTTTTTTTATATGTGTAATCGGTGCTATGTACGCACGATGCGTACATACAATCATCCAAAGACTACTGGTAACACGACAGATTTTTTTTATATGCGTAATCGGTGCTATGTACGCACACTGCATACATACAATCATCCAAAGACTACTGGTAACACGGAGGATTTTTTTCATATGTGTAATCGGTGCTATGTACGCCCGATGCGTACATACAATCATCCAAAGACTACTGGTAACGCGGAGGATTTTTTTCATATGTGTAATCGGTGCTATGTACGCCCGATGCGTACATACAATCATCCAAAGACTACTGGTAACACAAAAGATTTTATTTTTTATATGCATTTTTTTTATTAGACGATACTTCTTAATTTTAACTTGAGAGACCTGAGAGATATCAAACACTTTCATACAGAATCCAGCAAGAGAAATTCAAACAGTTCATGGTAGCGAACTGAAAGTAAGGAGTGACTCGGCCCAACAGTAACCGAAACTAAAAAAAAGAAGTATGATAATAATTGAAATATCAAACAAATTCAATTTTTACGCCGATTCCAAATACATAAATTTCATTAAGCTTAAAGCTACCCATCAAAAGCTGCGAGCCTGAGGAAGCATGTTTAGTACTCGAAAAAGGGTGGAAAAACCCCAAAAAGTCAAGCGTTCTTAATGAAAATCACACCAACAGATTCAGCATATCAAAGGACACTACCATAGAGGTTTCGAGTTCCTATCTAGAAAAGTGTAGAATTTGGTGTTTGTTGCCAGAAGAAAGATCACGGCCGCGTGTTTATTTGCTGTTGTTGTTTCCCAGGGGCGATCGTTTCAAACCAATAGTTCTATATTATTGGGAGAGGGCTAGTCTCCAAACTAAAATTAAAAGTTCTACAGCCCTTTTTGAGTGGAAAAAAGTGATTGATTTAGATTATCCCAGAATTATATGAATCTAAACGTTAGTTGTGTATAAATTGATGTAAAAAAAAGTCCATCCTTGGGATTCATTTTTGTGAAAAATTCCGACTGACTCTTTTGTTTAACGAAAATTTTCATTCATCTCATTGGTTTCTCGTTTAAGTTCCAAGAAAATATAATTTCCATATATGGATGTACTTAACAAGATAAAAAGTATCTTTAAATATTGACACAATGAAAATTCATTGCTTCGACATCCGGTTTTGATTGGTGTACGAAAACAGATATAACTATGATCTACCCATTCGTACACCATATACCATATTGATACACAATATTGGCACCTCTTGGTGTGTAACTATTGGTGCTGAAAAAAAATGGTCTTGCTACTCATTCTATGGTCCCATATTATAGTCAAACTTGTGGATGAAGTCAAAATTACACACGATAGCAGTGCCAACGTTTTCTCTTGTAAACGTAAGATGAAAAATCACCTCTCGATAAAGTAATAGCATTTTCAAAGTCGGAGCAAATAACTGCTATTAATCCTGCTACTGCTAACAATTCATTGCAGCACCAGTCTGCCTGATGCCAACACAGCTATGCAGGCTCCTTCTTCTCCCGAATTGTAATCCTCCTTGACCCCACAAGCAATCTCAGGCTAATTACCTCCTAGCAATTATGTTTTCATGCCTGCGAATATTGTACTCCAATAGGGAGGCAAGCCGTGGTAAAAAGCATAGCTACGAAGAGGTTATTCAGCCAAAAAAAGCCAAAACAAACAAAATCCAGAATAATTATTCATCAATCAAGATCCAGTCATATAGGCTTATTATTATCCCCTTCTTCAGTTGATACGGGACTTTTTCTGTCCCTACACGTTAGCCATCCTGTTGAATGAGCAGTCCAAAAAAATGCATTAGGTGAAACAAAACTGGAAACTAAACAAGAACTGCTTACCTCATGTCAGGATCCATTTGATGAGAACTGTATAAAGACTACAGTGTGACCTAGGGTTGCTAAAATATTTAGTGATTACGTTAAAAGTATTGAACTATCTTTTACCTTAACAGACTTTGACCATCCTACTCTTGAATCCCATAAGGAATATCTTCTGACTTCTGGAATTACAAGTATATTTTTATTTCTAGTTATTTTTGAAAAACTTTAAGAGGCTATTAACAGTTTGGAAAAAAAATAATTCATTGGGACATGATGAACATTGTACTAGGCTACTTTGCTACAAGAATATAGCTGGTATAATTCTCCCTAGTAGACGGAAAATTGCAAGTGAAATAATTCGAATAAGCGAAAAATACTAAGTAAGTGAACTATAATAAAAATAATTGCTGCCCTATTTTGATTTTATAAAAATTGTATAAAGCCTTCCAGAAACTTTTAAAAGGAAGGATTTCTACTAATTGGGATAAAATAAATTTATTTACCGAATATCAAAATAAATTCAATTAAAAAAAATAAATTCAATATATTAGATTTATTTAGTATATTAAATAAATTTATTTTTTTACAAAATAAATTTATTTACCGAAAATTGCAAGTGAAATAATTCTAATAAGCGAAAAATACTAAGTAAGTGAACTATAATAAAAATAATTGCTGCCCTATTTTGATTTTATAAAAATTGTATAAAGCCTTCCAGAAACTTTTAAAAGGAAGGATTTGTACTTATTGGGATAAAATAAATTTATTTACCAAATATAAAAATAAATTCAATTTAAAAAAATAAATTTAATACATTAGATTTATTTAATATATTAAATATTTTTTTTTTACAAAATAAATTTATTTACCGAAAATTGCAAGTGAAATAATTCTAATAAGCGAAAAATACTAAGTAAGTGAACTATAATAAAAATAATTGCTGCCCTATTTTGATTTTATAAAAATCGTATAAAGCCTTCCAGAAACTTTTAAAAGGAAGGATTTGTACTTATTGGGATAAAAAAAATTATTTATCGAATATCAATCTGAATTCGTACAAACCATTCAACAGAAAAAGCAGTTGCCGCTCTTTGATAAGATTAATTAAAAAAAACTTTTTCCACAAAATAAGTTTTTCAAAGAAAAGTAAAGAACTCCATTAAACAAAAAATGAGCAAAAATAAAATCAAATAACCTACCAAGCGTGAAACTACCACAAATCAGCATTGAGAAATAAATGAAACCCAAAACGAACAGAAATTACAATAAATAACCGAGTCAAACTCAAATCGAGCAGAAATTAACATAAGTTGGGCGCAAAACCCCTATGCCTTCCCAATGCCAGAACAAAATTTGCACTTTACTGAAAAAAATATAAATGTTTTGACTTTTATAAATTTAATAAGTCAAATAATATTAACATTTTGATTACTAAATATCAGTATATGTATATTAAACTGACAATAATTATTCATTTGTATTTTTTCAGTAAAGTGCAAATTATGTTCTAGCCTTGGGAAGGTATAGGGGTTTTGCGCCCAACTTATGTTAATTTCTGCTCGTTTTGAGTTTGACTCGGTTATTTATTGTAATTTCTGTTCGTTTTGGGTTTCATTTATTTATCGATGCTGATTTGTGGTAGTTCCACGCTTGGTAGATTATTTGATTTTATTTTTTGCTCATTTTTGGTTAATGGAGTTCTTTACTTTTCTTTGAAAAACCTATTTTGTGGAAAAAGTTTTTTTTAATTAATCTTATCAAAGAGCGGCAACTGCTTTTTCTGTTGAATGGTTTGTACGAATTCAGATTGATATTCGATAAATAATTTTTTTAAATTTCTGTTCGTTTTATATTGACATAGTCTTTTCAGGGAAAAAGAAAATAACACTTTAAATCTTTTCGTTTTTTAAGAATTTATAGTTTGGCCTTCTATTTGTATGCTGGAGAAAGATTTTCAGCAATTTTTAATTGCTGAAATTTTCAGCAATTTTCCTCTAGTTGACCTGAAATGGAAAACTTGATACCATTCGCAAAAAATTCTGTTTACTTTCTTTGATAGCATGGATACACTTACGCTATTTGGATTTGGTTTAATTTTAAGAGCAGAAGTAGCCCCGAAAGTTTGAACATAATACCCTCAGCCGTTCTTGGGATACTGGTGAGATGCCTTATTTGGAATTAGCAATATCACAGTGCATTTTGATTTAATCTTAAGGCAACATTTAGTTTTTAAACATAATGGGCAAATGGGAGGGTGGGCGTGGGAGGGTGGCAGTGGAAGGGGATCAGTTGCCCTCCAATCACTTTGGACTATTAAAAACGACATCAGCCCTTTGTATTTTCAATCGATAAGCCCCTTCCGAAGTTCCCACGACAACTCCTTCGATACGAAGTGCCCTGGTCTAAACAACAACAACAGCAAAAAATATCACTAATCATTTTCTACTATTAAAAACGGTAAAGCCCTTTGAATTTCAAATCGAATGAGCACTTTTTCAAATTTCTACGACAAAGATTTCAATAAAAACCTTAATATGCCCCCAGGGCATAACATATAACCCTTGCCCTGAGGGTTGTGGGGGAGTGTCCTCCTCAAAAACATATTTTCTATCTGAAAATCAACTACGCTGAACAAAATGGCTATCTCAAAATTTTTATTGGATGTGTTTGGGGGAATGACGGGCTTGGGGGGGGGAGGGGGGCTAGTTGCCCTCCAATCACTTTCGACTATTAAAAAGGGCACTAGACCTTGGTGCCCTCCAATCACTTTCGACTATTAAAAAGGGCACTAGCCATTTGAATTTCCAATCGAATGAGCCTGTTTTGTAATTTCTACGACAACGCCTTCTATAAAAACCTTATATGCCCTCAGGGCATAACTTAAAACCCTTGCCCTGAGGGTTTTGGGGGATTGTCCTCCTCAAAACATATTTTCTATCTGGAAATCAACTACGCTGAACAAAATTGATGTCTCAAAATTTTGATTGGATGTGTTTGGGGGAATGATAGGCGTGGGGGGGGGGCTAGTTGGCCTCTAATCCCTTTCAACTATTAAAAAAGGCACTATTCCTTTGAATTTCCAATCGAATGAGCCTGTTTTGAAATTTCTACGACATTGCCTTCTATAAAAACCTTATATGCCCCCGGAGCATAACTTAAAACCCTTGCCCTGAGGGTTGTGGGGGAGTGTCCTCCTCAAAAACATATTTTCTATTTGGAAATCAACTACGCTGAACAAAATGGCTATCTCAAAATTTTGATTGGATGTGTTTTGGGGAATGATAGGCGTGGGGGGGCTAGTTGCCCTCCAATCACTTTTGACTATTAAAAAGGGCACTAGCCACTCCAATTTCCAATCGAATGAGCCCTTTTCGAAGTTTCTACGACAACTCCTTCGATACGAAGTGCCCGGGAATGGAGAAAAAAAAACACATTGTGGCCACAACATTCTTTACTTAGGCAGCGCTAGCGCGCTGCCTATGAAACAAATGATTGGTTAAATAATGCTTACCATCTATATATAGTACTCTTTGATTTTCAAAATGTTCAAATGATATTCTTCTTAATAAAACGGAAAATTCAGGTGTAAGAGAGAGGGGACTAGAATTATAAGATCATATCTTTGTAGTTGTCAACCCCCAGTGATTTATTACTATTTCTAGTGATTTTTATGCTGCCTAAAAAAATCACTAATCAGCACATAGATCACTAGATTATTGAAGCCACTGAAACCACTAAATCAACTAAAAAATCCCTCAAATCTAGTGATTTTTTTTCACCGGGTGGCAACCCTGTCGGCAAGTAGAGGTGGCTGTTGCCAGTTATTTGTCAAGTTTGGATGGCCGTTAAAATATTGCTGTCAAACAGGGCTCGGTGTTAGGTCCTCTTTTAATTCTTGATGTATATTAATGACCTTCTGTCATTCTTCCAGGAGAATAACGGTCTTGCGATTTTAGTTTGAGATGATACGGCTGTGTCTGTTAAAACGATAAAATCGTTTAAGTTGATTCAAAACCTGGTTGTAATTCCTAGTTCAATTAACAAATGGTTTAATTCCATTTACTTAGCACCAACTGTCACTAACACTAAGTTTATGGTTTTTGGTAGGTTTTTGCAATACTTTTTTTTTTTGGTAGGTTTTTGCAATAGGTTTTTGCAATATTTAAGAAATTCATCTGGAGCTCTAATTTTGCGAGCATAAGATCCGTAAGGTCGAACCAAGCCACTACTCGATGGTTTTTCTTACCCACTTCTATCATAGCGAATTCATAATGAATACTTACGTGCAGAACTTGCATAACATAAAGGGTCTATGCATCTTCTAAAACACTTCTTTCCATTTTCAGATTTAAGACAATTCAGTTTAAAATCAATATTCCCTTGTATTTTATTGGAATATCTGTACAATCATATATTTTGATACTTTTTGGGTACATATAAAATCCAAGTAATTTCTTCAACGACGAGTCTCTGCTGGCTCGGCCTTCTTCTTCACTTCATGGCTTTTTGGGACATACCACCTTCTTTCGCTTACTTCCAATATATCTAGGCTCTCAATTATGTATCAAGTGCCATCTATCTCAACTAGTTTCACTATTAAGATAAAACTATATTATAAGTAAATCCTGAATCATTAAATTCTTTCTTTTCTTAGTATCCGGTTCTTTTTTATTTATTTTTTATTTTTTTATTTCTTCATTAGTTCCGCTCTTTACCTGGTTGCGGCAATTGCAGCAGCCATGATAAAGATTAAGGGATAAAATCCCATTTGAATCATATGGACGTAATCAGCATAATTTAAAAAAAAGAACTAATTATAATTGATTCACTCTGATGACGGAGCATAAGCAACAAGTTCATATCCAATATTTTTTTTGGGCTCAGGATGGGGGGGGGGGGTAAAAAACGCATCAAAATTAATACGTTTGCATTTTTGTTACGTTTTTACGAGTTGGACAAAAATTTCAGGCGGTGGTTCCAACCCCTCCTCCCTCCCATCCTGGATACGGCCTTGAATAAGCAAATTCAATATTTTTTTTTATTGTTCCTCACGACCAAGATTCCTTCCATCCACTGCTTCACCGGCATTTAACTTTCTTGCCCAGTTTCTTCTTTTTTAATATTGTGGCCTGTTCTTTTATTTATTCAATTGTTTTTTTTAATGTTGAAGAGCTAATTATTATTTTCGTCTCCATAACACCCAACAATTAAAAGCTCAGCTCTCCTTGGAGGTGTATTGTTTTGTTACAATATTGTACTGAATGTAACAGTTGAACAAATAAATTCATTCATTCCTTATATAGCCAAGAAACCTCTTTTCCCGCAAGATTTTTGCTTCAAAACGCTGGATCTTCTTTTCTTCTTTTGTTTATGTTGGTGATGAAAAGACTACCTATCAGATCAACACTTCTTTTTTGAACGATTTTGTTTATAGGAGAAATTTGCTCACAAATAGTACAAAATTCGTTATAGTAATCCCCGTGCCATATCATAGTCACATCTATCGATAAAAAAAGCCAAATATCAAGAATGACATGGCAATTTTCTTGATTTTACCGTCACAGTTGTATTTAAAAAGCACAAAATTAAAATTGCATAAAATTGGTTTGAAGAGTTTGCTCCAACAGTAATTTGTGTCCAACTATTCTGTAATAATGCCAATTCTTCTTAACTTTTGCCAGATTCCTCTCCCAGATAGAAAAACTACTGTTCTAAGTTTCCATCTTTTCTAGTTTCAAAAAGTATGCCTTAAGCGTTGACTCTGATTGGTCAGTCAAGAAATTTATGCTTGAAAGTTGAACAATGTTCAACTCAAGAAATTATGAACGGCGAACGTAATTGGCACTGTAGTCGTGCGTTGATTTTATCGACAAGTGTGACTGTAATGTGGCACGGGCATAAGACAAACGTATGGTACAGATGCTGCAGAGGCACATAGAACAGCGTTACCTAGGAAAGTAGTAAATAGATGGTGGCATTACTGAAAACACTCATCCTGTTGTAAATATCTACCACAATACGGCGAACTGAGAATAAAGATTCCAGCTCACTATCTCTTGTTGGAATAGACCCGTTTTTCTAGAGTGGAAGAACGTTTGTATGGCTTTATCCTTTAGGGTTCCGATCGAAATGTCTCATCAGCTACAAAGCTCAGTGGAATAGTAACATCATTATTTTCTGGATAGGCTAGAGAAAAATATATTTTGGGCTGCCTGTTTCTACACGTTTCTTATATTTCTCATTTAACTTTGACATTTTATGAATAAAATTCAATTTGATGTTTTTTCAAACACATGTTTCATTGACAAACGGATTGCTATATTTACGGACACTATATTTAATTTAATAAGTGATAACAGCTGATTTATTACCCACCTAGTATAATAGAATGAAACACGAATAAAAGAAAAATTAAAAGTGAAACGTAAGCCACAACATATCTGAAGCCAGCACAAACGCAGGGTTGGGCATGTCTCGATTAGTATCATTAATAAAATGTTATTTTGAACACTAATTTTTGAAAATTTTAAAAAATAGCCTGAAATCCCTCAAAAACGACGTCGAGTCGAAACAAAAGTGCACCACTGGAATTCCAATTGTCGAAATATATTTCAGGAAATCCTACAGCTCCCTGATTATCATGGGCACTGTTCTGTTTTTCTGAAGAAACAGGAAAAAAATAAACAGGGCTTGAATGAAACAGAACAGGTCAGCAAAAAACAGAAGACCTGTTTCTGTTCTGTTTTTTGGTAAAAACAGAAAACAGCTGTTTTCGTTCAAAAAACAGCTGTTTAAACCGCTGTTTTTCGAACACCTAAAGCTTAAAGAAGAAAAAATTTGTAAATGATAAGTTTTGATTTATTATCAGTGCTATTGCAGCATTTTCCGCCAAAAACAACAGTTTTCCAATAAAGGGGCGAAAAACTGTCTATGCACACAACATCGCCATCCTTTTTAATGGTTATTTTCTTCCATTTTCCCATTCCTTTTTTTTCAAAAATGCGCTTTTATGTTTATACAGAATCTCCTCGAATTTCCCCGAAAAGCATACTAATTATTGGAGACGTTTTGAAAATAAAATAATTTTCGTCGTCAAATTGCGCAGTCAGCTCAAAGTCATTAGTGTTTAAGCAGAGCCCATAGTTGCTTTGGCGGGTGAAAGTCTCCCCCTCCAGACCATGCTTTCCCCTTCCCCCATCCTGATGTTTGGAAGTCATCTGAAATATTGTATGAAAGAAGAAAAATGCACGGGAAAATGACACTTCTTACCACCAAGTCAAAAATTTTCGTTGCTTCGAAGGCTTAATACATCTTTTAAGATCAATTGTTTCCTAGCAAATTTGTATGTGAGACAAATCAAAAGGAAAATTCATGGTTTAAGGGTAATTTGTATATTTTTACGGTGCTTTGCGCTAGAAAATAATGTTCTAGGCCCTCCACCGAATTCATTCTTAAGTAAATATGTAAATGAAATTTCTCAAATTCTGAATTTCAAAGAAACTTAGACCCTTTGCTACACAATACTTTCTTTAAGCATTCTCTTCTTTCAATAGGTTTTCAAAGGGATGCAATATAAAAACAATTGCACTTTTTGATAGCTTATTTCAAAAATTTCTGTCGCTTTGCGGCAGAAAATACTTTCTCCAGCCCATACACTTGCTTCATTATAGAAAGTGTTACTACATCAAACTTTTTTTTTAAGAATACGAGTGGGCATGCTTTTGATCATTTAGGCACGTTTTTACGGTCCATTCCCAAAGGAAAAGGGATAGTTACAACCTCGACTATCAATGTTTGAGCAAGTGTAACGTGTCTTCGGATCGGATAGCCTGTGTTGCAACCTCACTTTTTGACAGACTCGCAGCTCCCCGCTGTTTTTCTCCATTACTTTCACCGCCCTCTTCTTTAGACACTGCATCAGTTTATTCAGATTCTTCAGCAAGCATATCTTCATTTCCCGAGTTTTCAGAACAAGGAACAGAAAGACCGTCTGAATCGTTTTCAACACTTGGATCGACGTCTTCGACTTCATCTAAGGATTCCAAGCAATCTTCTTCAGGGATGTCATTGGCTAAGCTTCGAGTGAACAAAAATCCAAGAACGCGTGCAACAGAAGAATGAAGAAAATATTAAAAACATGAAGTTCAGGAAAGGGCTCATATCCTACAGGCTTCGGTGACATTGTTCCCAGAATCAGTCACAACGTGGAACATCTTATCTGTCATTGAAAACTTCCTGATTGCAACTTGGATTGCTGAAAGTACGTTAGTAGTTGTATGAGAATGCTTATGCCTCTTGAAATGTGAAAGATAGTGGTGCAACCTCTGCTTATTTTTCATCTTCCTGGGGTAATAGGCAGTGATACCTATAAAGCCAGATCCTTTTGCAGACCAGCAGTGAGAAGTCAAGCTAGTCTGAGTGGTAGATCTTAAAGCAGCCTTCTGAACTTCTTTTTTTCTGGCAGCAAAACTTATGTGACGATGGACGGTTCCTCCAAATGATGCTTTCAAGCCCCCTGTTGTTGTTTTTTAAATAAGCTGTTTCATATCTGGCTTATCAAACGTAGAAAGTGTCAATTTGTCCTTAAACAGGGTTTTGCAGCAGAGCATCTGCAGACCAGCTTGATTTGATCGATTGGAAATAAAGAACCATTGTATCTCTGCTTTTCTTATTCCAGATTTTACTTATCCATTGCCCTATGTGTCACTTGCTTTACTATCTGGAGCTCTCTCAAGGGAAGCAGCCTGACTTGATATATTTTCTTAGTTGGTTTGGGTTTGTTATTTTCTGCACCAGCCGCGTATATTTTATCTTAGTGCATATCAATTGTGTGCTTCCTTTTAAGATAGTATATAAATGTCATGGCAGAGACTCCCTTAGCCTTTAGAGACGCTCTTCAGAAGTTGCACCTAATACTTCCTTTGCTTCCTTTTCCGTAGGGTACCCAGAGAGATGTCTTGGAACATCCAAGTCGTCATCAGAAAATTACATCATGCTTGTTTTAAAACAAAGATTGATCTTAGGATTTTTCACAAAATTAGAAGCACCTTCCAGTAGCCTACCATTTTGAAAATTGCACCTCCAGCCAAATATCTGACCTCTTCCACCTCAGTGGAGTTATTAGGGGAAAAGGGGCCAATTTCCCCCTAGGCGGTTTCGTTTGCACATTGAGCCAAGAAAACCTGTCGGCAAGTAAAAGCAAAATGACAGCTCCTAACTACGGTTTCCTAAGAACTTAGACAATTTGCAGCACAGTATTATAATATACAGTATTATAAGGTTATTTTCATTTATTATTTTTGAAGTGTATTGTGTATTAACCATGGCCAAGTAGGGCTTTTAGTGTTAATAAATCATATCATATCATATTAATTTTTACGGGAATTTACGTGTCTATAATAGGTATTTAAGAGACAGATACAAGAAATAATATACTGCTTAGTGGCATTTTTTTTTTAGTTTATTGTGCTGTATGGCAAAAATTACCGTGTTCACCGGAAGATGTGTTATTCTACAGAATGAGAAAGGTGTATCAGTATTTTATACGACTTTGGCCAGCTAGGCCAGAAAAAGCTAGTTAGGCCACTGTTTCAACTCAAGGCTTTTCCCTGAAAGGGTTTCCATTGATTATATTTAGAGATGGTAGAAAAAGTATATTTGGCTTTTTGAAAAAGTATATGTTGTTATGTTGATGCAATAAAACGTGCCAGCAAAAACATATATTTCTACTGGACGAGACTTCAATACATTTACATTCCTTTCTGACTAAACATTTAAGATAATTTGCAATTAATAATCGGTATTTATCATGTATATGTAATCAACATATGGTAATCATAGCAAGTCACTGTTATCTAGCAGCATAAGTTCCATAAAAAACGTTGAACTAAAGTTTTCCCGGTTAAAGGTGCAGATTACTTCCCATGTAATATAGGATACAGAGGCCCTACCAATAGAACCAGAATATAGAGTAATAAGTGATTTGTTTGAATCCTGCTTCACCTAGATCTCCTGCTTCCTGTTTGAATCCTGCTTCATCTATGCAACTTTGCTGCTCAATTGACTGAATAATATACACTAAAAAATAAGTTGTTTTAGTGGAACAAAACTGCACCTTTACTGTTCTCCCATTTACACACCTACCTACTCTCATATGACTCCTAAGCCCTAATTTTGACCAGCTTAAACAATCTAGCAGCACATTTGATATGTTAGACACACTGAGTGCCATTATTTTACTTACATCTACTTTATATTAACGCTCCAATTCCAAAAACTGTATGGGGCGTAACCACGCTTCCTCAAAATTTCAAATTACGATTTAAAAACACTATTTTGTAAGTTCAAAATTTTTTAATATCTCATTCTCGAATCAATAAAGTAAAATTAAGAACAGAAAAAAAAACAGAACAAAATAGTTATTATAAAAACAGAACAGGTAAATAAAAAAATGGTCATCTGTTTTTTTGTAAGAACAGAACAGACACAGGTACTTTAAAAACAGAAACAGTGCCCATGCTTACTCCCTGGCTGAAACAACAAGGAAAATCACTTTTTTAGATGGGAATCACTGATGTGAACTTTTTTTCATCACTTTTATGAGACTCAATTTCCCAAGAGATTTCCATCAGATTCTGGACGAATGGAAAAAGGGAAATTAAAGTTCTTTCGGGTTGCCCATTTGTAAAGTTTCTTCATAACTTTAAAAATGATTAAACCCTTCAAAAATTGTAATAACAGAGAATTTTATACATGTTTCTTCATAATTTGTAAAAACGACAGTTTATTTATTAAGTTTTTCTAAAAATAATTATAGAATTTTTATTCTTTTGTTAAATAGCATGAGCAATGTCAAATATTCAAAGTTTAAAATTTAATTTGTTGCTTATTTATTGCAAATTGTTTATCATAAAAACATTTTATCAAGATAACAAAGTAAAAGTTAATACAGGACTTCCAAAGACAGAATCAATAAATTAATGTGCTATTGAGGGGTTGACTACTCCTAGCTGAAATTCATAAGTTCTTGTGTTTCAGTATTTTTGAAAATTAAACGAACAGAATATAGGCTCAACAGAATATAATATTTTAAGCTTAAGGTTAGTATATACATTGGTAAAAAAACAAATATGTTAATTTTGGAATTACGAGTAAAGTTGTCCGGTTTAAGTTTCAAAAGCTTAATCGTGAAAATTACAGAGGAAACATTACTAAAATAACAATTTGGGGCGGAAGAGGAAGAGAGGGATGGGGGAGTATACAATACGTAGAGTGGAAGAAGTATGATTTATTACCCCAAGCCCTCCTATATAAATGTTTCATAGGTAGTTATCTCGGCGGGGGGGGGAGGGGTTCATCGTTTTAATCTCTCTTTTTTATCGTGGTCGAAAAAAAATCTGTAAAAGAGATACGTTTACTACCATGCCCTAGTACCTGAGATAAGGAAAAATTATCATTTTTGTTTTTACTAAAACCTAAATTTACCAACGAAATCGAAAATTTGGCTTAGCCAATGGATTGTACTCAGCATCTAAAGAGTATGGATCTGAGAGAATTATAGTAAAGAACGAACTTTACCCATAGTAACTTCGCTACCATAGACTTTGCTGCTTTGTTCCCCGTGGTTCGTCTTTTATATTCCAATGAGAAAAAGTCAAATGCTTTTTCCTGAATTTTATAGTATTTTTCTTCATTATTTTTTCGTTATCATTAATTTATTGTTGTTTATTTTAATGGTCTTAATTTTTCTTTGTCTGCTCAATGTTACATTTGGGGAAAATTTTAAAGGGGGCAGTTTTCCAATGTAAATAATTTTCCGCAGTGGGGAGGGGGGCAAGAATTTTCAGGGGGAACCTCCCTAGAAATTATTCCCTCTTTTTATGGGTGATTTCAGGGAGTTTGGGGGGATTTTTCATAGTTCTTTACCCCTGCCCCAGATTTCGACATAAAGTTGTTTTGCATTTTCTTTGACAAATAATTTTTCGTTAATTTGCACCCCCCCCCTCCAAATAAAATGAATGGAGAAGAGTTGAAGAAAAATTATGAGAAAAAGCGAAATTGCTTTCCTTTACTTCCATGTTAAGAACTGTGCTTGAGTTTCATTCATTAAACCTTTTGAGGAGAACCGTCACGTTTTCTTAAGCCAATCAGGGGTGTAGTTCCAGCATTTTTATCTTGAGTAATTTGTAAAACATTATAGTACACATAGTAAGTTTTGAGGAGGACTCGAAAACTGAAAAACTCGTTTCTACACTTTTTTTGGGCCTCCAAGTAGTTCAAGATACTATTTTAAAGATTAAAAACTAGAAAAATTAAAAAAGTCCTTGTCAAAATCTCCGTTTCCCAAAAGATTTCCTTCAAATCCTGGACGAAACGAAAAAGGTAATGACGGATTTTGGAAAAAGCTAAAAACTATTAATTATATAGAAAAAAAAATAGGGGACAACATATTAAACTAATCGATATTTACGATATTTAAGAGGGGTACGCTGTAAATCCAAGTTAAAAAAAAATTGGTCGCCTGATAAATTTCGCATTATCACATCTGGAACGATTCTAAATTCAGCCGACAAATTTGTGCAACGTTTAAATTCTAATTAAATTCAATTTTTAATCTGCAAGTTCTAAACTGCTTTTATCTTTTTTAAATTTGAAAATTGAAAACTTTCCTCATCAAATAAAGGCACAGTAGATCCTGTTGAAACTAAACAAGTGTTTTATTACAACCTGGTGCCATGCCACTGTAGTTGCCCAGGTGAGCTACATAACAGGGGCTGAAGACACCGTCTCCACGGCTTGAGTGCAGTAGGTGCCGCAGGGCGCTAGTTCTACACTAAGGGTATCAAAATTTCTAAGGAGTTTGAATGTTCGGGAACAAAAAAAAAAAAAGAAAAAAGGAATACTGCTCTGCATCCTATATTTTCGTTGATCTAATATAGTTTTAACATGCTGATTTTGTTTTTGAAACCAACGTTCAACTGGAAGCTTTAATTTTCTTGCAAATTTTCTCTATGCTCATTGCTCATTTTCAAACATTTACCGATTATATTTTTGCAATTTCTTTTCATTTTGAAAGTCAATGATGATATTTCATTGTTTTTTTTAGTCTGATCACATCAAGTTTTCAAGCGATGTTGATTCACAACTTTTGTCAAACTAACTTACAAGGCGGATTTCTAAATTCGTCTTGTATATTTAAGACAAACTATAATTTTGGAGACCACACTGCCACACTGCCTTTTCATGACGATAAATAAAGTTCAAATAGGGATAAAATAGGGATCAGTTTTACTACTGATGACGGTCACTGCATATGTGACCGAAATATCTGGTATTTTTGTGAATTTCTATCACTGTTATCATCATCACTGTCTATTAAAAGGATTTTATCCCTATTTGAACTTTTATTTAAAGACAAACTATGACGTCACACATATTGTGTCTCACAACTGTGAGGAGAAACTCCGTAACTGGACTAATGGAAAACAAGCCTGATTGCCACTTGGACTTCCAATGATTCGGAAGCCTTCAAGTGATCATGTAAGAGACTGTAATTTTTATCCACCAAATGTGAGTAGATTCGGCACAAAAATTCGATCCAAAATTAGTCACCGCAACATCCCTGCTGCAATCCGCTTTATGGCACACTCTGGTGAGCTTCCTGCGCTAGTCTTTTTTTTCTTAAGCTTACGGAAGCTAGAGGAGGGTTGCCAACTTGCAAGCTTTTCGTATGAAATGAACTCTTTTTTCATTGTAGGCTACTCTTTCACACCACGGACCGGATTTGCACTCTTTTTGCCCATTATTTGCTCTTTGCACTGTTTTTGCACTCTTTTATGAGTTGATAAGGGAAAAAACTACTAAGCGAAATAAAAAAAAAAAAAAAAACGGTGCTTGACTTCACTACAGTGAAGACAGCCATAGTTCACGACTAGTTACTTGGACCTCTTATATTCCTTTCAAAACATTTGGATAAATAAAGACTAAACCTGTGGCGAGATGGCTCTTGACTGGACTAAAGGATTGCGGACAGGCCTGCTATTTGGAGCTCTAATGATTTGGAGAATCCCAAGTGATCATGTAACAGAGTGCTATTTTTGCCTCATGTATCCACATGGCACTCTCTGTGTCATTTTTGTCAACAGTTACTGTTGCTGATCCTCTAGTCTGCTGGTGTGCCTACAAAAATTGTCAATTTGTTCAAAAAGCTCGAAAACAACACCGAAAGTGCATTCATTGAAAATTGTCAGCCTTCCTCACGTTTTCAAAATACGAATGGCGTTAGGAAAGGCTCCGCCACTACTACAGTTACGCTGTAATCGTCAGGGATGATGAATATTGATACTGTCCAGACGAAACGTTTCCGTAAAATAGAACGCGTTTGATGATTTGACAAGGTACGGAACTTTGAAATCCTTCGATTCTTTAAATTACCATCCCTGTCTCAGCAGCTTGATTGTCACCCGTTGGTTTGGTCATCTACTGCGCCTGTCCATTAAAACACCCGCTCGACTCATTTTCTACATTGACCCAACTACAAACGGCTGGAAAGGCCCCAGAGGTAGACCCTGCACAATATGGGCTGACGTCATTTGCGGTCGACTTACCTCCCGGAGCGTTGACCCCGGTGCCATGTCTTTCATCATCCATGACATGTCTTTCTGAAGTCTGGAGACGACCAATGGCACTGGAATTTGGTTTCCCCCGCGCTGGCGATGCTGCCGAGCAGGAGCTTTAAATAAGTCAAGTGAATCATATGGAAGTACAATTGCCAACAAAAATAAACACTAAATTACTTACGCTAACATCCCATCTCATACCTGTCCTATGGCAAATTTCGATCAGCTTCCTGTAACAGTTTTTAAGAAGCTTTCACAGCCAGAAAAAGAAAGTAATAGCGGTATCTGTAATTGACCCACAAGTACCTGATGGTGAAACTCAAACTTACTCGTATGAAAATGTTAACAATTTAATCTATATTAATTTAAAAAAAAAGTTTTCTGAGGGAAGTAAAAAGCGAAGTTGGAACGTAAAACAAACAAAAATAATTACCTCACGGTTTATCTAACATATATCAATAAAACGAGTACAAACAAACCAACTTATGATGTTTCCCTATGTTGGTAGTAATATAGAAAACTAGCGCTTTACTGAAAACACAGAACAATACAGGAGTTTTGGTACAGTAAAAGTAAACCATTTCAGGACACTTTTTACAGTATAAAATAAAGCATGTCATGGATAAGTCATGATTATTTTGTAGACAAGTTCGAAGTAAAGCCATCTTGATAGTATTAGGACTATAGACTAGCTTTAGAGTTTGTATCATAACTTGAAATTATCCGTTGTATAGAGAGAATAACCGGATTTTCAGAGTTAATATCATGGTTTATAGTAATGTTACATCTGGTGTAAGACTATGAAAAGAGTTATAGATTAGTTTTTTGTTTTGAAGCTACGGACTAACTTTTGACTCCTAAATCAATATCCTTTTTTTACTTGGCTTTTGTGTTTTCAGTAAAGTGCTAGTTTCCTATAATCCTCTAAACCGATGGAAACATCATAAGTTCGTTTGTTTGTACTAGTTTTATTGATGTATGTTAGATAGACCGTGAAGTAATGATTTTGTTCGTTTTAACTTCCCACTTCACTCTTTACTTCCCTCAGAAATTTTTTTTTTAAATTAATCTTTGCCCAGTTTTAATTAAAAACGTTGCTAATTAGAAATCTCAGTCACCCACTCGCTTGCAAATCCTGTGGACACGATCGGTCATAAATCTTTGAATTATTTTTGGTCTCCAATTGCGTCCAAATGGCTCACAGAACTGATAAAGTGTCTAAATTACCCTTATTGTATGGCCATCTGCCTTAGGTCTGCCCTAGGATGATAGCTTATCATCAAGAAGTGAAAATAATCATACAACTCTGAAAAAGTTATGCCAGCTTTCCCTCTCAAGGAGACTATCTAGCTCTCAAGCCTTTTCATAAGTAGCGCAATCGCGCTGCCTAAGTAAAGAACAATGTTGGCACAATACATATTTTTTTTCTTTTGGGGGGGGGGGTTAGACCAGGGCACTTCGTATCGAAGGAGTTGTCGTAGAAACCTCAAAAAGGGCTCATTCGATTGGAAATTAGAGGGGCTAGTGCCCTTTTTAATAGTCGAAAGTGATTGGAAGGCAACTAACGCCCCTTCCACGCCCACCATTTCCCCAAAACACATCCAATCAAAATTTTGAGATAGCCATTTTGTTCAGCGTAGTTGATTTCCAGATAGAAATTATGTTTTTGAGAAGGACAGTCCCCCACTGATCTCAGGGCAAGGGTTGTAAGTTATGCCCTGGGGGCATATAAGATTTTTATAGAAAGTTTTGTCGTAGAAACTTCAAAAAAGCCTCATTTGACTGGAAATTCAAAGGGCTAGTGCCCTTTTTAATAGTCGAAAATGATTGGAGGGCAACTAACCCCCTCTCACGCCCACATTTTCCCCAAACACATCCAATCAAAATTTAAGATAGCCATTTTGTTCAAAGTGGTTGGAAGTTCTGAAAACTAGGTCTTTGAGGATGACAAGCCCCCCCCAGCCCTCAGGACAAAGGTTATAAGTTATGCCCTGGGGGTATATAAGGTCTTCATAGAAAGTGTTGTCGTAGAAACTTCAAAACAGGCTCATTCGATTGGAAATTGAAATGGCTAGTGCTTTGTTTAAAAGTCGAAAGTGACTGGAAGGGCACTAACACCCCTTCCACGCCCAGCATTTATCCAAACACAGCTGATCAAAATTTTGAGATAGCCATTTTGTTCAAGGTAGTAGAAAGTTCTGGAAATTAGGTCTTTGAGGATGGTAACCCCCTCAGAACCCTCAGGGCAAGGGTTATACGTTATACCCTGGGGGTATAACTTTATCGAAAGTTTTGTCGTAGAAACTTGAAAAATGGCGCATTCGATTGGAAATTCAAAGGGCTAGTGCCCTTTTTAATAGTCGAAAATGATTGGAGGGCAACTAACCCCCTCTCACGCCCACATTTTCCCCAAACATATCCAATCAACATTTTTAGATAGCCATTTTGTTTAATGTAGTTGAAATTTTTGGAAATTAGATCTTTAAGGATGACAACCCCCTCAGAGTCCTCAGGGCAAGGGTTTTAAGTTATGCCCTGGGGGCATATAAGGTTTTCTTATAGAAAGTATTGTCGTAAAAACTTTAAAACGGGTTAATTTGATTGGAAATTGAAAGGGCTAGTGCTCTTTTTAATAGTCGAAAGTAAATGGAGAGCAACTAACCCCCCTCTCACGCCCACCATTTCCTCCAATACATTCAATTAAAATTTTGAGATAGCCATTTTGTTCAACGTAGGTGAAAGTTCTGGAAATTATGATTTTGAGGATGACCACCACCCCCTCCCCCCAAACCCCTCAGGACAAGGGTTTTAAGAGATGCCCTGGGGGCATATAAGGTTTCAATAGAAAGCGTTTTCGTAGAGACTTGAAAAAGGGCTCATTCGATTGGAAATTGAAAGGGCTAATGCCGTTATTAATAGTCGAAAGTGATTGGAGGGCAACTAACCCCCTCTCAAGCTCACCATTTCCCCAAACACATCCAATCAAAATTTTGAGATAGCCATTTTCTTCAACGTTGATGAAAGTTCTGGAAATTAGGTCTTTGAGGATGACACTCTCTAAAGAGCCATCAGGGCTAAGGTTGTAAGTTATGCCCTGGGGGCATATAAGGTTTTTTTTATAGAAAATGTTGTCGTAGAAACTTCAAAAAAAGCTCATTTAATTGGAAATTGAAGGGCTAGTACCCTTTTTAATAGGCTAGTCGAAACTGATTGGAAAGCAACTAACATCCCTCTCATGCCCACCATTCCCCCAAAAACATCGAGTCAAAATTTTGAGATAGCCATTTTTTTCAACCTTGTTGAAAGCTCGGGGAATTATATCTCTGAAGATGTTTACCTCCCCCTCCCTACACACCCCTCAGGACAAGGGTTTTAAGTTATGCCTGGGGGCATGTAAGGTTTTTATAGAGCGTTGTAATAGAAACTTCGAAGGGCTACTGCTCTTTTCAATAGTCAAAAGTGATTGAAGGAAAACTAACACCCCTTCCACGCCCACCATTTCCCCAAAGACATCCAATAATATTTTGAGATAGTCATTTTGTTCAACGTAGTTGAAAAGTCCGGAAATTATGTCTTTGAGGATGACACTCCCCCCACAGCCCTCAGTGCAAGGGTTGTAAGTTATACCCTGGGGGCATATAAGGTTTTATAGAAAGCGTTGTCGTAGAAACTTCAAAAAGGGCTCATTCGATTGGAAATTGAAAGCGCTAGTGCCCTGTTTAATAGTTGAAAGTAATTGGAGGGCAACTAACGCCCCTCTCGAGCCTATCATTTCCCCAAACATATCGAATTAAAATTTTGAGATAGACATTTTGTTCAACGTAGTTGAAAGTTCTGGAAATTAGGTCTTTGCCAGCGTTGTCGTAGAAACTTCAAAGGACTCATTAAATTGGGAAGTGAGAGGGCTAGTGCCCTTATTAATAGTCAAAAGCGATCGGAGGGTGAATGCCCCCCCATACCCGTCATTTCCCCAAACACTTCCGATCAACATTTTGATATAGCAATTTTGTTGAACGTAGTTGAAGGGTCCGGAAATTGTGTTTTTGAGTATGAAAACCCCCAACAGCCCTCAGGGCTAAGGTTGTAAGTTATGCCCTGAAGGCATATAAAGTTTTTTATAGAAAGCGTTGCCGTAAAAACTTGAAAATGGCTCATTCGATTGGAAATTGAGAGGGCTATTGCCCTTTTTAATTGTCAAAGGTAATCGGAGGGAGAATCAGCCCCACCCCCTTCATTTCCCCAAACAAAATGCAACGTTTTTTCATCCTAATCAATTGGGATTTCGTAAAGGGGTGTCTACGGAACAGGCAGTTTTAATGTTGACTACGTTTGTAAATGATGCTCTTAATCAGGGTTTTAATGGCGTCTATTTTCTTAGATATTGGAAAAGCGTTAAGTCACTGTTGACCAGGTAATTTCATTGTGGAAGCTAGAAAATTGTTGAATAAGAGGAAAGGCATTGAAGCTATTTGAATCCTTTTTGAGTGGTATGACACAGTATGCAGAAATGTCTGATGCTAAGTTGAGTGAAAGAGTAGTTGAATTTAGTGTGCCACAGGGTTCTGTTTTAGGTCCCCTTTTATTCTTAGTATGTATCAATGACCATTGCTTTTCTGTAATGAGTTTGATAAATAATGCTCGAGGTTTTTATACTAATTCTAGGCTTATCCTTCCCAGTTTTGCTGATGCCACTCATTTCACTGTGGCAGCAAAGACTTCAGCTCATTTAACAGAAATAATGAAAAAATGTATGCAATGCATAAATGAGATAGGATGATGCAATGCAATGCAATGCATAGGATGAGAGTAAATAAACTTTTTTTTAAATCATAGTAAATCAGGTTTTTTTTATGTATGGTAGGTCTTCTAATTATTACCCTTGGATCACTGATATACAAATAGATAATTGTGTAGTCAAGCATGCCAATAGTATCAGATATCTTGATGTTATTGTTGCTGAATACCTTAGTTTTAAAAATCATGTATCTTTTATTAATAGTAAGATTGCAAGAAATGTTGGAGCGATGAGAAATTTAAAGAACATATTCCCGAATTATGTGACGAGATAAAGTTATTTCTCTTTAGTCTACCCGTATTTGATATATTGTGTGAGTATATGGTCTAGTATGTTTTCAGTTCAGTTGATGCAACTACATTTAATGCAGAACATGGCACTCTGAGTGTTGACTGGAGATGGTAAAGATCAGTTGGAGATAGTAAAGATAGAACATCAGTTAGATTTCAATATGTACAGTTAAATATTATCCGCCTGCCCGGTCTAGCAAAATTTATCATGCATGATTCATGTATAAGTATTATTCCAAATTAGCTCCTGAATGTTTCCTAAATTTATTTACTTATGCTGATGAAATACACAATTATCCAACTCAATTATACAACTATTATACAATTATACAACAGTAATGCAAAAATACACAATTATACAACTCTGAAAAAGTTATTCCAGCTTTCCCTCTCACGGAGACTATCTAGCTCTCAAGCCTTTTATCACAAAAGGATTACAAAAGATTTACAGATTAAATCTTCCTGATCCATCCAGTATAGTTCCGATTTTATTTCAACTAACAAGAAAACATACACTCTTCTATATTAAAAATGAAATAAAAAGGCACATTAAGAAATAACTTCTAAGATTGATGTAGCGCATCGATTTTGTTGATATTCTAGAAGTAACTATTTTTCTAAATAATAAGAACGATGGTGGCACAATGTATTATTTTGTTTTCTTTAGACCAAGACACTTCGTGTTGAAGGAGTTGTCCTAGAAACTTCAAAAAGGGCTCGTTCGATTGAAAATTGGAAGGGCTTGTGCCCTTTCTAATAGTCTAAAGTGATTGAAGGGCGACCAACCCCCTCTCACGACCACCACTTCCCCAAACACATCCAATCAAAATTTAAGATAGTCATTTTGTTCAACGTAGTTGAAAGTTCTGGAAATTAGGTCTTTGAGGATGACAACACCCCCCCCCCCCCCCCACAGCCCTCAGGGCAAGGGTTGTAAGCTATGCTCTGGGGGCACATAAGGTCTTTATAGAAAGTGTTGTCATAGAAACTTAAAAAAGGGCTCATTCGATTGGAAATTGAAAGAGCTTGTGTCCTTTTTAATAGTCGAAGGTGATTGGAGGGCAACTAACCCCCCTCTCAGGCTCACCATTTCCCCAAGCACATCCTATCAAAATTTTGAGATAGCCATTTTGCTCAACGTAGTTAAAAGCTCCGGAAATGATGTCTTTGATGATGACACTCCCCCCACAGCACTCGGGGCAAGTGTTGTAAGTTATGTCCTGGGGGCATATACGATTTTTATAGAAAGTGTTGTCGTAGAAACCTCAAAAAGGGCTCATTCGCTTGAAAATTGAAAGGGCTAGTGCCCTTTTTAATAGTTGAAAGTGATTGGAGGGCAACTAACACCCCTCTCACGCCCACCATTTCCCCAAACACATCCCATCAAAATTTTGAGACAGGCATTTTGTTCGACATAGTTGATAGGTCCTGAAATTATGTCTTTGAGCATGACATTCCCCCCAAAGCCCTCAGGATAAGGGTTGTAAGTTATGCCCTTGGGGCATATAAGGTTTTTTATAGAAAGTGCTGTCGTAGAAACTTCAAAAAGGGCTCATTTGATTGGAAATTGAAAGGGATAGTGCATTTTTAATAGTCAAAAGTGATTGGAGGCCAACTAACCCCCCTCTCAAATCCACCATTTCCCCAAACACATCCAATCAAAATTTTGAGATAGAATTTTTGTTGAACGTAGTTGAAAGTTCTGGAAATTATGTCTTTGAGGGTGACAACCCCCCCCCCCAAAGCCCTCAGGGAAAGGGTTGTCAGCTATGCCCTGGGGGCATGCAATGTTCTTATAGAAAATGTTGTCGTAGAAACTGCAAAAATGGCTCATTCGATTTGAAACCACAGCCCTCAGGGCTAGGGTTGTAAGTTATGCCCTGAGGGCATATATGGTTTTTATAGAAAGCGTTGCCGTAAAAACTTCAAAAAGGGCTCATTTGATTGGAAATTGAGAGGGCTATTGTCGTTTAATAGTCGAAGGTAATCGAAGAGAGAATCAAACCCCCCCCCCCTCCACCCCCATCATTTTCCCAAACACTTCTGATCAATATTTTGATATAGCCATTTTTTTCAACGTAGTTGAAAGGTCAGGAAATTATGTCTTTGAGGATGACAACCCCCTCCCCACTTAGCCTTCATGACAAGGGTCGTAGGTTATGCCCTTGGGGCAAATAAGGTTTTTATAGAAAGTTTTGTCGTAAAAGCTTCAAAAACGACTCATTAGATTGAAAATTTAGAGGACTAGTGCCTTTTTTATTAGTCGAAAGTGATCAGAGGGCAAATGACCCCTTCCCCCCACAACCATTATTTCCCCAAACACTGACATCAAAATTTTGAGATAGCCATTTTGTTCGACGTGTTTGAAAGGTCCGGAAATTATGTCTTTGGTGATAACAAATCCCCCAGCCCTCAGGGAAACGGTTGTAAATTATGCCCTGGAGTCATATAAGGTTTCTATAGAAAGCGTGGTCATATAAACTTCGGAGGGGGCTAATCGGATTGCTATCCCCCCCCCAGCACACAAACGTCGTATTATTCTGACATGCATCTAACAGAAATTTTGAGATAGACATTCTATCCAAAGTAGTCTGAATATCATATAACAAGACTTTTAGGGTTGAAACAAACCCCAGAGATTAGGGGCAAGGGTTGTAAGTTATGCCTTGGGGGTATTTAAGATTTTTATGGAAAGGATGGTTGTCTAACTTTAGAAGAGGCTCATTTGGTTGAAAATTGGAAGTTATTGTTCCTTTTTAAACTTCAAAAGTGACGGACGGCATTTAGCCCCTCCCCCTCTTCTGCAACCCCTCCTTTAATCAAACGCATCTGATTGAAATTATGAGATAGCAATTTTTTTTCAAAATAATTCAAAGAACATATAATAATGTCTCTAGGGATGACACAACCCCCCAGCGTCCTGGGGATAGGGTTGTAAGTTATTTTATGAGGGCATATAAGGTTTTTATTAAATGGGTGGTCGTATGAACATCAGATGGGGCTTATTTGATTTGAAATCGGAAGTTATAGTGCGCTTTTTAACAGTCAAAGCGATTTGAGAGCTAACAACCCCCTCCCCCCTCCACGCTCAGCATTTGCCTTAACACCTCCAATCATAATATTTGGAGATATTAAATTTATTTATTGTAGTTGAAGGTTTGGGAAATTATGTCCGGGAGAAAGACCCCCCCCCCCTTCTACCGCTCTCAGGGAAAGGTTTGTAAGTTATGCCCTGTGGGCATATAAGGCTCTTATAAAAAGGGTGGTCGTATATGCTTTGGAGGGGACTCATTGGATTGGTAATCAAAAGTTCTAGTGCCCTTTTTAAGAGTCAAAGTAATCAGAGCGCAGCTACCCCCCCCCCCCACACACACACACACGCACCAACATGTCGTGTTTTCCTGAGATGTTTCCAACAGGTATTCTGAGACAGTCCTTTTATTCAAAATAGTCCAAATATCATATAAAAAGACTTTACAGGTTGATACAAACCACCAGAGCCTAAGGGCGAGGGTTGTAAGTTATGCCCTGGGGCAAGAGCCCTGGGGCAAGGGCATCAAGCTATGCCCTGGGGGCATGTATTGTTTTTATGGAATGGGTGGTCGCTCCACCACGCCCATCATTTCCCATAAAAAATATCCAAACAAGGTTTTGAGACATCAATTTTTTCAGCATAATCGAAAAGTTCAGTAATTATGCGTAGCAATAGTTGTAGTAGCAGTAGTAGAATTAGTAGCAGTATGCAAATAACACCTTTTTTCAACACCCTCTTGAACACACAATGAAATTTTTAACTTAATACCAAAAATCGGTCCTGAAATATTGCTGATACGTCCTCTTGACAACCTATATGGGCACAATGTATTTCGATTTATTTCAACACAGTTATAATATTGCCCACCAATTTTGCCTTAATACCCTTAGGTTTATTAGTTGTAGTAGAAGCACCAGTAAATATAGTAGTAGCAGTAGGAGTACAGCTAATAGTAGTAGTTTAGCTTTAGTAGCAATAGTGGTAGTAGCAGTAATAGTAATAGTAGCAGTAGTTGTAGGAGTAGAAGCATTAGTATTATGATGCAAATATTGTCTTTTGGTTAGTTCAACATCCCCCAAAACAAGTGTTGTAAGGTTTAATTTCATACACGAAACTGTTCCTAAGATATTGCTGATATGCCCTTTTGACAACCTGCATACGGATGGCAGGTTGTCATCCGTACAACAGAAATATTCTCTGAAAATTTCACCTTCATAGGTTGTGGATTTTGGGCTAGCCAGAAGACACTGTGTTTATTCATTTAATGCTGCTTCTACGGTTACTGTAACTAATGATACTATTGGCATTAAGTTGAAACTTTTAGGGAACATTTGGGAGGAGTTTTGAGGGAGTTTTAGGACGTTTAGGAGGAGTTTGAAACGAAAATATGCATGCAGGTAATAAAAGTGCATATACGGACATAGGCAGCGATGCTTTATCATAGCTAGTATTATCATTGATATTTTAAAGGAGCTAATTTGATCAGAGATATGTATCTGATCACAGATATGTATTTGAACTTCTGTAGCCAGGTTCAGACGCCTGAGGGATTGACAGAAGAGTTCCAGATGTCAGCAGGTGTTTTTCAGGGTTGCCTCCTACCCCCTCATCTATTTAATCTGTTTCTAAATGCAGCTTTATCACTTTCTAAAACCACAGACGGTGCATCCATTGGAGGGAAACTTGTCGACAAATTAGTGCACGCAGACGACATCCTTAAAATTAACAGTCATGAACATCTCCTCCAAACAGACACAAACGAGATAGTGTCAGCAACCGAAGCCCTTGTGATGGTTGTCAACACAGCAAAACGAAAGTCATGCGGGCATCCAGAGACTCTGCACCTAGAGCCATACAGCTAACCATAAAAGGAGAGCAAATTGAAAATGCAAAATATTTTGTCTATCTCGGCAGTCTTTTCCTCTAACAACGATTGCTCAAAATCAATTAGGTATAGACTGGGCCTTGCAACCAGCAGCTTCAAGAGAATATCATCAAATTGGAAGAGTAAATCCCTATCAAAATCACAGAAGGTCCGGCTCTTTAGCTCTCTCATAATCCCTATTGCTATGTATGCAAGTGAAACATGGTCAACTAAAGCTGATGACGAAAGGGGAATCTCCGCATTTGAAGTAAAATGTCTCCGTCGCATAGCAGGGATCACCTACATCGATCGAGTATCCAATGAAGACTTTCGTAAGCTCCTCTACTGTTCATGCACTATCATGGACCGAATTAAAAGTCAGCAACTCCGCTGGCTTGGTCATATTCAACGAATGTCATCAAATCAACTCCCCAAAATCACGTTTGAAGGACGGGTACATGGCAAACGACCTCAAGGCCGACCTCGCAAGACATGGTACGACAACTTCAATGGCTAGAACCTCACCCAACTTCTGCGTGTTGCACCAGATAGAACCGAATACCGTCACCATATTCAACGACTAGTGAGAAGAGAAGAAGCCCCAATACAGCCACAAAGACCGGATGGGATATAAGTCCAGTCAATTTGATTGAAAATTAAATGTCACAGTGCTCTCTGAAGAGTAAAAAATGAATGGAGGGCAATCAGCCCTCCTCTTTAGCTCATAATTTTCCAGACACTTCCAAACAAATTTAAAGACAGCCATTTTGTTCAGCATAGCTGAATGGTCTAGTAACTATATCTCTAGGGTTATTGAATAGGTCAACCCCCACAGTTATGCAATTTGCCCATTATGCTTAAAAACTATGTTGCGTTAAAATTAAATCAAAACACACTGTTTGTATGCTGGTGGTCAATAAGACATCTCAGCAATATACCAAGAACGACTGAAGGTATTCAGTTCAAATTTTCGGGGCTACTTCTATTACTACTTCTGCTCTTACAATTTCACTAAATCAAAAGGGTGTAGTTGTATCCAGGCTGTGAAAGAGCATAGATATAATGTTTTGGGGAATGGTATTAACTTTTATTTATCAGGTCAACTAGAGGATGTATATGACTAAACTAAACACTACCATTTGTGTTATAATTTTCAAAAGAGTTTATGTTGTTAAAAAAAGCTGAAAAAGCTTCTCCAGCATATACATAGCGGGCCAAAACTATAAATTCTTATAGGAAAACCGGAAAGATTCAAACAATTATTTTCTTTTTCCCTGAAAAAGACTATGTCAATACAAAACGAACAGAAATTAATTGAAAACTTTTTCCACAAAATAAGATTTTCAAAAAAACAGTAAAGAACTCCATTAAACCAGAAATGAAGAAAAATAGAAACAAATAATCTACCAAACACACAACTACCACAAATCAGTATCAATAAACAAATGAAACCCAAAACGAACAGAAATTAAAATAAATAACAGAGTTAAGCACGAATTATATTCTGGCTTTTAGAAAGCATAGGGGTTTTGAACCCAACTCATATTAATTTCTGCTCGTTTTGAGTTTGACTCTGTTATTTATTTTAATTTCTGTTTGTTTTGGATTTCATTTATTTATTGATACTGGTGTGTGTTAGTTGTATGCTTGGTAGATTATTTGATTCTATATTTGTTAATTTTTGTTATAATCGAGTAATTTACTTTTCTTTGAAAAACTGATTTTGTGGAAAAAGTTTTTTTAGTTAATCATAGGCAGCGCGCTAGCGCTGCCTATGATTAATTAAAGAACGATGGGGGCACAATGTGTTGTTTTTTGGTTGTCCATACCCGGGCACTTCGTATCGAAGGAGTTGTCGTAGAAACTTCGGAAAGGGCTCATTCGATTGGAAATTGGAGTGGCTAGTGCCCTTTTTAATAGTCGAAAGTGATTGGAGGGCAACTAGCCCCCCCACGCCCATCATTCCCCCAAACACATCCAATCAAAATTTTGAGATAGCCATTTTGTTCAACGTAGTTGATTTCCAGATAGAAAATATGTTTTTGAGGAGGACACTCCCCCAAAACCCTCAGGGCAGGGGTTTTAAGTTATGCCCTGGGGGCATATAAGGTTTTCATAGAAGGTGTTGTCGTAGAAACTTCAAAACAGGCTCATTGGATTGGAAATTCAAAGGGCTAGTGCCCTTTTTAATAGTCGAAAGTGATTGGAGGGCAACTAGCCCCCCCCCCACACCCATCATTCCCCCAACCACATCCAATCATAAATTTGAGATAGCTATTTTGTTCAGCGTAGTTGATTTCCAGATAGAAAATATGTTTTTGAGGAGGACACTCCCCCACAATCCTCAGGGCAAAGGTTTTAAGTTATGCCCTGGGGGCATATAAGGTTTTTATAGAAGACTTTGTCGTAGAAACTTCAAAACAGGCTCATTACATTGGAAATTCAAAGGGCTAGTGCCCTTTTTAATAGTCAAAAGTGATTGGAGGGCAACTAGCCCCCCCCCACGCCCATCATTCCCCCAAACACATCCAATAAAATTTTGAGATGACCATTTTGTTCAGTGTAGTTGATTTCTAGATAGAAAACATGTTTTTTGGGGAGGAAACTCCCCTACAACCCCCGGGGCAAGGGTTTTAAGTTATGCCCTGAGGGCATATAAGATTTTTATAGAAGGCGTTGTCGTAGAAACTTCAAAACAGGCTCATTCGATTGGAAATTCAAAGGGCTAGTGCCCTTTTTAATAGTCGAAAGTGACTGGAGGGCAACTAGCCCCCCCCACGCCAATCATTCCCCCAAACACATGCAATACAAATTTTGAGATAGCCATTTTGTTCAGCTTAGTTGATTTCCTGATAGAAAACATGTTTTTGAGGAGGACACTCCCCCACATCCCTCAGGGCAAGGGTTGTAAGTTATGCCCTGGGGGCATATAAGGTTTTTAAAGAAGGTGTTGTCGTAGAAACTTATAAAAAAGGCTCATTCGATTGGAAATTACATGGGCTAGTGCCCTTTTTGATAGTTGAAAGGGATTAGACAGTAACTAGCCCCCCTCTCACGCCCATCTTTTCCCCACACACATCCAATCAAAATTTTGAGTTAGCCATTTTGTTCAACGTAGTTTTAAGTTCTGGAAATTAGATCTTTGAGGATGACAAACCCCTCACAGTCCTCAGGACAAGGGTTCTAAGTTATGCTCTGGGGCCATATAAAGTTTTTATAGAACGCGTTGTCGTAGAAACTTCAAAAAGGGCTCGTTCCATTAGAAATTGAAATGGCTTGTGCTCTTTTTAATAGTCGAAATTAATTGGAAGGCAACTAACACCCCTTCCACGCCCACCATTTCCCCAAACACATCCAATGAAATTTTTGAGATAGCCATTTTGTTCCACGCAGTTAAAGTTCAGGAAATTATACCTTTGAGCAGGACACTCGCCCCACAGTCTTAAGAGCAAGGGTTATAAGTTTCGGCCCTGGGGGCATATATGTTTTTATTGAAGTCTTTGTCGTAGAAGCTTGAAAAAGGGCTCAATCGATTGGAAATTCAAAGGTCTATTGCCCTTTTTCATAGTCGAAAGTGATTTGAGGGCAACTAGCCCCCCTCTCTTGCCCACCTTTTCCCCAAACATATCCAATCAAAATTTTTAGAGAGCCATTTTGTTCAGTGTTGCGGGTTTCCAAATAGAAATTATGTTTTTGAGGAGGACAATCCCCCACAGCCCTCAGGGCAAGGGTTGTAAGTTATGCCTTGGGGGCATATAAGGTTTTTACTGAACTTGTCGCCGTAGAAACTTCAAAAAGGGCTCATTTGATTAGAAATTGAAATGTCTAGTGCCATTTTTAATAGTCGAAAGCGATTGGAAGGCAACTAACACCCCTTCCACGCTCACCATTTCCCCAAACATATCCAATCAAAACTTTTTGATAGCCCAGGAATTTAAAGTTCAGGAAATTATACCTTTGAGCAGGACACTCCCCCCACAGTCTTCAGGACAAGGGTTATAAGTTATAGACTGGGGGCATATGAGGTTTGTATTGAAATGTTTGTCGTAGAAACTTGAAAAAGGGCTCATTCGATTGGAAATTCAAAGGGCTAGTGCCATTTTTCATAGCCGAAAGTGATTTGGGGGCTACTAACCCCCACTCTCACGTCCACCTTTTCCCCAAACACATCGAATCAAAGTTTTTAGATAGCCATTTTATTCAACGCAGTTGAAAGTTTTGGAAATTAGGTCTTTAAGGATGATACCCCCCCACACACAACCCTCAGGGTAAGGTTTTTAAGTTAAGCCCGGGGAGCATGTAAGGTTTTTATTGAAAGCGATGTTGTAAAAATATCCAAAAGGGCTCATTCAATTGAAAATTGAAAGGGCTAGTGCCCTTTTGATAGTCGAAGGTGATTGAAGGGTAACTTACCCCCCTCTTACGCCCACCATTTCCCCAAACACATCCAATCAAAATTTTTAGATATCCATTTTGTTCAACGTAGTCAAAAGTTCTGGAAATTAAGTCTTTTAGGATCATAACCCCATCAGAGCTTTCAGTGCAAAGGTTGTAAGTTATGCTCTGGAGCCATATAAGGTTTATATAGAAAGTTGTTGTAGAAATTTCAAAAGGGGCTCATTTGATTGGAAATTGAAACTACCCTTTTTAATATTCGAAAGTGAGTGGAGAATAATTAACCCCCCTCTCACGCCCTCCATTTCCCCAAACACATTAAATCAAAGTTTAGAGATAGCCATTTTGTTCAATGTAGTTGAAAGTTCTGGAAATTATGTATTTAAGGATGACAAACCCTCCAGAGTGACCAGGGCAAAGGTTGTAAGTTATGCCCTTGGGGCATATAAGGTTTTTAATGATAGAGTTGTCGTAAAAACTGCAAAAGGGGCTCGTTCAATTGGAAATTGAAAGGGCTAGTGCCCTTTTTACTAGTTGAAAGTGATTGGACGGTAACTAACCCCTCTCTCACGCCCACCATTCCCCCAAACACATCCAATCAAAATTTTCAGATAGCCATTTTGTTCAACGTAGTAGAAAGTTCTGGAAATTAGGCCTGTGAGGATGACAACCCCCCCCCCCCCCAGCCCTCAGGGCAAGGGTTGTAAGTTATCCCCTGGGGGCATATAAGGTATTTATTGAAAGCGTTGTCGTGGAAACTACAAAAGGGCTCATTTGATTGGAAATTGAAATTGCTAATGCCTTTTTTAATATTTGAAAGTGATCGGAGAAAAACTAACGCCCCTCTCACGCACACCATTTTCCCAGACACGTCCAATCAAAATTTTGAGATAGCCATTTTGTGTAACGCAGTTGAAATTTCTGGAAACTAGGTCTTAGAGGATAACAACCACCCTCACAGGCCTTAGGGTAAAAGTTGTAATTTATGCCCTGGGAGCATATAAGGTGTTTATAGGAAGTGTTGTCGTAGAAACTCGAAAGGGGCTCATTCGATTGGAAATCGAAAGGCCTAGTGCCCTTTTTAATAGTCGAAAGTAATTGGAAGACTTGACATTTTTATAGTAAAGATCGATTGTGGGTATAATGCATTATTTTTTTGTTATTGTTTAGACCAGGGCACTTTGTATCGAACGAGTTGTCGTAGGAACTTTGAAAAGGGCTCATTCGATTGAAAATAGAAAGGGCTGATGCCCTTTTTAATAGTCGAAAGTGATTGGAGGGACACTAGTCCCCCTCCCACGCCCACCCTTCCATTTGACTTTATGTTTAAAAACTAAATGTTGCCATAAGATTAAATCAAAATGCACTGTGTTAATGCTAATTCCCAATAAGGCATCTCAGCAGTATCCCAAGAACGACTGAGCGTATTATGTTCAAACTTTTGGGGCTGCTTCTGCTCTTAAAATTTAACCAAATCAAAATAGCGTAAATGTATCCAAGCTATCAAAGAAAGTAAACAGATTTTTTTGCGAATGGTATCAAGTTTTCCATTTCAGGTCAACTAGAGGAGGTATGAAACTAAATTAAACACTACTATTCGTGTCCACATTTTTAAGAGGGTGTATATTGTTAAAAATTGCTGGAAGTTTTTCTCCAGCACACAAATAGCAGGCCAAACTATAAATTCTTAAAAAACGAAAAGATTTAAAGTATTATTTTCCTTTTCTCTGAAAAGACTTTGCCAATATAAAACGAACAGAAATTAATTAAAAAAACTTTTTCAACAAAATAAGTTTTTCAAAGAAAAGTAAAGAACTACATTAAACAAAAAATGATCAAAAATAAAATCAAATAATCTACCAAGCTTGAAACTACCACAAATCAGCATCGATAAATAAATGAAACCAAAAACGAACAGAAATTACAGTAAATAACCGAGTCAAACTCAAAACGAGCAAAAATTGATATAAGTTGGGCTCATAATTCCCTATGCCTTCCCAAGGACAGAACATAATTTGCGCTTTACTGAAAAAAATACAAATGAATGTGCATTGTCAGTTTAATATACATATACTGATATTTAGTAATCAAAATCTTATAATTATTTGATTTAATAAAGTTATAAAAGTAAAAACATTTATATTGGCAAAAACTATTCTTATGGCGAAACTATTTGTGATACAAAACACATCATAATCCATAGTCTCAAAGAAAAAATTAGAAAGACACATGGAGCACTTGTCCGAGTCAGAGGTCAGTTCGACCGACTCACATTAAGCCACCTTTATAACTTTTTCCTTGGCTCACATATTTTCTTTTTGGCCATGTCTCCAGTCGAGAAAAAAGATCCATTAATTCATTGTATCCTAAATTTACAAAGTTTTTTTTTACGATTACTTCCGTGGTATAGAGATACCCGAATGTCATTAGTATTTAGTATTTTTAATATGCTTTATAAGAAAGGTTAAATAAATAAAAAACACAAATCCGTGATCTTTCTTCTGGCAAAAAATGCAAAATTCCACATTTTTGCTGAAGGGAGCTTGAAACCTCTACTCTACAGTAAGGCTCTCTGATACGCGGAATCTGATGGTGCAGTTTTCATTAGGATTCTTTTACTTTTTGTGGGTGTTTCTCTCACAGGCTCAATTTTTCTCAGGCTCGTTGCTTTTGATGAGTAACACTAAGCTTAATGAATCTTATATATTTGGAATCAGAATAAAAAGCAAATTCTTTTGATGTATCCATTGATACCAAACCTCTGTTTTTTAGAGTTTCAGTTACTATTGAGCCGAGTCGCTCCTTACTTAAAGTTCGTTACCACGAACTGTTTGATTTATCGTGTATATACCATCTAAAGGCATTTCCCAATTATGAATCTTAGAGTGAGAATTCGGTCATCGTGTCCTCTCCCTTCCCAAAATACCACATAATTTGTTTATTAGAACTTTATCTATAGCATCCCAAGTCTAAAAAGTTTCATCATACTAAGTAATTTACTTCATAACTAATGCCTCTACCAAGCTAATGCATCTATTATTACCATACTCACTCTTATTACCTTTATTATGTAGGTGTATAATCAAAGCTTTCTTAAAGTTGCTTGGTAGTTTCCATTATATATCCTATAATTTGCTTTTTTTCGTTTTGGTAAGCTCCCACCCATCCTTCCCCCTCTAAAAAATACAACCTGCATGCGTGTGTGATATATTATACCGTTGTTCTTATTTCAATTAAGCCAATCTGTGCTCGACCAACACCCGAAAAATTCAGATGAAGATGCAAAGGATTCATAACTAGCAATCAAATTTTAAGTAATGGAACTGTTCACGATAAAATAAAAGTTCAAAATAGGGATAAAATCCTTTTTAATAGACAGTGTATGATAAATTTCACAAAAAATACCAGATATTTCGGTCACATTTACAGTGACCGTCATCAGTAGTAAAACTGTACTACTGATGTTAGTACAGTTTTACTACTGATGTCGGTCACTGTATGTGTGACCGAAATATCTGGTATTTTTTGAGAAATTTATTATACACTGTCTATTAAAAAGGATTTTTATCCCTATTTTGAACTTTTATTTTATCGTCATGGAAAGGCAGTGTGGTCTCCGAAATTATCTACGTCATGGAACTATTCAAAAAAACTAACTAAAAAGTAAGAACATTGAATTTTAATTCATACGCCACCCCGTGGTATTGAAATCAAATTTTAAGTAGTGGAACTGTTTAAAAAAAAAACTAACTTAAAACATAAAAGCAAAAACATTAATTTTAATTCATACGTCGCGCCGTGTTATAGAAACAAGTTTATGGGGAAAATGTTAAAATACTTCTTCTGATAAAAGTACGTGGCGATTCTTATAATTTGCTATTTGTCTTAAGGCCTTTATAACGAGCTGTAAAGCAAAGCCGGCTTAGCGTTTTATTGCTTATTTCCAAACTCGCGATTAGAGCAAAGCGGCCGAGCCGCAATTCGCGAAAAGACAAGAATTGGCTAGACTTGGAAAAGCAAATCCAACCAGATGGTGGAAAGTGTTTCTGGCTAGTGGTCTTAGCGCTAAATTCGAATTTTATGCTCATGACTTTTTTTCATCTTGTAGTCAACGATTTGCATTTTTGAAAACCGTGCAAAATAATCATAGAGGTCCGTTATTATCGCTGGTTTATCGCTTAAAATCGATTTTTCCCCTGGAAGCGTGTTCAATTTTTAAATCACTTGCTTTTTTGGTCGGTATTCACGACTTTTTTTTAACCATTATTCCATGTATTTTTATACTTTTAAATATTGTTACCCGGTTATGACCCCCCCCCTTTCCGAAATTTTCGCCTGACTCTTACAATGGTAACAAAAATGTAAACAATTTTTTGTTGCGTTTTTTTTGTATCCTCCCTACCCTCGCGAAGAAAAACATGTTACACGTTCAACAGAGTTTATTACGATTAATAGTAATAACTTTCTGAATAAGCGTGGTTATTGAGCTTTGTATTGAACGCGATTTGAACATTAAAATGATTTAAAAAGAAAAGAAAAAGAATTGCCCACCCATAGACCCTTTAAAACTAACCGAAAATATTGTTGGGTTGTACTAATAGATAAATATTCCCAAAATCTTCTATCTGTAGAAGGACGAATTCGAGCTTTTTTTTAAGCTCAATACCACAATAACTAATAATTGTACAATAACTTTGAATCATCCTTCGCAATAATATTTAATTATTATAAAATTGCACACCCATAGACCCTTTAAAACTAACCGAAAATATTGTTGGTTTGTTTTTAGCTCAATAACTAATAATTGCGCAATAATTTTGAATCCTTAGCAATAATATTTAACTATTATTGCTTAAATTATTTAAATACTAGTTAACATGGTAACTTATCGTTTATAGTAAAAGTAACAATTAATTAAGCATGATAATAAGGATTAATATATAATAATTAGTTGCAAAAAGTTTCAATAATTGTGTTTGAAAGCAATTGCAGGAATTTTGACTGCCAAAAATTAGTTGCAGTAAGCTTATAAACGCGGGAATGGTTTGCCAACATTAAAAGCCTTTAATTGAAAGGATTTGCCGCAAAAGGAATATGAATTATCGCAATGCTGGTGCCAAGACTCGAGATGTCCGAAGTGTCATATTCTCACATACCGAGAAAGATGCAAAAGAGCCAAATTGGATATTTTAACTCCTAGATCCATAATGTCCTTCGCAGAGCCACTGAAACAGCTTGTGTCTCTTCTACAAGCGTGCATATCATACCGGTTTTACTGGGTAGTCTCAAGTTGTGGACCAGTCAAAAGATTAAAATTTTTTTTAGTGTGATTATAGCCAGGGTGCCACCAATTGGATTCCCGAAGGGATGCATTTCTGCTGATGATAATTGGTAAGAAAGTTTTGTTTCAATCCTGTTACCAAATCATATTATTGAGTTAGGAATAAAGTGAATACACCATTCGATGCCTTTTTTTTATGCTGATTACGAATATAATAATCATTTCTATCGGAAATGGGTTTCAGCCCCCCCCCCTATATATGCCAATTCAGGGTATATATTTCTAAATTAGGGGGGGGTGGGGGCAAATTTTGTTTCTGATGTAAATGGGAGGTAAGTTTAAAATTTACCCCCGCCCCCCTTAATGCAGAAATATATACCCTGAATTGGCATATATAGGGGAGGGGGGCTGAAATTCATTTCCGATAGAAATGATTATTATATTCGTAATCAGCATAAAAAAGGCATCGAATGGTGTATTCACTTTATTCCTAACTCAATAATATGATTTGGTATATATTTACCGCCATATCAATGTTTTTTTTCTTCAAAATTTAGGAAATGTACTTGCATATCTTTGAAACCTTATAAATTGGGATTCTGCAAAGTTGTGAAGCTGAAAACAATTTTGTTGTACTTCATTTAAGCAGAAGATCTATTTTGCAAGGTTTGACTTTTATAACACACATATTTTTAAAGGTCAGAACCCTCTAGAGGGAGAAGGGGTGGAGGTAGGCAGGGTTGCCAACTTTTTGGTCCATAAGTATGTCCTCTGAGTATCCAAAATTATGTTATTTTTAGCCAAAATATGTCCGTATTTCGTCTTAAATATGTCCAAAATATGTCCATCTTGAAATCTCAGAACCTAGAGGTTATTTTTCTTATCAATTGGGATATTGACCAAAAGACGCTTTGGAAACATCTTTCAAAGCGGCCAGTCAACTTCAAATATATTGAAAACGAAAAAAAAAAACAAAAAACATTTAATACAAGCACAAAACTCATAAAAACAAGTAAACACTAAAAATAATTTGTGGGAGCTTAAGATTAGTCTTCTAGCGAGAATTCATCTTGAAAATTAGGTTCAGCATGAGAGTCAGTCTTATTTCTTCCTTTGCTAGCTATTTACCAATCGGAGTGTTTCTTGCGCATTTCAAAATATATAATCCAGGATTCCAGCAACGTTCCAGAACGCCATATTAGTTGCTTGACATGCATTATACAACTAGTCGTTTGCATTAGAAGACCATTCCGTAATTTGGTTTTGATGTTACCAAGTAGCGTAAACTGTCTTCCAGCAGCTGCTGAAGAGTGTGGCAGGCCACATAACGTTAGCATAAAATCACAAAGATCCTTGTATTTTTCTTTATCCTTGGCATCCTTACATTTTCTTAGGGCAAACCAGAAAACTGATGGATTTGCTTATCCAGAACGGAAATTAAAAGTTCTAGTGCCCTTTTTCAGTGACCAAAAAGAATGGAGGGCAACTAAGCCCCCTCCCACGCTCACTTTTTTTCCCAAAGTCACCGGATCATAATTTTTAGATAGCCATTTTGTTCAGCATGTTCGAAAAATATAATAACTATGTCTTTGAGGATGACCCCCACAGTCTCCGGGGGACGGTCTGCAAGTTATGAACTATGTCCAATGTTTACATATAATATTGGTTATTGGGAAGTATACAAAAGTTTTCAGGGCAAATTTTTCTGGTAGTTGGGGAGGGGGTCGGGTTTTACGTGGGAGGAGCTTTCCGCGGAGGAAGGGACATTGCTATGAAGGGGGCGTCGGATTCCCAGCATTATTTAAAAAACAATAAGAAATTAAATAAAAATGCAATTTTTCAACTGAAAGTAAGGAGCAACACCAAAACTTAAAACAAACAGAAATTATTACGTACATGATTGGGTTCGCCCCCTAGTCATTACCTCGCTCTTTGCACTAATTTTTTTTTTAGTTTCATCAGAGCTATTTATTCTAATTAACGGCATTTGTGGTTAAGGGGCCATTCTTAGAAAACTGGAAGAAAATTTTAACTTTGGCGTAAAGAGCGAGGTATTGACTAAGGGTTACGTAAGTTAATTCGTAAGTTACTTCAGATCAAAAGTACGCGAAAGCCCTTTAGCCCAAAAAGTAAAATTAATATGCAAATTTCATTTTAATTATTCATGTACGGTGAGCCAACATCAAAGCTGCATTAATTCAAAAACGTTCAGAAATTAAATAAAAAAAAACAAGTTTTTTTAACTGAAAGTAAGGAGCGATATTAAAACTTAAAACGAAGAGAAATTATTCCGTATATGAAAAGGGCTGTCCCATCCTCAAATATATATATATATATATTATATATATATATATATATATATATATATATATATATATATATATATATATATATATATATATATATTATATATATATATATATTATATATATATATATATATATATATATATATATATATATATATATATATATTATATATATATATATATATATATATATATATTATATATATATATATATATATATATATATATATATATTATATATATATATATATATATATATTAAAGTGATTCCACTATGCTTTCCCTCCTTAATGTGGAAAAATATAGTAAAAATTAATTATTTTCTATGCATTTGCCATGCATCACACTTTTTTCAACTAGTATAACCGTAAATCAAATAAATGCTGACGAAAGCAAGAAACGGGGAAACATATGGGAATAATACAATTCGTCTATCTATACATCTGCATATTAGAGGGGCTGGGAGGTAAGTATAGCGAAATCGATTTCAAAGTTTGATAACTACAATTTTTGCATATTATAAAAATAGGAACTGTCTTATTAACATATCTCATCTTCAAGAACCTCAATTTTAGGCTTAAACTATATATATTACTTTATAGTATTATAAACTAAGTAAATATATATATAGTATTTATGTATCCTATATATATTTACTAATATATGTATATATAGGTACTTATGCATTATGCGGTACCCACCACTATATACTGTATAAGGAAACCAGACATGGAGACCCGTCGGTAATTTTTTTGCAGTTCATATTATTGACATACGAATAACGTAAACATATCACTCGATTCTTTTTTTTATGCTCTTTCCAAATAGAAGAATCATTTTTGTCGGATATGAATTTTACCCCCACCCCTATTCTAATTCAGGGTATATATTTGCACATTAAGGGGGGGGGGTGTAAATTGTATTTCTGATGTAAATGGGAGGTAAGTTTAAACTTAACACCCATCCCCCACCCCCTAATGTGCAAATATATGCTCTGAATTAGTATATATAGGGGTGGGGGTAAAATTCATTTCCGACAAAAATGATTATTATATTTGAAAAGAACATAAAAAAAAGGCATCGAGTGGTATGTTTACTTTATTCGTAAGTCAATAATATGATTTGCGAAAAATTTACCTATACATAAATATATATATATATATATATATATATATATATATATATATATATATTATATATATATATATATATATATATATATATATATATATATATATATATATATTATATATATATAATATATATATATATATATATATATATACATATATATATATATATATATATATATATATATATATATATATATATATATATATATATATATATATATATACATATATATATATATATATATATATATATATATATATATATATATATATATATATATTATATATATATATATATATATATATATATATATATATATAATTGAGCTATATCATTTCAGAAAGTTTGCTTCAGGGAAGAGCAAGCAACCCCGGAAAATAAATACAGAGCTTAGAAAATAAGTAGATATAAGTCTTAGCACTCATTTGGTGATGAATGACATTTTTTTATGAAAGTAATTTGTTTTACGTAATAATTTTGGAAAATGTGTCCAGTTTATGTCCCAAATGTCTAAAATGTGTCCATTTTTTGCCCTATTATGTCGTTATGTCCAGGCACATAGAAATATGTCCTTTGGACATAAAATATGTCCAGTTGGCAACCCTGGAGGTAGGTATTTCAAAATACCTTCCCGGGACATACTTAAAGTATGTCCTAGGTATACCTAGTATCAAGGCCATATCCAGGGGGGTTACCCGGTTTGAACCCCCCCCCCCCCCCGAAATTTTTGACCGACTCGAAAATAAGTCGAAAATTAGTAAAACCTAGGTAAAAATCAAAAAATTAGTCGAAAACTGAGTCAAAAATTAGTAACCCCCCCCCAAAAAAAAAAGTCAAAAATTAGTAAAACCCCCCCTGAACAAAAATCCTGGATACGGCCCTGCCTAGTATACCTAAAGTTGAGCCTGTAGAACCATCCCTAAAAGTTTCCTAACCTAACCCCTTTCCAAGATAGCCAAAAGTAGCTAAAGTAGAATTTTGCCCAAAAAAGGTATTTTAGAATCCCAGGAGGGTAGGGGAATCAATGCTCAAAATTCTGCTCAAATAACAGGAATTGCATCTTCAGAAATAAAGCCAGAGAAAAAGAAACTGAAAGTTAAGGTAAAAGGTACTTCAAAATACCTTCCCGGGACGATTGACCCCTCCCCCCCTCATGCACTTTCGTGAATTGTCTTTACTGTGCATAATTACCTATTTTTTTTATATGAAATTAGGGTACTGTTCTGTTAGCTAGGTAACACGCGAGAAGTGAATGTTATTCACTTCTCGTAACACGCGAGTTTGGTTAATGTTATTGAAATAAACAAAATATGATGAAAATATAATACTTTAGAAACAAATTTCGGCTATATATTTGGACACTAGGGGGGTGTGGGTAAAGCATAGCATATATTAAATACGTAACCTTTTCCCTTAAGTACCTTTTTTCCCTTAACCCCAAAAAACTAAAGTTTAAATATAGTTTCCGGAGTGAGAACCCCCTTGTTTATTCAGCGTCTCCTTAGAGTTACCGGGTAATGCCTATTTGATCTTTGCTTTTCTCCAGTGGCTGTCTCTTGTGTTGACTAGCTAATAGAATAGTACCGAAATTAGTATAGTGTCTGTAAATGATTCTATAGCACAGAACAGTGGTTCACAAACTTATTTAGACACTGTACCCCTCTTTCCCCACAAAAAATTTTAGGTATCACTTCTCAGTTGCCATTACTAAGTAAAATATAGTCCTAGAGTCAATGGGTTGTTTAATTTTTTTTTGTTGGCTGGCTGTGTACCCCCTAGAAATTTGTGCGTACCCCCAAGGGTACGCACAAATTTCAGACCATGACACCCATGTTCTGAGATTTCCACGAAAATTTTTATGTTTAGTGATAGAATATAGTGTCTCACCATGGATGTTCATGAATAATTTCAGACTGTTGGAAGAGTTACAACACAACTGAGCTGGAATCACTCATCCATGGTTTTACTCATCCATCAGATGGTTTCACTCAATTGAAAGTGAACCACAAAAATAATTTTGTCGACCCAGAAACCGGCGCCTCTACCCAAAAAGTAGAGAGAATGTGGGGTTTCGCAAAGTGGAGGAACAAACGGCACCGAGGTACATCCCGCCATCATTTACATTCATACTTAGTAGAGTCCATGTGGCGGGCGGCAGTAAAGGCAGAAGGCCGAGTTCATTTTAACGCGATTCTTGAGGACACTTCTGCATTCTGGGAGCATATTTCCAAGTTGAAGTTTTCACAATTTTGCGAATAAAGTATTCTATTTTCGTCATATTTTTTTTTCATTAGGTTAAATAGGTTTGGTTAGGTTAAAATGGGCTACGTATTTAACAGTTACTTATTTAATATATGCTGTACTTTACCCCTCCCCCTCCTAATGTGCAAATATATAGCCCAAATTTGTTTTTAAACTATTATATTTTCATCATAATTTTGTTTTATTTCATTAGCATTCACCAAACTTCACTTCTCGAGTGTGTTTTATATAATAGACAAGTACCTCATTCTTTTCATGGATCATAGCAACCATACCTTTTTTATGGTTTTGGTTTTACGGCCAGTCGAAATTTTGACGATTTTCTCTTTTTGGAGAAAATCCCTTTTTTTATTGTTCACAGCCAAAAGTTGGATATATAAAAGGAGAAATTTTTGCATTGGATTTGCTATCAGCAATTTTTGAAAGGTTGAACTTAATTTAGGTTGAACCGAAAATTTGGTAATACTCACTCATCCAGGGTTGGCTCTCGCTAGCTTCTTGGCCCTATCGTAATCATACTAAAATGTGTCGTTTTTATATATTAATTTAAAACACTTTTTACACAAAATAAATTTTTGAAAGTTCATATATATAATAAGTTCATATAAGTTTATTTATCCACATTCATAAACAAATGAGAAGTAAAGAGCTCCATTAAATCAAAATTGAGCATAAATAGAGACAAATGTTCTTCCAAGGGTAAAACTACAACAAATAACCATTAAGAAATAAATGAAACAAAAACGTACAGAAATTACAATAAGTAACCCAGACTCAAAATGAGTGGAAATTAACACGAGTGGAAGATATTTTTTGTTTTTACTTGAAGCCCCTGTTTGTGCTTAGATTCTGTATCGACGACTTCGCGGTGAGAACTGCATAAACCTTGTCTGAAAAGTTAGTTTTAGGTTCTGTAATTAAAGAACAGCTGTTTGGAAATTTATATTTCTTTTCGTGATTTGGATACAACTGTCTTAATTCTTAAAATATTTAATATTCATATTTTTGTGGAGATTTTCTTCCAGTATAATTTTCTTACTCTTTCTGACGTACTTACCCTTCTCCCTTTTAACTGGGTTCTCTATTATCGATTTTCCGCGAATTCCGGGCGTAGTCTGGTCAATTTTCAGCGACTTCTGGGTCTTTATTCCCTGACTTCTAAAGCAATAATTTTTTGGTTTACCAGGGTGAGGGACTTTCAAAAAGATTGAGGTAAGGAGTTAAGTTGAAATTCCTTCTTTTCCTATTTTTTCTATCATTGCCAAGTTAAGTCTCCGTTGTCATTTTTCTCATCACTGTCTTGCTAGAATCCTTTCTAGAATTTCTAGTTTCGAAGTTTATAAGCTATTGGACCAAATAGCAGGATTTTAAAAGAAAGTCCTCATCAAAAACCATTTGAAGAGCTTAAAATTGGCGGATGACTTTATATTGAGGGTATTGTTCTGCTATAGAGCTAGTGACGCTAAAAACTATCCTTGAACTAGAATGTCTGCAAACCGACTTTTATTCTGTGGTCTTGGAGGGAACTCTTTCCCAAATACATAAAATCCCCCCCATCTCTTCTCAAAATACAAATAGAGTAAAAAGAAAAGTATAACATTGTAAATGACTGCACATATTACTGATTTAACGGAAGTAATGTTAAATTACCATACCCAGTTATTAGAGGGTGTTGTAGTTTCGTAGCAGGGGTGGATTCCCTTCTCGGTTTTGGGCGTGCCCCTGTTGAAGTAGAGGGTGGGAGGCTGTGTTAACTCACTTCACATAGCAGCCTGTTCCAAGTTATAACTTAGATAATCAGCGAACGGCACAAATTTTCATTATGTGGATGTGAATACTTCCGACATCCTGTGATAAATGTCCTTTTTAAATGACAATCAATGGCGAGAGAGTAACCAGTAACCCCCCCTCTTATTCTCGTATTCTGCTGTTCCTATTAAAGATTAAATAAAAAACAAGTTTTTTTTTTAATGAAATTAAGGAGCGACGTTAAAACTTAAAACGAACAGAAATTACTCCGTATATGAAAGGGACTGTCCCCTCCTCAACGCCTCGCTCTTTACGCTAAAGTTTGACTCTGTCTCACAACTCTGTTTTTTAAAACTACAAAAAACTTTAGCGTAAAGAGCGAGGCGTTGCGGAGGGGACAGCCCCTTTCATATGCGGTATAATTTCTGTTCGTTAATGTCGTTAAATGTCGCGTAAAGTTTTAATGTCGCTCCTTACTTTTAGTTTTAAAAAATAACTTGTTTTTTTATTTAATTTCTGAACGTTTTTGAATTAATGTAGCTTTGATTTTGGCTCACCGTTCATGAATAATTAAAACAAAATTTGCATATTAATTTTATTTTATTTTTTGGCTAAATGTCTTTCTCGAAATTTTGATCTGACGTAACTTACGAATTAACTTACGTAACGAACTTCTATATTCGTATATTTTTATTACGTATATTAGAGGGTTCGGCCCCTAATCCTCGCTCTTTACGTTAAAGTTCAAATTTTGTTCCAATTGTTTAAGAATGACCTCTTAATCACAAAGGTCGTTAATTAGAATCACAGTTTATAGAATTATCCAGTAAGTTTATCGCAGATCATTTCTGGTCTTCATTCTCGGTACGAACAAAAAGCTCCTCCCACTTCTTTCTGCATTAGCGGGTGTTAGTCTGTTTCCGATTGTTTCCAACAAAGTGCATTGTTCGTAATAGCGGGTTTCCACTTGTTTCCGATTGTTTCGCGTCTGACTTGTCGACCCGTGAAAAGATCTGATGCCGCTTATGTTTCTATCTGCAAAAACGTTCTCTGGAGCACTCGCACCTTGGTCCGGGTTTTTATAATGGGTGAGATAGGGAAAGATCATACTGGATAATTATAACTGTGATTAGAATAAATAGCTCTGATGAAAGCACAAAAAAAAACTTTAGCGTAAAGAGCGAGGTAATGACTAGGGAGTGAAACCCGTCATATACGTAATAAATTCTGTTCGTTTGAAGTTTTGATGTTGCTCCTTACTTTCAGTTGAACAATTTTTTTTTTAATTTAATTTCTGATCTTTCTTTTAAATAATGCTGGGAAACCCGGCGCCCCCTTCACAGCAATGTCCCTTCCCCCATGAAAACTTTCTCCATGGAAAAATCCTCCCAGGTAACCCCCGACCCCCCCCCCCCCCAACTACCAGAAAAAAATCCCTCATGAAAAATTATGTATACTTCCCAATAACCAATGCTATATGTAAACATTGGGCAAAGTTCATAACTTACAGACCTTCCCCCGGGGACTGTGAGGGATTAAGTCATCCTGAAATACAGCTATTGTATTTTTCGACCATGCTGAACAAAATGGCTATCTCAAAATTTTAATCGGGTGAGTTTGGGTTAAAATTGAGTGTGGGAGGGGGCCTAGTTGCCCTCTATTTTTTAATCACTTAAAAAGGCACTAGAACCTTTAATTTCCGTTCGAATGAGCCCTCCCGAGATATTCTAGGGTCACTGGGTCGATACGATCACCCCTGAAAAAAAAACGCATCCGTAATCTTTCTTCTGGTAAAAAATACAAAATTCTACATTTTTGCAGATAGGAGCTTGAAACTTCCATAGTAGGGTTCTCTGATACGCTGAATCTTATGGTCTGATTTTCATTAAAGTTCTATGACTTTTAGGGTTTTTTCTGCTTTCCCCCCTTTTTCTGAAAATAAGGCAAATTTTCTAAGGCCCGTAACTTTTGATGGGTAAGACTAAATTTGATGAAACTTATATATTTTAAATCAGCATACAAATCTGATTCTTTTGATGTATCTATTGGTATATCAAAATTCCGCTTTTTAGAGTTTTGGTTACTATTGAGCCGGGTCGCTTCTTACTTACTGTTCGTCACCCCGAACTGTTTGATCCACAACTTGACAGGGGTAAGCTGCCTACTATAATCATGTTTGGACTCAAGTTTTCACGTTTCATACGGAAATTTTGAAAAAGACACGTGCGCAGGGAAGGGGGATTATATCCCCTGAGCTGGTTCTGTGTTCATATTTATAATTTTTTATTTCCTCTACATTATTGGTCTGTTATCTGGTGTTCTTTAAACTTCCCCCTCCCGTAGAAAAAATATCTTTATCTGTCTCGAAACTAGCTCATTCTTGTACGCCTCATGGAAGCGTATTACTCTCCTTAATTAATTCAAAGTTATGCATAGTGAACTGCATTTCATTTGATTCCATATATTTAATTGTGATAGATTTTTATATTTTATTAACATTAGCCTATCTTGCCAAAGTTCACGCTAAATTTGATGCCAAAGCTCGTATTCTGACACTAGCAAATTTTTGCTTTTGACTTCATAAAATCCTGGGTGTTATTTAGCTTCAAGTTGGGGTCTTCTCTCTTCCCCTACTATGGATCAGTGTCGGGTATTGCCCTCTTCTTTCAGGAGGTGGATCATTTCGCTTATTTAAAAATTTGTTTTCCCAAAAAAGGTATTGGAAACCGGTGATGGAGGAGACTGGGAGTTGTAGCTATGAGTCTTATTAAGATCGAAACCAGAGTTTTCACCATGCTTGGTTTTTTTTATAAAGTTTATATAATTTTGTGTTTCAATTAAAGGTCTAAATTTATATGAATCGAACCTTAAATTTTCTGTAAGTTGTATTATTCCTGTGTCATTATTCTGTTTGAAATACCTTAGTTTGAAATAAAATGTAAATAATATACCTATTGCGCCCTTTTGGCAAAACTAGAAATTCAGAAGCACAAAAGAGGTAACAAAATAAATCCAACCTGACAGAAAACGTAGATCCTCTTAATAAACTCAGTGGATATGTCCTGTCCTGTGCCCCAAATTGGTTGGACCCTCTGTCAAAACCGAATATATGCATATTTCAAGTTTTAAGAAAATTAGAAAATGGGATTTTTTTTTTTAAACTGGAAAAATTGATGAAGCTACATAGTTTCGTCAACGGACTTAGCAAGTCTGCATGGTGTCTTCCAGATGTGTCCATACAAGGTTTAGCTGCACAAAATTAACGATTTGTGTTTTTGCTTCTTAATATACTAGATCGTATCCTCAGAAACTGTAGCACATAAACATTCTGACTTCACCATTGGAAATTACCGTGTGGCGATTAGAGGAGGTGCACCTTTAACTAAAAATAAAATTTTGTGAAGATGCTAAGTTTCGGCCAGAGACAACTAAATTTGGCAGGCAGAAACTCATAAATTTTACTTTTTTGTCATATAATAATTTAATTTCGTATACTTTACCGTTTTACTGATTTGGTAAATGCCCCTCTTAGAAGTTTGTCACGTATGTGCCACTATGCGTACCAGTGTCTCACCTTCTACCTAGTGTAACTTATAAACTTGTCAGTGGTGTTAATTTACGGAAATTAGGGAGGAGTCAAAATCGATTGGTAGGGTTCAATGTTTCCCTACACCCCCCCACCCCCGATTGACGGCCTCTAGAACATACATTATGTTAATAAAAATAGCGCAGTTGACTTACTGCTCTTTTGTTTAGTAATCTATGCTTACGGCATTCCCATGTAGTGTCGATTAGGGCAAGGGAGAAAATTTTCATGCCTGGGCCATATAAAAAAAGCACCGTTTTGGTGGTGGGGTTGGACAAAGCAAAATTCAAGAGAACAGAGAGTTTACTTGTAAAAAAATATTGTGACTTAAAAACTTGTCGTTCTTTTCACTGGCTTAATATTTCACAAGCAATGACTTGTCAGGTTGTTTTCCTCCATAAATTGAATTTACTTGTCTGTCTCGATTTGTCGCTCAGCATTAATAAACACGAGGATTTTTTGAATAAAAATACAAAAGGAATTTTTTTTTTAGTGGAAATACCCAAAATAGGTATTTTTTTTTCAAATAGGGTGAATCCATGGCAGACATTGCCCCTCCCCGTGCAGCTGTGTGCAACTATTGACTGCTGACTTAAACCTATTAATTAAAAAAAAAAACAAGTTTTTTCAACTGAAAGTAAGGATCAACATTAAAACTTAAAACGAACAGAAATTATTACGTATATGAAGGGGATTTCCCCCTCCTCAATACCTCGCTCTTTACGTTAAAGTTTTTTTTAGTACTTTTGAAAAAGCTTTTTATTGTTCTCATTAAACGACCATTGTGTTTCAGGAGTCGCTCTTAAAGAATTGGGACAAAATTCAAACTTTGGCGTAAAGGGCGAAGTGTTGAGGAGGGGGCAACCCCTTCATATACGTAATAATTTCTGTTTGTTTTAAGTTTTAATGTTGCCCCTTACTTTCAGTTAAAAAAACCTTTTTTTTTATTTCTGACCGTTTTTTAGATAATTCCAGGAAATATGGCCCCATCTCCACGGAGAAATCCCCCTCCCCAAGGAAATATCCTCTAGACAATTCAATCCCGGTGAAAATTTACCCCGGAGAATCACCCTTAACAACTCCACGCGTAAAATTGAGATGGAAAAAAGAAAGCAAGGCGTGTAAAAGAATTTTGTATAGAAATTCTTGCAAATTCCCCTAGTGTATAATTTCCCCTGACATGTTCAATCCCTGGAAACTTCCCTCCCCATTGAAAATTCCCCCGTTGAAAAACCCCCAGAAGAAAATTCGTCCCCCCACCCGAAAATGTATTCATACTTACCAATAACAAATACTATGCGTAGACAATGGGCAAAACAGAAGGGGCGCAACTCAGGGTAAACAATCTTTCTAGTTTGTTGCTGTTTTGTGTTTTTGCATTTTCAACGTTTGCATGGGTTGTATCAAATAGTTCGTGGTAACGACCGGGCTCAATGGTAACCGAAACTCTAAAAAACGGAATTTTGATACCAATAGATACATCAGAATAATCAGATTTTAATGCTGATTTGAAGTATATAAGTTTCATCAAGTTTAGTCTTACCCATCAAAAGTTACGCGCCTGAGAAAATTTGGCTGATTTTCGAAAAAAGGGGAAAGACCCCCTAAAAGTTATAGAACCTTAATGAAAATCCCACCATCATATTCAGCGTATAAGAGAACCCTACTGTAGAGGTTTCAAGCACGTATCTACAAAAATGTGGAATTTTGCATTTTTCGCCAGAAGAAAGATCATGGATGCTTAAAACGAAACCGAAATTATTCCGTATATGAAAGGGGCTGTCCCCTCCTCAACGCCTCGCTCTTTACGCTAAAGTTTGACTTTCTCACAACTCTATTTTTTTAAACAATAAAAAACTTTAGTGTAAAGAGCGAGGCTTTGAGGATGGGACAGCCCCTTTCATATACGGAATAATTTCTGTTCGTTTTAAGTTTTAACGTCGTTCCTTACTTTCAGTCAAAAAACTTGTTTTTTTTTTATTTAATCACTAAATAGGTCAAATGCAGACTTTTGATTTGTAGCATATTACTGAAAACTCCTTAAACATGTATTTTCTTGTTGTTGTTTTGTGTTTTGTATTTTCAAAGTTGTAGGTTGTATTACTCAATAGGCCAAACGCAGACTTTTCTGAAAGACCTTTTCTCTGGGTCTTAGTGGGGGTATGTTATATCCAAAGATGGATATCCAAAGATGGGTATGTTATATCCAAAGATGGGATTATGAACAAAATGGGTATCTCAAAATTTTGTTCGGAAGATTTTGAGAAAGAAGTGGCGGGGGAGGGAGCCTAGTTGCCCTGCAATCTTTTTGGTCACTTAAAAATTGCACTACAACTTTTAATTTCCTTTCGAATGAGCCTTCTAATGATATTCTAGGACCTCTGGGTCGATACGATCATCCCTGGAAAAAAAACAAAAAAAAAAACGACCAAATAGACACGTATTCGTGATCTTTCTTCTAGAAAAAAAAACGAAATTCCACATTTTTGCAGATAGGAGCTTGAAATCTCTACAGTAAAGTTTTCTAATACGCTGAATCTGATGGTGTGATTTTCATTAAGATTTTATGACTTTTAGGGGTTTTTCCCCTTTTTTTTCGAAAATTAGTCGAATTTATCTCAGGTTCGTAGTCTTTAATAGGTAAGACTAAACTTAATGACACTTATATATTTGAAATCCGCATAATAAGCCAATTCTTTTGATATATCTATTGATACTAAAATCCCGTTTTTTAGAGTTTCGGTTACTATTGAGCCGGGTTGCTCCTTACTTACAGTTCGTTACCACCAACTGTTTGATAGCGGAATTTTGTGTGCAACCAAAACAGCTCCCGCATATGTCTCTCTGGTCTACTGTATGAGCATTATGTTTATGTTTAAATTTTTTTATGAAGCATAAAATGTTATTTTTTAAATACTATTTTTTTATTTAATACAATTTGTAACTTGAGACATGGATGGACGGTGCCAGATGTAGTTCCAAGAAAAAAAAAACTGAGTCAGCATGTTTCAAGTAACGCTATAAAATCAAGGCTAAACATATCAAGTAGATTTCAAGTCTCATTTATTATGCAAGTTCGGACAATAAACGGTTATCGTCTCGTCTTACCTCACCGAATGTTTGCAGTTTTCTTTTTCTTTCGTTATTCAACCGGAGCTCAACAATACTACCAATGTATCTCAATGTGTGGACGATTTAATAGGAGCGACATTTAGGGGTGCAGAGGAGGGGGCCTACCTATCCCTGGACTTTGGAAAATACCTGTTTCTGAAATTTTCGCTGAAAAAAATACCCCCTAGTTTAAAACAAATTATATACCCGAAAAAAGTTTTACATCCACTGGGACAGGAATGTACTCAAGTGGGCGGGCGGCAAGGCCGTATCCAGAGGGGGAGTTAGTGGGTTTGAACACCCCCGAATGTTTGTCCGACTCGTAAAAACGTAACAAAAATGAATATAAATTAATTTTTATGTGTTTTTGAAGTTTTTTGTAGCCCCCCGAAAAAATCTTTGTATCCCCTCCCCCTAAAAAAATCATGGATATGGCCCTGGTGGGGGGATCAGATCTCCACCCACCCGAAGTATTAAGTCTTCCCAAATTTTGGGACACTTTCCGTTCAAATTATCAATAATCTGTTTTATTATTGTCCCTCCCCTTGAAAGATTGTTCAGAGGTGAAGTTTAAAAAGTAATTTTTGTCAGGAAGCGTCAAATATTTTATTTTTGTTTAATTCTACAATCGTTTTACATACTCTTGGTCTTCAAAAGGAGGGGGGCAAATATGGCATCCTTTCCCATTTGCTTCCCTTACCTTATCCCTGCATTCCTGGTCATAGAGTCCTGTGTTGAGCAGCTCAATCTTCAAAAGATAAAAAAAAACATCAATTTTGCAAAACTGTCTCGCCGTATGCGTCTTATCCATTATGCACATTTCTTCTTATTCTTCTATCAACTAAGCTCTACATATTTGGTAGTTCCGTTCTACTTAGCCAACTTTTATTGTAAGTCCCAGTTTAGAGTTGGCCATAAAAGAATGTTGTTTGGCAGATGATATTGAAAAAAAAGAAAAAACAGATAAACGATTGTATTATGATTTATGAACTGGTATTTTAAGAGAACCTAATTTATCATTATAAAGTGGTTTTGACCTTTGACCAGTGAGAATTTCAGTTTCGTTGATTGAAATGTGAATGTTTTTTTTCAAGGGAATACTATTTAAAAGAACTACATATACAGCTTTGTGTGCAAAAAATTTTGATTGGTGCAAAAAAAATATTGGTTGACCCTAGCATTATGAATTCATGAATTTTGTTGATGCTCAAGTTTAAGATGTATGTTCAGTTTTACACGAAAACAGTTTTGATTGGCGCTAAATTCCAGGCAGTTCTATATTCAAACAATTTTGAATAGTGCTAAAAATTATGATTGGCTCAAAAATTTCGAATACTTGGATTTAAAAACCAAATTAAAGCAATTTTATTGGGAGTTATGATTGGCTCTCAAATTTTGTTTTTTTGAATATAAATAGTGCTGAAATTTAAGAACTATGTCATATACAAATATAGAATCATCTACAAAATTGCTGTATATTTTTGGGGATTCTTTTTATTTATTAAATCCAAAAAATAATGCAAAAATAGGCGTCAATAAAACAGAGAGCCTCAACGAGACAGAGGTGTCAATTCACGAAAATTTAGGGGAAAGGGCAAAGATTTTATTTCGGTTTTAAAATGAAGACATAAAAAAAACACTTTAAGAGTTCAGGGGTGCATTTTTTTTCGATGAAAACATCAAAACGGCCCCATAGATTTTAGGGTGACTGATAAAAATACTAGAATAAACTAAATCGAACAATAAAAAAAGTCCTTAAAAGTGTGCTCTTGTTCTTTTGTTGTTGTATATTTTTTTGTACTTGTATATTATCCAGAACACACTCAAGAAGTGAAGTTAGGTTATCATAATGAAATTTTCCAAAATATAAGACTTTTAACACAATTATGGAAACTATAACAGAGAATTATGGAAAGCAGGCCACCCAGAATGTATCATATTAAGTACCTGACCTAACTTACCCTAACCACCTCTTTTGATTAAAATATACTGGCATCGTAGTTTTTCTCATTGAGACAAAGCTAATTATAGACAGTCAAACAGGGTTTTCTCTTACGAACACAGCAAACTTCTTGAGTGTGTTCTGGATAATACACAGGTATTTTTTTATTGGATGTATCACTAGGTTTTACTCCAGATCTCTAAAATACGCTTTGCTAAAAATTTTGATGATTAATTGCCTTCAATATCTTTATATTAATTGCCCTCTAAAGACTTTGAGGTCTTTCTTACCGAATTTCAAAATTCAAGCGGTGACTGCCCCTTCAACTATCACCCCTGCAACGAGAAGCCAATGGGTCCTTTTACCAAAGAAATAAATAATTGGTTCTGCCAGAGTTCCAAATATTCTTGGCCTGTCAGTCCCTGCCTGGACGGTGAGAAGCAGGAATCAGGATAACACAAGGGCTCCTAGGCTTTGTGCCCTGAATCCAAACATGTATATAGCCTACGAACTTTTTCAAGGGGCCGAATTAAAAAAAGACGAAGAAAATAACAAATTTAATATATAGTTATGTAAATTTGAAATATAGATTAGACGTATATGTTGTATAGATATGCAAATATATATAGATATATAAACATAAAACATTAGAGCATTTGAACTTCCGGAAGAGCTACCGAAGACTCTCTTTTGAGGACTGGGGCGAATATCCCTTCATTTTATGTCCCTATTGCTAAATATAGACATACTGTGCTGTTTTCTAGGTCAGGATTTTTCTATTAGAAGCATGCCTGAACCTTGCCACCAGGGCTTTTTTCAGAATTTTTCGGGGGGGGGGTACAAAAAAACCTTAAATACGCATTAAAAATTTGTTTATATTCATTTTTGCTACGTTTTTGGTAAATATTTTGCAGTTCATAATATTGACTTACGAATAAAGTGAACATACCATTCGATGCCATTTTTTATGTTCTTTCTGAATATAATCACTTTTCTCGCAGATTAAATTTTAAGCCATTTTAGGACCCTTGAAAATAATAATATCATTCTATATTTTTTGGATACAAAAATGGGCTATAACTTTTGTTTCAAACTTACTTTTTCATTGCAAATCCATTGATTGTTAATTGTTACATTGATTTGTCAAGATTAAGTTGAATAAAAAATTCAAAACAAATCCGCCATGTTTTCTCCTTAATCTGTTAGACCACTTAAAAATTGCCGTTTCCCCTATATGTCGAAAAACATCAAAGCCGACAGGAGAAACAAGGCGGATGGAAAAATAGAGAAATTGTTCTGAATTTTTATCCAACTTAATTGTGATAAATCAATGATAGTGGATTATTTAACTTTATAAAAATGGATCTATAATCTTATAGTAAGTTTGAAACCAACGATTTAAAGTCTTTTTTTTATACCCATAAACTAGAAATTTTTGGTCATTTTCAATGGTTCAAAAGGGCTTAAATTTGAATTTGCAAGAGAAGCGATTATTATATTCCTAAAGAGCATAAAAAAAGACATCGAGTGGTATGTTCACTTTATTCGTAAGTCAATAATATGAACATCAAAATATTTACCACCCCCTGACCCCCTCCCCCTGGATACAGCCTTGCTTGGCACCCCATGGGCTCTGCACTTCAATGGCTTTCAGGCTACGTACGTAATTTTCTATGCTAAATATTTAATTTACATTTCGTTTGTTTCATGTGAGCTTATAGATTTCATGGTGCTATCTCAGTATAAGCCAGAGGTATGTCAAAAAGGGAAAACCTCCGCAAAATTACTTTTTTGCATGGGTTGCACTGATGTGTGATTTCTTTATTTTCTTTTTCCACCAGGGCTAGCGAACATCATAAAAAGGTGGGTAATAGCTCATTCGAACGGAAATTAAATTCGCTAGTGCCCTTTTTAAGTGACCAAAAAGATGGGAGGGCAACTAGCCCCCTCCACCAAGGTCATCCACTCACAATTTTGAGATAGCCATTTTGTTCAACATAGTTCAAAGGTCAAAATCTTTGGTTTAGGTGATGATATGACCCTCTATAGTCCCTGGGGGAAAGGGCTGCACGCTGTATCGGTGTCGGACGTATTTAAATCACGGGTATCGGTATGAGCATATTATTATTGGGTGTATTGGTATCGCAGGTATCCAGACATATTTTTAATAGCTCATATAAAAGATATTTCTCATATCCACGTTAAGTGGTGTAATTTCGTCAAAATCCTGGGGGGGAGGGGCAAAGTTGGAGCCAATTTTTCCAAATCAAGTGAAAATAATAGTGAAAACTGAAAAATGAGCCATATATTAACCCTAGAAGCAAAGATATACTAAAGAAAACTGACCTGTTTCTCTGGATACTTGAATTATGCAGGTTTATCTTAGTTCCAAATGGCACTAAAAACGGCACTTTTGGTACCATGTCTCAAGTGGTAAAGCTGGGGCTAGTGGGCTACCAGTACTTTTTAGAGTAACGTTTCATGGCTCTTTGAAAGCTATTTTTCGTATCTACGTAATTTTTATCAATTCTACCATCGTAAGTGTGATATAGCACCAAAAACAACACTTGATGTCACTTCTTAAGTGGATAAGCTTGGAAGTATTAAACGATATCGTCATTCTAATAATTATGATCCAAAACCCTTAACTGGAGGTTTACAAGAACACCTCCAGTATGTTCCTCCCCCAATCCCCCCCCCCAATAAGCTAGGAAATTAAGGTACAAGCACTAATATATCAAATTAGATTATTAGAGGTCTGGTTCTGTTGGTGAAGCGTTCGACTTTGAATTGGAGTGGCTTGTGTTCGACTCCTGCTTGTTTTTTTTTTCAGTCATGGTTTTCTTCCTTCTATACGATCATTTTCAGATAATTTCACTGTTTTTGTAAATGTGATGCATTCATTCTTTCACGCATATCCCAGAAAGGTATTTGGTCAAGCATTTTGATTCAAAAGGGAATAGAGGTCATCCGGTTCATGGTTTGCAACGACATTCTGAGTAGATCACTATCTCAATACCCTAACGAGTTTTACAATTGTAACTTTGTCAAAATCCTTTGGGGGTGGGGTCAATGTTAGAGGCAATTTTCCAAAATCATGTGAAAATGACAGAGAAAACTGAAAAACGAGCCGTATAGTAATAAAAAGGGTAAAGAACAATGACCTGTTTCAGTGGATGCTTGAATTATGCAGGCTTATCTTAGTTTTGACAAAATTTTTGGAGAAACTAAATTTTAGCTGGGAGGGCAGGGTAAACTGGGGTCTGGAGTAAAACTGAGGTCTGGGAGGGGAAGTTGCCCCCTCTGCCCCATAGCAAATTACGCCCCTGACCCCAATCCCCTACCACTTGGTGGTTGAAGAGTGTAGGCATATGGTTCTGGAACCACTCAAAGTTATATCAAACAGTTCGTGGTAACGAACTGTAAGTAAAGAGCGACCCGGCTCAACGGTAACCGAAACTCTAAGAAACGGAATTTTGACACCAATAGATACATCAACAGAATCAGATTTTAATGCAAACCATCATATTCAGTGTATCAGAGAACCCTACTGCAGAGGTTTCAAGCTCTTATCTACAAAAATGTGGAATTTTGCATTTTTTACCAAAAGAAAGATCACGGATGCGTGTTTATTTATTTATTTATTTGTTTTTTCAGCGGTGATCGTATCGACCCAGTGGCCCTAGAATATCGTGGGAGGGCTCATTGGAACGGAATTTAAAAGTTCTAGTGCCCTTTTTAAGTGACAAAAAAATGGAGGGCAACTAGGCCCCCTCCCACGCTCATTTTTTCGCAAAGTCACCCGATCAAAATTTTGAGATAGCCATTTTGTTCAGCATGGTCGAAAATATGATAACTATGTCTTTTAGGATGACGTAAACCCCCCGAAGTCCCCTAGGGGAGGGCTGAAAGTTATTAACTTTACCCAATGTTAACATATAGTATTGGTTATTGGGAAGTATACAGACGTTTTCAGGGGAATTTTTTCTGCTAGTGGGGAGCGGGGGGGTTGTGGGTGCGGGGGTTATGTGGGAGGATCTTTCCATGAAGGAATTTTTTCATGGTGGAAGGGACATTGCTATGAAGGGAGCGCCGGATTTCCCAGCATTATTTAACAAAAAAAGATAACAAGTTTTTGAACTGAAATTAAGGAGCAACATCAAAACTTAAAACGAACAGAAAATATTAAGTATATGATTGGGTTCACCCCCTAGTCAATACCTCGCTCTTTAAGCAAAATATTTTTTAGTACTTTCATAAGAGCTATTTATTCTAATTAACGGCCTTTGTGATTAAGCGGTCATTCTTAAAGAATTGGAAAAAAATTTTAACTTTAGCTTAAAGAGCAAGGTATTGACTAGGGGGCGAACCCTCTAATATACGTATTAAAAATATATGAATATAGAAGTTCGTTACGTAAGTTAATTCGTAAGATACATATATTTATCATAGGCAGCGCGCTAGCGCTGCCTAAGTAAAGAACGATGTGGGCACAATGTGTTGTTTTTTGGTTCTCCATACCCGGGCACCTCGTATCGAAGGAGTTGTCCTAGAAGCTTCGAAAGGGGCTCATTCGATTGGAAATTGGAGTGGCTAGTGCCCTTTTTAATAGCCGAAAGTGATTGGAGGGCAACTAGCCCCCCCCACGCCCATCATTCCCCAAAACGTATCCAATAAAAATTTTGAGATAACCATTTTGTTCAGCGTAGTTGATTTCCAGATAGAAAATATGTTTTTGAGGAGGACCCTCCCCCACAACCCTCAGGGCAAGGGTTTTAAGTTATGCCCTGGGGGCATATAAGGTTTTTATAGAAGGCGTTGTCGTAGAAACTTCAAAACAGGCACATTCGATTGGAAATTCAAAGGGCTAGTACCTTTTTAATAGTTGAAAGTGATTGGAGGGCAACTAGCCCTCCCACACGCCCATCATTCCCCCAAATACATCCAATCAAAATTTTGAGATAGCCATTTTGTTCAGCGTGGTTGATTTCCAGATAGAAAATATGTTTTTGAGGAGGACACTCCCCCACAACCCCAGGGCAAGGGTTTTAAGTTATGCCAAGGGGGCATGTAAGGTTTTTATAGAAGGCGTTGTCGTAGAAACTATAAAACAGGCTCATTCGATTGGAAATTCAAAGGGCTAGTGCCCTTTTTAATAGTCGAAAGTGATTGGAGGGCAACTAGCCCCCCCCCCCCCGCCCCTCATCCCCCCAAACACATCCAATCAAAATTTTGATATAGCCATTTTGTTCAGCGTAGTTGATTTCAACATAGAAAATATGTTTTTGAGGAGGAAACTCCCCCACAACCCTCAGGGCAAGGGTTTTAAGTTATGCCCTGGGGGCATATAAGTAGGAACCCATCAGAAGGCACTAAGGGGCCCTACTGCTGCCATCTATAATCGAGTCTAACGCTGACAGGATATAATTTATTCATGGACTATTGATCCACTAACGGGTCAATGACACCTTTTTCAAGGTCAGAGTTGTTGTTTCTAAGCGTATTGACTCCGGGACGAAGTTTGCACATGCGCACTGAATTCTAACGGGGCAATGTATTGATCCACTAGAGGGGAAGTAGTTTTCTGAGAAATCGATTTACATAATCTGACGGGGAATTATCAATTCTAACGGGATAAGATCACGTGTCTCTTTCTGAGCCAATCAGGGAGTCAGAAATATTAGCGGGACAGGATTGCAGAGAATATAAGGAAAGGATTTTTGCTATACTTGTTATTAGTGTGTGAATAGAATTCAAGGAGTGAGAACAGTTTGACTTTATTCATTAGGATATATTTGTAATAATGAGTGGAATGTTTACACCATTAGAAGTTGATAGTGGAGTTGGTGGCAATGATACAAAAGCACCAAACATTGCGGTGGAAATCACGAGAGGATCACGGCTTTGTCTTGAATGGGATGAAGTATATGCAAGATATGTGATATCTTTGAGCAAATTTAAAATGGAAAATCAATTATGCTTCGCTGCAAAAGTTGATATAGCGCATGTGAATAGACTTCAGAGTGCTTTAAAGGCAATAGTGAAGCATATCGAAGATAATAAGCTATATCGCTAATTGTACATGTGTAATATTATTGTTGTAATTATACAATAAAATTGTTTCGAAATCGAAAATGTTCCCTCTCTTTTTGTTAGAATGTTAGGCTAACGAATCATGGTCAGTCTAGAGTCAGCAGTCAGAGTGATAGGATTGAAAAGTGAATAAATTTAAGAAAGAGAGAATTAGATCGAATCTTGTGATTACGGGAAAAAATTTGATTTTGGTGATGATTTTCTCGACTTATCCCTTCAACGGAAGATGTTCTCACAGGGAACACTTGACAATATAATGAAAACTGATTCTCCCCCATTGGACTATTGTATGAAACTTGTACAATGTGACTCAAAGGCTTATACTCAATTTATTGATATATTAATTGGAACAAAGCAGAATAATATCGTGGATATACTTATGAAAACATTGTAGATGGCTCCCCCCATTCGAAAGAGGTAACGTCACAGAGTTACTTCTTTTCCATTCCTCCCTCTGAATTTATCGAACGAGGATCAGTTTCATTTTAGCTGTGAGAGACATGACATCGGAAACCAAAAAAATGTTCTATACATGTCCACTATGCATGTACACTCTTGGCAGTTGGACATCATGTGAGAATTGTACAATTATTGATGACTATAATGAAAAGTGCAAATTATGTAATCCTTGTAAATTACATAGAGGATATGCAGTACGAATTAAAGGATGTAATTCATGTCTTGAAGAGATTTTGACTCTCACCCTAGAGAATATCTATGCTCCAATTGTCACTATGACAAATGTAATCAGTGGGAGAATACTTACCCCGGTATGATTGGAAAGAGTCCCAAACGTGATTTTAGTTTATTTCTACAAGATTGGTATCGTCGGGGATTTAATTTATTTTGGGAGGAAGAATCCGGTCTACAATTCAACTGTTGGGGTAACAAGACAATTTGGATTCTACGTCATCGTTGTGACGACACTGTCTATTATGACTATAAACCTAGTGATTTTTATTTGGCAGTTAATGAATGTGATTCACCATTTGAAAACACTGTATGTGATATTGCTTCAAATAGACAGATTGAAGCACGTGAATTTCATAATATGAATGCAAATAGTATCATTGACTATAAAAAGAGATATGACAAGAGTGAAGTTACATTATCCTGTAGAAAATGTGACCCTCACTTTGCAGCCAATCAAGATCAATATTCAGTGATTTCAAAAGATCTGCCGGCATTAGTGCTTCACGACAGTTGCCTATACACTGAAGAAGAAGAAATCTAAAGTGAAGAATAAAGACATTGTTGTATATACATTTTTCATTTATTAATAAACAAATTCACATACATTTTTAAAGCACTTTACTCTAAGGGCACTAAAATCAATATTATACAGGTCCGAGAGGATATTTTCCACCATAAAGCCGTTCAGACGTGGATTGTCTACATAAATGTTGAGAAACTGCTTGTATGTATAGCCACGATATCGGAACGCAAAATATAGTAGTGCATGGAAGCCACAGCTTTTAGTCGTCAGATCCTGCACTCTCTTCTGATTTTGAATAATAGTTTTCCCACTGCTCTCAATATAGTTGCTGATGTCTGGAGTGTAGAATGTATAAGGTAGACCAAGAGGATCAAAAAATTCAATCGTCTTCATTGTTGGAAAGATGCACAACCAATGACCCGTCTGCACAGTCGACGGACTGCTATTAACAATGATTGGGGTATTGTTGGCACTTTGAATTTTTCCAAGAAAGTCCGAGGGCACACAATAGGATCTATATTTGGACATGTAGGGATCCATATTAAATACATTGATTATTTGACTGGTGTTCATGGTGCCAAGTCTAGTCGAACACTGCCTTCGGGATTGATTTCCCAATAGGTTTCAATTGATTTAGTGAGGTTAGTGCAGTACTCTCAGCTACTGGGTCAGCAAATGTACATTCTAAACGCACACTCCCCGTACATACTATACTCATATCCTGGGTGTCAGACAAATCCAATGCAATGATACCATGTGTTTTAGCAAACATTTCTTCGGTTATACCATTTTCAAATAGTTGTGAATCATGATCTAGGGTTTGCATGGTCAACTCATACAATGTTCTATAGGATTTATCAAAAGATAGATTGTAGAGTGGGATTCCATTTACTTTGCAGACAAGAGATGAAAGCCCAAACATTTCAAATTTATGTGGATATCCAGTCCACGATCCTATTGCACTAGCGCTTTTTACAAATGCCAAGGCCAGTTTTGACGGAATTTCGCCATTGATAAAGGATGAGTCGGTGAAGGTGCGTGACCACATGGATATATCCACTTTAATATTGGGTGGTAGCCATTGGGGTATATTAAATATTTCATGATATATTTTTCCAACTAGATGTAATTCACTAGTTTTAGCATTTTTAAGTGCATCTGTACTATCAGTATTAGTAATATATTCATATCCATTGGAGGTGCCTCTCAATTCCTTGTATGACTTGGGTGTCATCAGCATGAATTGCATATATCTTGTATAATTTGAGAGATTGTTGCTTGTGCTCACCAGTGTGCCATTTATGTAGACACTGATTTGACGAAATAAATTATGTAATATACAATTTTCATAGGATATTCCATCGGCAAGAATTGGCAATATATTTTCGGATTTCCGGACTTTTATTCGTAAATCTATAAATGTCGAAGACATGTCCATAAAGTAGTCTTCATTGGAATAAATTTGAAAGTGGATAATATCGGAGAGGGGTTGTTGTGGATAAAATTGTTCATAGTATCCATGTTTTACACTCACATCAACATTTTCTGCATTAAATAGATTCAGTGAGGAGTTGATTGAAATTAGGAATCCTTATGCGGTAGATATGACATCTTAGGAAAAGAAATCTAGTTTCGATCTAACAATTCTCTTCCTGGGGCTTCTTCTTCTACTGTTTACTGTCCGTGTCGGCTTTTTCCTTCTTTTCTTTGACAGGGGTGATGTCTTACGTTTCTGACCTGAGTAGAGACTGATGAGTGATGCACTGTTTCTCGACCTTTTTAAACCTTTTCCATTTCGTTTTAATCTCTCACCTAGTGTTCGCGCACTGGACCTAAGATTTTCCGAAGCACTTTTTTTAAAATCCTTGCCAAAGCCCCAATCATATAGTTTAGAGGATGCAAAATCTGTCACAGCCGGTACAATATATTTTCTAGCCAGAGGTAGTGCTGAGCGAAACAGCTTAGCAAACCAACTGCCAAGACCATAGCCAGACATCGACGAGTGACCTTTGTAATAGTCCATTCCATTACCATGTTGTCTTGGGCCAAGAGTATTAACATAGCAGTCAATATCAGGACAAATGAATACCACTTTTCTATTAGACATCTTGTTGTTGTTGAACGATGGGTCGAAAATAGCATGTAATCACAGCCAAACCTTTTGATATTGCTAGAGGATCACCTAATTCAGTTCTTAGTGTTAACTGACAGAGTTCCAAATAGGAAGTGTTTACGGGGATATACTGAAGATGCTTTATATTGTAATGGTGAATATGTTCTTGTTGGTTTTTCGTTCAAGAACTCGTAGGAGGGGAACATTGCTATTGCCGACCCGGGATGTTTCCACAAATGAAGCGTAGAGAAATATACAAGTGTCTGTGGAGAAGGCAGGCGGGTAGTCAGCAAAAATAAAATTAGTGTTTCCAGCACTTTTACCATTGATTATATTGAGCTTAAAGCCAAGAACATCCTTTAGATTATCATTGAGAATAACCTTTTCATCAGCAATAGGTGAACTAATGTAGATCTTGCCCTCCTCCTTTGAATAGTTGAAATGGAAAGCTCCTTTTTTACGAGCGGAAATTCTTTTATTGATAGAACGACATAAATCATTCATACAGGTGACTTCTTCATAGGGTAATTCAACATATGGATAATTCATCCAATTGATCTTTTGAATTTGTTCTTGATCACCTGAGGGTGGCGGCCAATAATAGAGTCTAATTTTTATATCATATTTGCGATCTTTTCTCAGGATGTCATATGTATTTTTGAGAATACAGTCGACAAGAGCTACATCATACGCGCCGTCAAATTTGATGGTGGGGGAGAGTTTCGTCCAAAAATCACTTGTTCTATTCAAGTCATTGCAGAGAGGATCAGAAACATTGGACATGAAAGTCACATAGAAATCATTGGGCATTGTTAATATCTTCAACACTGACCCAAGAATCAAAATCAGAGTTGTATCCTAGCCAGCGAACAAGCAACTGTCTCTTGCCCCTGCGAGTACGACCCTTTAATATCTTTTCAATTTGATAAATTTTGATAATTTTCAAAAGGTAGTGTTTCTAACTTTTTGTAGTTCATATTCATAAAAACCGCCGAGAATCTCATCATCATTGGTGTCTCGCAGTCGATATGTCGTGGGAGTAGTGTCTAGGATTATGGATACTTTAAAAAGTTCAGTGCTCCATGAATAATTCCCCTTTTCAAAAATATTGGTGGTTCGACTAATTCGAACAGTATCACCAACATTGAATTTCTTCTTCGCATTTTTTTTCTTTTTCATTGGAGTATTGTTTAAGAAAAGCATCAAATGTATTATCACTGCAATGAACGTCCCGAGGGCTTGAGTTGGACAGGGATCGATGGGGTCGATGGTTGTATATTTCCATGATTTTATCTAAATCATGAATAAAAGCAGCAGTATTTTTCAGTGTGCAATATCTTGAAATTAATAGACGAATCGTTCTTATGAATTGTTCAGCCAATGCTGCCTTTATCGGGCTGTGACTATGATAGAGTGTTGTATTATATTTCAAAACCTTTTGCACATGAGGATTAACAAATTCGCTACCGCGATCCGATTGAATTTTTCTATAGCAATCCTGTTCAAGAATAGTTTCTAAAGCATGAGCAACTTCAACACCTCTCTTTGATTACAATGAAATGGCATAGGCATAGTGACTAAAGACACTGATTGCCACTAGAATATATTTGTAGGGTGTATTGTGACGTCGTTGAATCGTGTCTAAAGTTAAAAGATCAGTTTGCATTATATGCAGAGGGAAAAAGGCTTTATTTTGTCGATATTGTTTACCACGAAGCCTGCGATTCCGATACAGTGTGTAACTCGGTTCATTTACTAGATACTCTTTTGCCTTTTTAATGTGCTACCATCTATGTTAGAGGCAACTTTAGAAAGCGTTTTGGGGGAACTTAGACTTCCCGCTTCACCAATATTTTCAAAGACATGTTTCAGAACTTCATCCATTTTGAACACAAACACGTAGTGTAATGTCCACTCCCCTTTTGCACACTGGAGAGTGAATCAATCCGTCTTCGCTTTTGACTAGCCGTTATCGTTGGTGTTATAAAATCATTGCTGCTGCTGCTGCTGCCGCTAGTATTTTCCAAGATTGAATCTTCTTCTTCATACACCATTTAGAAAGGTGTATGCATCAAACTTCTCCAAAAGTCTTATTGGCAATAAGCAAATTCTAAAGAAACTAAAAGAATATAGTCCTCCAACAACGCCAACACCACCATTTAAAAAAGAAGAAGATTCAATCTTGGAAAATACTAGCGGCAGCAGCAGCAATGATTTTATAACACCAACCGTCTTCGCTTTTGACTAGCCGTCATCGTTGGTGTTTTAAAATCATTGCTGCCGCTGCTGCTGCCGCTAGTATTTTCCAAGATTGAATCTTGACCATGCAAACCCTAGATAATGATTCACAACTATTTGAAAATGGTATAACCGAAGAAATGTTTTCTAAAACACAAGGTATCATTATATTGGATTTGTCTGGCACCCAGGATATGAGTATAGCACGTACGGGGAGTGTGCGTTTAGAATGTACAATTGCCGACCCATTAGCTGAGAGTATTGCACTAATCTCACTAAATCAATTTGAAACCTATTGGGAAATCACTCCCGAAGGCAGTGTTCTACTAGACTTGGCACCATGAACACCAGTCAAATAATCAATGTATTTAATATGGATCCCTACATGTCCAAATATAGATTCTATTGTCTGCCCTCAAACTTTCTTGGAAAAATTCAAAGTGCCAACAATACCCTAATCATTGTTAATAGCAGTCCGTCGACTGAGCAGACGGGTCATTGGTTCTGCATCTTTCAAACAATGAAGACGATTGAATTTTGGATCCTCTTGGTCTACCCTATACATTCTACACTCCACACATCAGCAACTATATTAAGAGCAGTGGGAAAACTATCATTCAAAATCAGAAGAGAGTGCAGGATCTGACGACTAAAAGCTGTGTTTCCATGCGCTACTATATTTTGTGTTCCGATGTCGCGGCTATACTTACGAGCAGTTTCTCCACATTTATGGTGACAATCCACGTCTGAACGACTTTATGGTGGAAAATATCCTCTCAGACCTGTATAATATTGATTTTAGTGCCCTACGAGTAAAGTGCTTAAAAATGTATGTGAATTTGTTTATTAATAAATGAAAAATGTATATACAACAATGTCTTTATTCTTCACTTTAGATTTCTTCTTCTTCGGTGTATAGGCAACTGAAATCACTGAATATTGATCTTGATTGACTGGAAAGTCAGGGTCACATTTTGTACAGTATATTGTAAATTCACTCTTGTCATATCTCTTTGTATAGTCAATGATACTATTTGCATTCATATTATGAAATTCACGAGTTTCAATTTGCTTATTTGAAGCAATATCACATACCGTGTTTTCAAATGGTGAATCACATTCAGTAACTGCCAAATAAAAATCACTAGGTTTATAGTCATAATAGGCAGTGTCGTCACAACGATGACGTAGAAACCAAATTGTCTTGTTACCCCAACAGTTGAATCGTAGACCGGATTTTTCCTCCCAAAATAATTTAAATCCACGACGATACCAATCTAGTAGAAATAAACTAAAATCACGTATGGGATTCTTTCCAATCATACCGGGGCAAGTATTCTCCCACTGATCACATTTGTCATAGTGACAATTGGAGCACAGATGTCCTCTAGGGTGAGAGTCACAAATCTCTTCAAGACATGAATTACATCCTTTAATTTGTACTGCATATCCTCTATGTAATTTACAAGGATTACATAATTTGAACTTTTCATTATAGTCATCAATAATTGTACAATTCTCACATGATGTCCAACTGCCAAGAGTGTATATGCATAGTGGACATGTATAGACATTTTTTTGGTTTCCGATGTCAACTCTCTCACGGCTAAAATGAAACTGATCCTCGTTCGATAAATTTAGAGGGAGGAATGGAAGAGGAGTAACTCTATGACGTTACCTCTTTCGATTGGGGGGACCCATCTACAATGTTTTCATAAGTATATCCACGATATTATTCTGCTTTATTCCAATTAATATATCAATAAATTGAGTATATGCATTTGAGTCACATTGTAAAAGTTTCATACAATAGTCCAATGGGGGAGAATCAGTTTTCATTATATTGTCAAGTATTCCCTGTGAGAAAACCTTCCGTTGAAGGGATAACTCGAGAAAATCATCATCCAAAATCAAATGTTTTTCCATAATCACAAGATTCAATCTAATTCTCTCTTTCTCAAATTTATTCATTTTTCAATCCTATCACTCTGACTGCTGACTCTAGACTGACCTTGATTCGTTAGCCTAACATTCTAACAAAAAGAAAGTGAACATTTTCGATTTCGAAACAATTTTATTGTATAATTACAACAATAATATTACACATGTACAATTAGCGATATAGCTTATTATCTTCGATATGCTTCATTATTGCCTTTAAAGCACTTTGAAGTCTATTCACATGGGCTATATCAACTTTTGCAGCGAAGCATAATTGATTCTCCATTTTACATTTGCTCAAAGATATCACATATCTTGCATATACTTCATCCCATCAAACAGTTCGTGGTAACGAACTGTAAGTAAGGAGCGACCCGGCTCAATGGTAACCGAAACTCTAAAAAACGGAATTTTGATACAAATAGATACATCAAAAGAATCAGATTTTAATTATGATTTCAAATATATAAGTTTCATCAAGTTTAATTTTACCTATCAAAAGTTACGCCCCTGAGAAAATTTGGCTAATTTTCGAAAAACGGGGGAAAGACCCCCCAAAAGTTATAGAACGTTAATGAAAATCACACCATCATATTCAGCGCATCAGAGAACTCTACTGTAGAGGTTTCAAGCTCCTATCTACAAAAATGTGGAATTTTCCATTTTTTGCCAGAAGAAAGATCACGGATGCGTGTTTATTTGTTTTTTTGTTTTGTTTTTTTTTCCCAGGGGTGATCGTATCAACCCAGTGGTCTTAGAATATCGTGGGAGGGCTCATTGGAACGGAAATTAAAAGTTCTAGTGCCCTTTTTAAGTGACCAAAAAAAATGGAGGGCAACTAGGCCCCCTCCCACGCTCATTTTTTGCCCAAAGTCGCCCGATCAAAATTTTGAGATAGCCATTTTGTTCAGCATGGTCTAAAATATTATAACTATGTCTTTTAGGATGACTTAATCCCTCGAAGCCCCCAGGAGGAGGGCTGAAAGTTATGAACTTTACCCATTGTTAACATATAGTATTGGTTATTGGGACCCGGCTCAATGGTAACCGAAACTCTAGAAAACGGTATTTTGATACAAATAGATACATCAAAAGAATCGGATTTTAATGCTGATTTCAAATATATAAGCATAATGGAAATCACACCATCATATTCAGCGTATCAGAGAACCCTACTGTAGAGGTTTCAAGCTCCTATCTACAAAAATGTGAAATTTTGCATTTTATGCCAGAAGAAAGATCACGGGTGCTTGTTTATTTTTATTTTTTTTTCCCAGGGGTGATCGTATCGACCCAGTGGTCCTAGAATATCGTAGGAGGGCTCATTGGAATGGAAATTAAAAGTTCTAGTGCCCTTTTTAAGTGACCAAAAAAATGGAGGGCAACTAGGCCCCCACCCACGCTCATTGTTTTCCCAAAGTTACCTGATCAAAATTTTGAGATAGCCATTTTGTTCAGCATGTTCGAAAATATTATAAGTATATCTTTTAGGATGACATAATCCCCTGAAGTTCCCGGGAGGAGGGCTGAAAGCTATGAACTTTACCCAATGTTAACATATAGTATTGGTTATTGGAAAGTATACAGTACAGACGTTTTCAGGGGAGATTTTTCCTGGTAGTGAGGGGGGGTCTAGGGCAGGGACGTACGCAGGGAGGGGGGCCTCCGGGACTGGGCCCCCCAAAATCTCACGATTTTTTTCATTTCCCCATAATTTTCTGATTTTTCTCACAGAATAATGGGTTTGAAAGATTTGCGCCCCCCCCCCGAAACAAATTGCCCCCCCCCCCGCCCCCGAAACAAATTCCTGCGTACGTGCCTGGGGTTGGGGATTATGTAGGAGGATCTTTCCATGAAGGAAGTTTTCATGGGGGAAGGGACATTGCTATGAAGGGGACGCCGGACTTCCCAGCATTATTTAAAAAAAGATCAGAAATTAAATATAAAAAAAAACAAGTTTTTCAACTGCAACAGCAGCAACATCAAAACTTTAAACGAACAGAAAATATTACATATATGATTGGGTTCACCCCTAGTCAATACCTCACTCTTAAAGCCAGAGATTTTTTAGCACTTTCATAAGAGCTATTTATTCTAATTAACGGCCTTTGTGATTAAGCGGTCATTTTTAAAGAATTGGAACAAAATTCGAACTTTCACTTAAAGAGTAAGGTATTGAATAGGGGGCGAACCCCCTAATATACGTATTAAAAATAAATTAATATAGGAGTTCGTTACGTAAGTTAATTCGTAAGTTACGTATATTTATTACTAATAAAAACGTTCGTAAATAAAATGAAACAAGTTTCGAGAAAGCCATTTAACCAAATAAAAGTAAATTAATATGAAAATTTTGTTTTAATTATTCATGTACTGTGAGCCAAGATCAAAACCTGCATTTATTCAAAAACGTTAAAAAATTAAATTAAAAAAACAAGTTTTTTTAACTGAAAGTAAGGAGCGACATTAAAACTTAAAACGAACAGAAATTATTCCGTATATGAAAGGGGCTGTCCCCTCCTCAACGCCTTGCTCTTTACGCTAAAGTTTGAATTTCTCACAGCTCTGTTTTTTTTAAACAATAAAAAACTTTAGCTTAAAGAGTGAGGCGTTGAGAAGGGGACAGCCCCTTTCATATACGGAATAATTTCTGTTCGTTTTAAGTTTTAATGTCGCTCCTTACTTTCAGTTAAAAAAACTTGTTTTTTTATTTAATTCCAGACAAAGCCGTGATCCTCTCGTGATTTCCACCGCAATGTTTGGTGCTCTTGTATCATTGCCACCAACTCCACTATCAACTTCTAATAGTGTAAACATTCCACTCACTATTACAAATATATCCTAATGAGTAAAGTCAAACTGTTCTCACTCCTTGAATTCTATTCACACACTAATAACAACTATAGCAAAAATCCTTTCCTTATATTCTCTGCAATCCTGTCCTGCTAATATTTCCGACTCCCTGATTGGCTTAGGAAGAGACACGTGATCTTATCCCGTTAGAATCGATAATTCCCCGTCAGATTATGTAAATAAATTTCTCAGAAAACTACTTCCCCTCTAGTGGATCAATACATTGCCCCGTTAGAATTCAGTGCGCATGTGCAAACTTCGTCCCGGAGTCAATACCCTTAGAAACAACAACTCTGACCTTGAAAAAGGTGTCATTGACTCGTTAGTGGATCAATAATGCATGAATAAATTATATCCTGTCAGCGTTAGACTCGATTATAGATGGCAGCAGTAGGGCCCCATAGTGCCTTCTAATGGGTTCCTACTCATATAAGGTTTTTATAGAAGGTGTTGTCTTAGAAACTTCAAAAAATGCTCATTCGATTGGAAATTCAAAGAGCTAGTGCCCTTTTTAATAGTCGAAAGTGATTGGAGGGCAACTAGCCCCCCCTCCCCCCTATGCCCATCATTTCCCCAAAAACATCCAATCAAAATTTTGAGATAGCCATTTTGTTCAGCGTAGTTGATTTCCAGATAGAAAATATGTTTTGAGGTCGACACTCCCCCACAACCCTCAGGGCAAGGGTTTTAAGTTATGCCCTGGGGGCATATAAGGTTTTTAAAGAAGGGGTTGTCGTAGAAACTTCAAAGAAAGCTCATTCGATTGGAAATTCAAAGGGCTAGTGCCCTTTTTAATAGTCGAAAGTGACTGGTGGGCAACTAGCCCCCCCCCACACCCATCATTCCCCCAAACACATCCAATAAAAATTTTGAGATAGCCATTTTGTTCAGCGTAGTTGATTTCCAGATAGAAAATATGTTTTGAGGTCGACACTCCCCCACAACCCTCAGGGCAAGGGTTTTAAGTTATGCCATGGGGGTACATAAGGTTCCCGAATAAAAACGGGATTCCCTTTCGCCCTTGCCACGAGCCTTACGCTTTGCGATCAGCACTTCGTGTCTCTTTCGTTCAACGCTCGTCTTGTGCTACCATTTCAGGTTGGGCTTAGGACCGACTGACCCTTGTCCACTGTCTTTAGATGGCAGCAGTAGGACCCCGTAGTGCCTTCTGATGGGTTTCTACTCATGTAAGGTTTTTATAGAAGGCGTTGTCGTAGAAACTTCAAAAAATGCTCATTCGATTGGAAATTCAAAGAGCTAGTGCCCTTTTTAATAGTCAAAAGTGATTGGAGGGCAACTAGCCCCCCCTCCCTACGCCCATCATATCCCCAAACACATCCAATCAAAATTTTGAGATAGCCATTTTGTTCAGCGTAGTTGATTTCCAGATAGAAAATATGTTTTCGAGGACGACACTCCCCCACAACCCTCAGGGCAAGGGTTTTAAGTTATGCCCTAGGGGCATATAAGGTTTTTAAAGAAGGGGTTGTCGTAGAAACTTCAAAGAAAGCTCATTCGATTGGAAATTCAAAGGGCTAGTGCCCTTTTTAATAGTCGAAAGTGACTGGTGGGCAACTAGCCCCCTCCCACACCCATCATTCCCCCAAACACATCCAATAAAAATTTTGAGATAGCCATTTTGTTCAGCGTAGTTGATTTCCAGATAGAAAATATGTTTTCGAGGACGACACTCCCCCACAACCCTCAGGGCAAGGATTATAAGTAATGCCCTGGGGGCACATAAGGTTTTTATTGAAATCTTTGTCGTAGAAACTTGAAAAAGGGCTCATTCGATTTGAAATGCAAAGGGCTAGTACCCTTTTTAATAGTCAAAAGTGATTGAGGGCAACTAACCCCCATCTCACGCCCACCTTTTCCCCAAACACAGCCAATCAAAATTTTTAGATAGCCATTTTATTCAACGTAGTTGGAAGTTTTGGAAATTAGGTCTTGAAGGATGACACTCCCACCACAACCCTCAGGGCAAGGGTTGTAAGTTATGCCCTGGTGGCATATAAAGTTTTTATTGAAAGCGTTGTCGTAGAAACTTCAAAATGGTTCATTGAATTGGAAATTGAAAGGGCTAGTGCCTTTTAATAGTTGAAAGTGATTGGATAGCGACTAACGCCCCTCTCACGCCCACCATTTTCCCAAACACATCGAATTAAAATTTTGAAATATCCAGTTTGTTCAACATAGCTGAAAGTTCTTGAAATAAGGTCTTTTAGGATGATAACCCCCGCAGAGCCCTCAGTGCAAGGGTTGTAAGTTATGCCCTGGGGGCATATAAAGCTTATATAGAAGCTTATTGTTATAGAAATTTCAAAAAGGGCTCATTTGATTGGAAATTGAAATTGCCCTTTTTAATAGTCGGAAGTAAGTGTAGAGTAATTAACCACCCTCTGACGCCAACCATTATCCCAAAAACATTCACTCAGAGTTTAGAGATAGCCATTTTTTCATTGTAGTTGAAAGTTCTAGAAATTATTTATTTAAGGGGGGTTTAGGGTTTATGGGGGGTGACAAACCCCCCATAGCCCCAAGGCCAAAGTTTGTAAGCCCCAAGGCCAAAGGTTGTCATACAAATGAATGTGCATTGTTAGTTTAATATACATATACTGATATTTAGTAATCAAAATGTTAATGTTATTTGATTTATTAAAGTTATAAGAGTAAAAACATTTATATTTTTTCAGTAAAGAGCAAATTTTGTTCTGGCCTTGGGAAGGTATAGGGGTTTTGCGCCCAACTTATGTTAATTACTGCTCGTTTTGAGTTTGACTTGGTTAATTACTGTAATTTCTGTTCGTTTTGGGTTTCATTTATTTATCGATGCTGATTTGTGGTATTTTCACGCCTGGTAGATTATTTGATCTTATCTTTGCTCATTTTTCGTTTAATGGAGTTCTTTACTTTTCTTTGAAAAACTTGTTTGAGGAAAACGTTTTTTTTTAATTAATTACTAATAAAAACGTTCGTAAATAAAATTAAACAAGTATCGAGAAAGCCGTTTAACCAAATAAAAGTAAAGTTAATATTCAAATTTTGTTTTAATTATTCATTTGCGGTGAGCCAAAATCAAAACCTGCATTAATTCAAAAACGTTCAAAAATTCAATAAAAAAAAACAAGTTTTTTTTAACTGAAAGTAAGGAACGACGTTAAAACTTAAAACGAACAGAAATTATTCCGTACATGAAAAGGGCTTTCCCCTCCTCAATGCCTCGCTCTTTACGCATAGTTCTACCCCTTGTAAAGTTACGCGCCTGAGAAAATGTGGCTGATTTTCGAAAAAAGGGGGAAAGACCCCCTAAAAGCTATAGAACCTTAATGAAAATCACACCATCATATTCAGCATATCAGAGAACCCTACTGTAGAGGTTTCAAGCTCCTATCTACAAAAATGTGGAATTTTGCATTTTTTGCCAGAAGAAAGATCACGGATGCATGTTCATTTGTTTTTTTGTTTTTTTTTTCCCCCTCATGGGTGATCGTATCGACCCAGTGGTCCTAGAATATTGTGGGAGGGCTCATTGGAACGGAAATTAAAAATTCTAGTGCCTTTTTTAAGTGACCAAAAAAATGGAGGGCAACTAGGCCCCCTCCCACGCTTATTTTTTTCCCAAAGTCACCCGATTAAAATTTTGAGATAGCCATTTTTTTCAGCATGGTCGAAAATATGATAACTATGTCTTTTAGGATGATTTAACCCCCGAAGTCCTCGGGCGGAGGGCTGAAAGTTATGAACTTCACCCAATGTTAACATATAGTATTGGTTATTGGGAAGTATACAGACGTTTTCAGGAGGGATGTTTTCTGGTAGTGGGGGGAGGGTGGGTGGGTCACGGATTATGTGGGAGGATCTTTCCATGAAGGAAGTTTTTATGGGGGAAGGGACATTGCTAGAACCATACTGTAGAGGCTTCAAGCTCCTATCTGAAAAATGTGGAATTTTGCATTTTTTGCCAGAAGAAAGATCACGGATCCGTGTTTTTTTTTTTTTGTTTTTTTTTTTTTCCAGGGGTGATCGTATCGACCCAGTGGTCCAAGAATATCGTGGGAGGACTTCTTGGAACGGAATTAAAAGTTCTAGTGCTTTTTTTAAGTGACCAAAAAAATGGAAGGCAACTAGGCCCCCTCCCACGCTAATTTTTTCCCAAAGTCACCTGATCAAAATTTTGAGATAGCCATTTGGTTCAGCATGGTTGAAAATATGATAACTATGTCCTTTAGGATGACTTAATCCCCCGAAATCCCCGGGGGGAGGGCTGAAAGTTATGAACTTTATCCGATGTTAACATATAGTATTGGTTATTGTGAAGTATACAGACAATTCAGGGGGGAATTTTTTGGTAGTTGGGGGGTGGGTGGGTGGGTCACGGATTATGTGGGAGGATCTTTTTATGGGAAGGAAGTTTTTATGGGGGAAGGGACATTGCTATGAAGGGGGCGCCGGATTTCTCAGCATTATTTAAAAAAAATCAGAAATTAAATATAAAAAAAACAAGTTTTCCAACTGAAAATAAGGAGCAACATGAAAACTTAAAACGAACAGAAATTATTACGTGTATGATTGGGTTCACCCCCTAGTCAATGCCTTGCTCTTTAAGACAAATATTTTTTAGTACTTTCATAAGAGCTACTTATTCTAAATAACGGCCTTGCGATTAAGGGGTCATTTTTAAAGAATTGGAACAAAATTCAAACTTTAGCTTAAAGAGCGAGGTGTTGACTAGGGGTCGAGCCCCCTAATATACGTATTAAAAATATATGAATATAGAAGTTGGTTACGTAAGTTAATTCGTAAGTTACGTATATTTATTACTAATAAAAACGTTCGTAAATAAAATTGAACAAGTTTCGAGAAAGCCATTTAACCAAATAAAAGTAAAATTAATATGCAAATATTGTTTTAATTATCCATGTACGGTGAGCCAAATCAAAACCTGCATTAAGTCAAAAATGTTCAAAAATTAAATTAAAAAAAACGAGTTTTTTTAACTGAAAGTAAGGAACGAAGTTAAAACTTAAAACGAACATAAATTATTCCGTATATGAAAGGGGCTGTCCCCTCCTCAACGCATCGCTCTTTATGCTAAAGTTTGACTCTGTCTCACAACTTTATTTTTTAAAACAATAAAAAACTTTAGCGTAAAGAGCGAGGCGTTGAGGAGGGGACAGCCCCTTTCATATACGGAATAATTTCTGTTCGTTTTACGTTTTAATGTCGCTCCTTACTTTCAGTTTAAAAAACTTGTTTTTTTTTTATTTAATTTTAATCAAAAACGAGCAGAGATTAATTCAAAATACAAAGTTTTTCCGAGGGAAGTAAAGAGCGAAGTTGAAATTTAAAACGAAGAAATTCGATTACTTCCCAGCCTATCAGAGGCAACGCTGTAGCGTTGCCTATAGTAAAGGCCGTACGGCTCCAATGTTTTATTGTTTATTATTATTTTTTTCCCCAGAGGCACTTCATATGGAAGGGGTCGTCGTAGAAGTTTCAAAGGGGGCTCATTCGATTGGAAATCGAGAGTTCTAGTGCCCTTTTTAATAGTCAAAAATTATTGGGGGGAAACTAGCCCCCCTCCCCACGCCCATTATTCCCCCAAACACATCCAAACAAAATTTTGAGATAGCCATTTTGTTCAGCGTGGTTGATTTCCAGATAGAAAATATATTTTTGAGGAGGACACTTCCCCACAACCCTCAGGGCAAGGGTTTTAAGTTAGGCCCTGGGGGCATATAAGGTTTTTATAGAAGGCGTTGTCGTAGAAACTTCAATACAGGCTCATTCGATTGGAAATTAAAGGGCTAGTGCCCTTTTTAATAGTCGAAAATGATTGGAGGGCAACTAGCCCCCACGCCCATCCTCCCCCCAGACACATCCAATAAGAATTTTGAGATAGCCATTTTGTTCAGCGTTGTTGATTTCCAAATAGAAAGTATATTTTTGAGGAGGATACTCCCCCACAACCCTCAGGGCAAGGGTTTTAAGTTATGCCCTGGGGGCATATAACGTTTTTATAGAAGGCGTTGTCGTAGAAACTTCAAAACATCCTCATTCGATTGGAAATTAAAGGGCTAGTGCCCTTTTTAATAGTCGAAAGTGATTGGAGTGTAACTAGCCCCCTCCCCCCCCCACGCCCATCATTTCCCCAAACACATCCAATCAAAATTTTCAGATAGCCATTTTGTTCAGCGTAGTTGATTTCCAGATAGAAAATATGTTTTTGAGGAGGACACTCCCACAACCCTCAGGGCAAGGGTTTTAAGTTATGCCCTGGGGGCATATAACGTTTTTATAGAAGGCTTTGTCGTAGAAACTTCAAAACATCCTCATTCGATTGGAAATTAAAGGGCTAGTGCCCTTTTTAATAGTCGAAAGTGATGGGAGTGTAAATAGCCCCCTCCCCCCCCCATGCCCATCATTTCCCCAAACACATCCAATCAAAATTTTCAGATAGCCATTTTGTTCAGCGTAGTTGATTTCCTGATAGAAAATATATTTTTGAGGAGGACACTCCCACAACCCTCAGGGCAAGGGTTTTAAGTTATGCCCTGGGGGCATATAAGGTTTTTATAGAAGGCGTTGTCGTAGAAACTTCAATACAGGCTCATTCGATTGGAAATTAAAGGGCTAGTGCCCTTTTTAATAGTCGAAAGTGATTGGAGTGTAACTAGCCCACCCCACGCCCATCATTTCCCCAAACACATCCAATCAAAATTTTCAGATAGCCATTTTGTTCAGCGTAGTTGATTTCCTGATAGAAAATATATTTTTGAGGAGGACACTCCCACAACCCTCAGGGCAAGGGTTTTAAGTTATGCCCTGGGGGCATATAAGGTTTTTATAGAAGGCGTTGTCGTAGAAACTTCAATACAGGCTCATTCGATTGGAAATTAAAGGGCTAGTGCCCTTTTTAATAGTCGAAAGTGATTGGTGTGCAACTAGCCCCCCCCCACACCCATCAGTTCCCCAAACACATCCAATCAAAATTTTGAGATATCCATTTTGTTCAGCGTAGTTGATTTCCAGATAGAAAATATGTTTTGAGGAGGACCTTCCCCCAGAACCTTCAGGGCAAGGGTTTTAAGATATGCCCTGGGGGCATATAAGGTTTTTATAGAAGGCGTTGTCGTAGAAACTTCAAAAAATGCTAATTCGATTGGAAATTCAAAGGGATAGTGCCCTTTTTAATAGTCGAAAGTGATTGGATGGCTGGAGGGCAACTAGCCCCCCCCCCCACGCCCATAATTCCCCTAAACACATCCAATCAAAATTTTTAGATAGCCATTTTGTTCAGCGTAGTTGATTTTCAGATAGAAAACATGTTTTTGAGGAGGACAATTCCCAACAACCCTCAGGGCAAGGGTTTTAAGTTATGCCCTTGGGGCAGATAAGGTTTTTATAGAAGGCGTTGTCGTAGAAACTTCAAAACAGGCACATTCAATTGGAAATTCAAAGGGCTAGTGCCCTTTTTAATAGTCGAAAGTGATTGGAGGGCAACTAGCCCCCCCCCCCCACGCCCATCATTTCCCCAAACACATCCAATCAAAATTTTGAGATAGCCATTTTGTTCAGCGTAGTTGATTTACAGATAGAAAATATGTTTTTGAGGAGGACAATTCCCAACAACCCTCAGGGCAAGGGTTTTAAGTTATGCCCTTGGGGCAGATAAGGTTTTTATAGAAGGCGTTGTCGTAGAAACTTCAAAAAAGGCTCATTCGATTGGAAATTCCGAGGGCTAGTGCCCTTTGTAATAGTCGAAATTGATTTGAGGGCAACTAACCCCCCTCTCACGCCCACCTTTTCCCCAAACACATTCAATCAAAATTTTAAGACAGCCATTTTATTAAACTTAGTTTTAAGTTCTGGAAATTAAACAAAATAGCCATTTTGTTCAGCTTAGTTGATTTTCAGATAGAAAACATGTTTTTGAGGAGGACAATCCCCAACAACCCTCAGGGCAAGGGTTTTAAGTTATGCCCTGGGGGCATATAAGGTTTTTATAGAAGGCGTTGTCGTAGAAACTTCAAAACAGGCACATTCAATTGGAAATTCAAAGGGCTAGTGCCCTTTTTAATAGTCGAAAGTGATTGGAGGGCAAGTAGCCCCCCCCCCCACGCCCATCATTTCCCCAAACACATCCAATCAAAATTTTGAGATAGCCATTTTGTTCAGCGTAGTGGATTTCCAGATAGAAAATATGTTTTTGAGGAGGACAATCCCCCACAACCCTCAGGGCAAGGGTTTTAAGTTATGCCCTGGGGGCATATAAGGTTTTTATAGAAGGCGGTGTCGTAGAAACTTCAAAAAAGGCTCATTCGATTGGAAATTCCGAGGGCTAGTGCCCTTTGTAATAGTCGAAATTGATTTGAGGGCAACTAACCCCCCTATCACGCCCATCAATTCCCCAAACACATCCAATCAAAATTTTGAGATATCCATTTTGTTCAGCGTAGTTGATTTCCAGATAGAAAATATGTTTTGAGGAGGACCTTCCCCCAGAACCTTCAGGGCAAGGGTTTTAAGATATGCCCTGGGGGCATATAAGGTTTTTATAGAAGGCGTTGTCGTAGAAACTTCAAAAAATGCTCATTCGATTGAAAATTCAAAGGGATAGTGCCCTTTTTAATAGTCAAAAGTGATTGGAGGGCAACTAGCCCCCCCCCACGCCCATCATTCCCCCAAACACATCCAATCAAAATTTTTAGATAGCCATTTTGTTCAGCGTAGTTGATTTTCAGATAGAAAACATGTTTTTGAGGAGGGCAATCCCCAACAACCCTCAGGGCAAGGGTTTTAAGTTATGCCCTGGGGGTATATAAGGTTTTTATAGAAGGCGTTGTCGTAGAAACTTCAAAACAGGCACATTCAATTGGAAATTCAAAGGGCTAGTGCCCTTTTTAATAGTCGAAAGTGATTGGAGGGCAACTAGCCCCCCCCCCCACGCCCATCATTTCCCCAAACACATCCAATCAAAATTTTGAGATAGCCATTTTGTTCAGCGTAGTTGATTTCCAGATAGAAAATATGTTTTTGAGGAGGACAATTCCCCACAACCCTCAGGGCAAGGGTTTTAAGTTATGCCCTGGGGGCATATAAGGTTTTTATAGAAGGCGGTGTCGTAGAAACTTCAAAAAAGGCTCATTCGATTTGAAATTCCGAGTGCTAGTGCCAATTGTAATAGTCGAAATTGATTTGAGGGCAACTAACCCCCCTCTCACGCCCACCTTTTCCCCAAACACATTCAATCAAAATTTTAAGACAGCCATTTTATTAAACGTAGTTTTAAGTTCTGGAAATTCGGTCTTTGAGGATTACAACTCCCCCAAAGCCCTCAGGGCAAGGGTTGTAATTTAAGGATTCTCCGAATCCTTCATATTATTTCTTATGGAAGGGATGCTCGTATAAACTTTAGAGAGGGCTCATTTGATTGATAATTGAAAGTTCTTGTTCACTTTTTAAGAGTCAAAAGAGGTTGAAGGGCAACTAGCCCCTCTCCCTCCTCCACGCCCTAAATGCATCAGATAAAAATTTTGAGATAGACATTTTGTTAAAATAGTTCGAAGTTCTGATAACAAAAAACTCCGGTGTCGACACAGCCCACCAGGGCCCAGGGGTAGGCGTTGTAAATTATGCCTTGGGGCATAACTTATTAAGGGGGGCTTATAACTTATGGGAAGGGGTTTTGTATGGGAAGAACACATAGGAAATCTATGATAATTATCCAATTATAAGGTTAAAATACATACTCTGTGATAGATGCAAAATTGCTTTGGCACACAAATTCCTATTAAGGTCAATTCCAAACAGTTGTGATCCCTTTGTGTCAGCAAGTGAAATGGTCTAAACCCCCTTATTGGAGCTATTTTTTCAATCCATTCATTGTTGTCAATCGCTGTCCACAAGTTATGCAAGCTGTCTATTGTTCATATATAAGGTTTTTATCAAAGAGGTAACCGTATAGACTTTGAAAAAAGCCTCATTCGATTTAAATTGAAAGTTCTAGATCCGTTTTTTAAAGTCAAGAATAATCGCACAGTAAGCACCCCATGCCATAAAAACTTGAAACTTTTTGCAATCAAAAACGAACAAAAATTAATTAAAAAAAACTTTCCGAAAAATAAGTTTTTCAAAGAAAAGTAAAGGCTATTTTAAATTTAAGCTCAGGAGATACAAATACCTGTTAAAATTCAAACTCAAGACGACCGGAAATTACTATTAAAGAATAAATGAAACCCACAGAAATAAAATGAAACCCAAACGAACAGAAATTAAATAAACAAGCATAGCAAAAAAACATACAACAAGTAATAATATAAACGAATAAATAGATCTTAAAGCGAGTAATGCTTAGATTGAATATGAAAATCAAGCTTAAAACGAAAACAAATATTTTGCTATTAAAGTATAAATGAAACTTAAAACGAACAGAAATTAAATAAACAATCAATGCGAACAAACATACAATATATATGAATAAATAAATGAATAAATAAATCTTAAAACGAGTGAAACTTAAATTGAATATGCAAATCAAGTTTGAATCGAATAAAAATAACTACAATCAAGAGTTTGGGTATCGTCTCACTGCAGAAGCCTAAAACCTACTGCGTCATTGGCGCTTTACTGAAAACGAATTATATTACAAATGTTTTCTTTTGTACTTAATATTGAAAATAAATATTAAAATTACAGTAAAATTTTGAGCTGATGAGCTTTTAGCAATTAATATCATTATGCATCAAATATTCAGTTTAATTTATTAGTTCTTTTCAAGATTGGTCAAGACAAATATAGTTTCACTACAAGCAAAATTTGGATACTGCCCCCTTCTTTAACTGTAAAAACCTAAAGCCTTCTGCGTCATTGGTGTTTCACTGAAAACGAATTACTCGTATATTACAAATTTATTATTTTCCAGTTCTTACAGCATTGAAAATGAAAATAAAATTACAGTGAAAAAAAATCTTGAACGGATGGATCTTTCAACAATTAATATCATTATATATCTAATATTCAATTTGATTTTGTTTGTACTTTCCAAGACTGTTCAAGACTCGTATAGTTTTGCCATTTTTTTTAACTCTGCCATTTTTTGTAACTAATCGTGTTAGTTTGTTATGAAAACATTCTATGGCTTCTAGGCATTTCTATTTGAGCGGAAAACTGCACCTCAAACTTTGTGGAACATGCATTTTCTTGCATGAAACACCAAAATATAATAAAATGTCAAGTTTCGGAGTGTTCCACCACTCGCAAGCAAGTGCCATTGGTATTTTTGAATCCGCATGGTCAATTTAGGGGGTGGAGGGTAGGCTAATTCTCGTAGCAGCCCCATTCCGTCGTGGTATGGTTCACATTTTCAACACCTGGCGTCCGGACTATCATATAATCTACCAAGCATACAACTACCCCAAATCAGTATCAATAAATAAATGAAACCCAAAATGAACAAATATTAAAATAGATATTAGAATCAAACTCAAAATGAGCATAAATTAATATGAGTAGGGTTCAAAACCCCTATGCTTTCTAAAAGCCAGAATATAATTTGTACTTTACTGGAAAAAAAATTCAAATGAGTTTACTGAAAAAAAATGTGCATTGTCAATTTAATATACATATGCTGATATTTATTCCCTAAAATCTTAATTAATTTTTGATTTGTTAAAGTTACAAAAGTGAAAATATTTCAAAGAATTGTTTTCAGTAAAGCGCCAATGACGCAGTAGGTTTTAGGCTTCTGCAGTGAGACGATACCCAAACTCTTGTTTGTAGTTATTTTTATTCGGTTCAAACTTAATTTGCATATTCAATTTAAGTTTCACTCGTTTTAAGATTTATTTATTCATTTACATTAATATATATTGTATGTTTGTTCGCATTGATTGTTTATTTAATTTCTGTTCGTTTTAAGTTTCATTTATACTTTAATAGCAAAATATTTGTTTTCGTTTTAAGCTTGATTTTCATGTTCAATCTAAGCATTACTCGCTTTAAGATCTATTTATTCATTTATATTATTACTTGTTGTATGTTTTTTTGCTATGATTGTTTATTTAATTTCTGTTCGTTTTGGGTTTCATTTATTCTTTAATAGTAATTTCTGATCGCTTTGAGTTTGAATTTTAACAGGTATTTGTATCTCCTGAGCTTAAGTTTAAAATGGCCTTTACTTTTCTTTGGAAAACTTATTTTTCGGAAAGTTTTTTTTAATTAATCTAACATATATCAATAAGAGTAATACAAATAAATCAGCTGGTGATATTTCCCTATGTTTGTAACATTACAGAAAACTAGCGCTTTACTGAAAACACAAAACAATATAGGAGTTTTGGTACGGTAAAAATAAGCCTTTTCAGAACACTTTTATTTCTATAAAAGTAAAGCATTTTTAGATTGTTGCTTTATTTATTTTCTCGTTTAATTTGGTATCACTTCTGTACAATGAGCTCAGTTCAATGATTGACTGTCGTTTTTAATGATTGACTGTCTTTAATGATTTGACTGTCTGTTTTTTTTCTTTACCCCCCCCCCCTAATGTGTAAATATATAGCCCAAATGTGTTTCTAAACTCTTCTATATTCATCCTATTTTATTTTATTTCATTAGCATTAACCAAACTAGCAGTATATAAAAGAGTGGGTATAATGCACAAGAACCAAATATTTAATTGAAATATACTAGCATCGTAGTTTTTCTCATTGAGACAAAGCTAATTATAACAAGACAAAAGTAATATGCTATTTGCTTCAGGATGGCCCGGTCCACAGTCAAAGCGACCTCTGGCCAGGGTTATCACCCGGCGAAAAAGAAAAATCCTAGCTTTTAGCAATTTTTTTGTTGATTTAGTGGTTTTCTTCAATAATCTAGTGATTTATGCGCTGATTTAATAATTTTTTTCTTTAGGCAATATACAAAATCGCTAGAAATAGTGATAAATTACTACGGGTGGCAACCCTGCCTCTGGCTTTAAGAAATGTCAGTTTCTAAACCTAAGGAATTAAAAAGAAACGACAGGAAGGTTCGATTGTTTCTGGATATTTAGTCGTCTTACCGTCACTCACTTTCTCACATGTATCAGTTGAAAGTGCCTATTCTGACAAGGATATCGGTTAACATCATTTAAATTTACAAAGTAATCTGTTAGTTCACAGTTTTCTTATCACGATTATTATTCTATTTCCTCTGAAAATGTCTTTGTTATCAGAAATGTGTCTAATGCGGTGACCAAAAAAGGAAAACCGACTCTGGTCTTGATTTCGATTCGTATCAATTTTGTTTAATCCATATACCTGTTTTTGGTATGTATCAACCATAATCTGTCATATGTATGCAGAAATGGATGCCTCAGGAATTTTCAGACCCTATGATTTAAATTATTATTCTGACGAAATAGGTGTTTCCACAAATATCAGGACAAATAACGTCGTTTAGAATGGCTTGAAGTGTCATAATTTTGTCAAAATCTTGTGGGGGGGGGGGAGTAAAATTGGAGCAGATTTTCTCGATTCAAATGAAAATGACCGTGAGAAATTAAAAATGAGCCCTAGAGTTCCATAATGCCAAAGGTATCAAACAGTTCGTGGTAACGAACTGTAAGTAAGGAGCGACCCGGCTCAATAGTAACCGAAGATCTAAAAAACGGAATTTCGATACCCATAGATACATCAGAAGAATCAGATTTTTATGCTGATTTCAAATATATTAGTTTTATCAAGTTTAATATTACCTATCAAAAGTTACGCGCCTGAGAAAATTTCCCTTATTTTCGAAAAAAGGGGGAAACAACCCCTAAAAGTCATAGAACTTTAATGAAAATCACACTTCAGATTCAGCGTATCAGAGAACCCTACTATAGAGGTTTCAAGCTCTTATCTGCAAAAATGTGGAATTTTGTATTTTTGTCAGAAGAAAGATCACGGATGTTTGTTTATTTTTTTTTTTGTTGTTGTTTTTTTTTTCCAGGGGTGATAATATCGATCCAGTAGTCCTAGTATATCGTAAGAGGGCTCATTCGAACGGAAATTAAAAGTTCTAGTGCCCTTTTTAAGTGACCAAAAACATTGGAGGGCAACTTGGCCCCCTCCCACGCTCATTTTTTTTCCCGAAGTCACCCAATCAAAATTTTGAGATAGCCATTTTGTTCAGCATAGTCGAAAATCTAATTAATATGTCTTTGAGGATGACTTAATCCCCCACTGTTCCCGGGGGAAGGGCTGCAAGTTATAAACTTTGCCCATTGTTTACATATAGTATTGGTTATTGGGAAGTATACAGGCGTTTTCAGGAGGAATTTCTTTCTAGTGGGGCTTCGGGGTCAGAGTAGGGGTTAAGGGGAAGATATTTCCATGCAACATTAAAACTTAAAACGAACATAAACTATTACGTATATGAGGGTGTTCGCCCCCTAGTCAATACCTCGCTCTTTACGCTGAAGTTTTTTTTTTAGTACTTTTTCAAAAGAGCTATCTATTCTAATTAACCGGCCTTTGTGATTCAGGGGTTTGTGATTCGAACAAAATTCGAACTTTAGCGTAAAGAGCGAGGTATTGACAAGGGAGCGAACTCCCTAATATACGTAATAAAAACATACGAATATAGAAATTCGTTACGTAAGTTAATTCGTAAGTTACGTCAGAACAAAATTTCGAGAAAGCCAATTAGCCAAAAAAAAGCAAAATTAATATGCGAATTTCGTTTTAAATATTCATGTGCGGTGTGCCAAAATCAAAGCTGCATTAATTCAAAAACGTTCAGAAATTAACTAAAAAAACAAGTTTTTTTTAACTGAAAGTAAGGAGCGACATTAAAACTTAAAACGAACAGAAATTATTCCGTATATGCAAGGGGCTGTCCCCTCCTCAACGCCTCGCTATTTACGCTAAAGTTTTACTCTGTCTCACGACTTTATTTTTTAAAACAATAATACCGTAAGAAAATTACCGTGAAATACCGTAGAAAATTACAGTATTTCAGTTTTGCAAAAATGACAATTTATGATTGAAAGTCGAGGATTTTCCCAAATTAGCCTCTCTCATTTATAGGAGGGAATATAAAGTTACGTTTAGTTTAAAGATATTAAAAGCAAACAGAATTTAAACCGGTAAAAATAGTCGCTTGCAAATGTAAGAACGACGTTATACTTAGATGGGCAAAAATTAACCTGAACGAGATGGTAATTCAAACCTTCACTCGCCATGCGTGGCTGCTTCCTTATTGCTGAAACGCATTATAATATAACAAGTTCCCGATTGGTAACATCAATTGTTTTATCGATTTTCAAATAAATTGAGGCATTGTCATATTTTCACCTAAAATGTTGTAAATCTAATGTTTTCATTAAAACCCAAGCACCTACTTATGTGGTTAGGAATGTCGTAGGAGGGGTGACAGCCCGCTTCTGCTGGTTTAAGTTCCAGCGTCACTATTTACTTTTATTTTAACTAACTTGTTTCTTACAAACAGCCTTACAGGGGAGTTTATATTGAAGTGTATTTTGTTGAGTTTATTGATTGAATAAAATTGATTGATTGATTGATTTAAATTTTATTGTATAATGCTCTGAAGTTCTGTGAGAGGAGTAGCCAGGATTCCATTTTTGAGGGGATTCAACCATGGTACATTGGTAATAATCTTTAAATAGCACTTACATATCGAAAATATTTGATGCGAAACTGATGCCATTTCAAGGGATCTTCCCACTTGACTAAGGCGAGAGGGGATTATGACTACGCCCCCCTGCTGCTTTTTTCCCTCTACGCTTGTGGTTGATAAAAGCAACTACTGTGGGTCAGGCTCAGTCAAGCTTTTTTCACGTGCAGGTTTAGCAAGACTTTCATGACTAAACTTGCGTCTGGCCATGCACTTGTCTAGGCATGGAAGTCAAACCAGACTTATATGTAAGCGGCTCTGTCAAGCGCAGATGATAATTATACGGACAAAAGAAGCTTCCTGATTGGTAGGATTTTAAATCTTACACGCTGAGTCCTGCAGTCTAGAATTTGATGCTTAGCTGCAAGGCCGTATGCAGGGGGGGGGGGGGGGGTGTACCCAGTTTGACCCCCCCCCCCCGAAATTTTGACCGAGTCGAAAATTAGTAAAACCTTAGTAAAAATTAGTAAAATTAGTCGAAAACCGAGTCGAAAATTAGTAATCCCCCCCCCCGAACAAAAATCCTGGATCCGCTCTTGCTTAGCTGTAACTCCTTGCAGCCAAACACCGAATTCCAAATGTGAATGGGAACTACCTTGCTCTTGATGTCTGAACAGCCTGCGTCTAGACAAAAAAGCAGGGACTTTGCAGAGGCTTTATTTTTTCAGAACCATTAAATAGTAGTATCAGTTTTCAATGGTTTTGTTTTGGAGCGTCTCTTCTCCCCATCCTGGAGCATTCTAATTATACCTACTGATGGGAGATACCCTTGTTTGAAATGTATAAAACGATTCCTCTCCGCTGTTTTACCCGCCGTCAGGATTTTTGACTAGGGTTTATAGCACTGTTACTTCTCAATGACTTTCAAAAGAGCTTTCATCGAGATATGATTTTGCAAGTGGAAAGACAATTCTGCTCTATTGAAGCAACATGATGGCAGTGAGAAGATTTAATATAACGGAGTTTAACATAACTCGTTTTGATACTTCGAGATATGTAGCAAATGCCTTAAGTCGGTCCAGATCTGAAGAGGTTCAAGAAAGTTGAGATCGTATGAAGCACATTTTTCTCGCTATTTGCTTTCTTGTCCATCAGGGTTTTGCTTTGAGGAGTCATGACGAATCAGAAAACATCCGCAAATAGGGATAATTTCATTGAACTGATGGAAGAAATATTTAAGGGCGACGAAAAATTGAAGGCCAAGTTGCAGCGCCGATATGGTTCTACTATAGTCCTCAGTACCAAACCGACGCAGGTACACTTATAAGAAATGCCTTGCGGTAAGACATTATTTCAGAAGTAAAATCAACTTATTATTACGTTATTCTTGCCGACGATACAAAAAGGTGTTTCTAGAAAAGAAAAATTAGCGATCCTACCCAGTTACATATCAAATGGAAAAGTTATTGAGCGATCAATTGGCTGGTATCACACGCACAAACTAGACACCAAAAGCTCATCCACCCCGATTTGTGAAACTATAGAACAGCTTAGTGTAGGTTTGATGCGGTATATTGCCCAATGTTATGACGGCGCATCCGTTACGAGTGGGGAATTTAACGGAGTTCAAGCAAAGCTTTGGGAGAAGGTGTCTTGTGCAGTTTATGCACCCTGTCACGCCCACAGATTAAACTTGGTTTTGACTGACTGCCTGAAAAATGTCAGTGAATGTTTATAATTTTTCTTTATGGTGCAATGGCTTGACGCATATGTATCATCCGGCAACACTCGACATGAACTATTTGTGCAATCATAGCGTATTAGCGGGCAAAAGGTGTTTGAGCTTGAAAGGACCGTTCAAAAATGCTAATTTTACGCAGACCACTGTATTTCCAAGGTGAAGGCAATATTTGATTGTATTGTTGCTGCGCTAGCCCTAGCCTCTGATAGTTCTGACTACGAGGCAGGGTGTGAAGTAAAAGGAGTACTTGAAAAAAAAATTAACTCGGTCTCTTTTGTCTCAACTTTGTATATAGTAGAAAAAGTGTTAGTCGTTTAAACTGTTTGTCAGAGCAGCTTCAAACAGAAAGTTAGCTAATTTATAAGGTACTTGCACTGATTTCTGGGACATACGAGACACTCCAGAAGTTGAGAAATAATTACGAATGGAAAAACTTAATCAAAAACACATCCAAATTCCTCAACGACTTTCTTTAAATTTCAACTGCCAAATGCAGCATCAGTCAACCAGTTGAATCCAAATCTGATAGATTTCTGTACATCGAGGTGATACACCGTTTATCAAGCAAGATGGAACAACGTTTCATGAAAATATGCTTGTGCTCGACGCTTTATCTGCCTTTGACCCTTTAAGTTCTGAATTTTTCAAATTTTCGAAAGTTGAAAGGTTAATATGTCATTATCAAGTGATTCTCGGTGTTGATGACTGTGCCTTAGAATCCCAGCTTTCTCTTGCAAAGTTGCATCTTTCAAAATTTGATACTTCAAAACTGGATCTTCGCCGAGCTATTGAAATTTTATCCGACCTCCCATTGCCTATTCTGCTGTGTTAAAACTGATGAAGCTAGCTGCTACCTTGCCTGTGACCACTGCCACCGATGAACCATTCTTTTCGGCACTAGGACGTGTGAAGTATTATCTGCGATCGACAATGGGAAATTATATACTCAATGATCTCATTATCACGGCCGTCCAAAAAGAGAAGGTTAAGATATATAATAGTCTACGACTTTTCCAATCAGTGAAGTCGCCGCTAGTCCCGGTTTTAGGTATTTTTGCTCAATCTTGTTCTATTTTTTTTTTATATCTTCATTAAAAATGGAAAAAGAACCCTGCCCCCCCCCTAAATTCTCGTGAATTGACGCCACTGCAAAATAGTCACGTTAGACATGCATGTGAAGGTTTTTTAAGCTCGTTTTTTTTTTTTAACACGTGGGAGTTTGTTTTCCCTCTTTGGTACTGAGAACCAAAGCTGGTTTACTGAGAACCAAAGCTGGCTTTACTGAAAAATTCAAATGAATTTGCTGAAAAAAATGTGCATTGTCAGTTTAATATACATATGCTGATATTTCTTCCTTAAAATCTTAATTAATTTTTTATTTCTTAAAGTTATAAAAATGAAAACATTTAAAAGAATTTTTCAGTAAAGTACAAATTATATTCTGGTTTTTAGGAAGTATAGGGTTTTAGAACCCTACTCATATTAATTTCTGCTCGTTTTGAGCTTGAATCTGTTATTTATTTTAATTTCTATTTGTTTTGGGTTTCATTTATTTTTTTATACTGATTTGTGGTCGTTGTATGCTTGGTAGATTATTTGATTCTATTTTTGTTCATTTTTGGTTTAATAGAGTTCTTAACTTTTTTTTTTACAACACTTATTTTGTGGTAATTTCAGTTCGTTTTATGTTGACATAGTCTTTTTCAGGGAAAAAGACTGAGCCTCTTCTAAAGTTAAAACAACCATCCCTTCCATAAAAACCTTAAATACCCTCTGGGCATAACTTAAAACCCTTGCCCCTAATCTCTGGGGATTGTTTCAACCCCAAAAGCCTTGTTAGATGATATTTAGACTATTTCGAATAGAATGGCTATCTTAAAATTTATATTAGATACATTTCGGGACTATAAGACGTGTGTGTGTCTGGGGGGGGGGTTAGCTGCCCTCCAATCACGTTGACTCTTAAAACGAGCACTAGAGCGTCTGATTACCAATCCAATGAGCCCCCTCCGGAGTTTATATGACCATGCTTTCTATAAAAACCTTATTTGCCCCCAGGGCATAACTTACAACCCTTGCCCTGAGGGCTGGGGGGATTTTTCATACTCAAAGACATAATTTCCAGACCTTTCAAATACGTTGAACAAAATGGCTATCTCAAAATTTTTATTGGAAGTGTTTGGGTAAATGATGGTCGTAGGAGGGGGGGGCATTTGCCCTCTGATCACTTTCGACTAATAAGAAAGGCACTAGTCCTCTCAATTTCCAATCGAATGAGCCCTTTTTGAGGCTTCTACGACAAAACTTTCTATAAAAACCTTATATGCCCCAAGGACATAACTTACGACCCTTGTCCTGAGGGCTATAGGGGGAGTGTTGTCATCCTCAAAGACATAATTTCCAGACCTTTCAACTGCGATGAACGAAATGGCCATATCAAAATGTTGATCGGACATGTTTGGGGAAATGATGGGTGTGGGCGGGGGGGGGACTCTCCCTCCGATCACTTTCGACTATTAAAAAGGGCAATAGCCCTCTCAATTTCCAATTGAATGAGTCCTTTTTGAATTTTTTACGACAACGCTTTCTATAAAAATCTTATATGCCCCTAGGGCATAACTTACAATCTTAGCCGTGAGGGCTGTGGGGGGAGGGGTTGTCATAGTCAACGACATAATTTTCAGACCATTCAACTATGTTCAATAAAATGGCTATATCAAAATGTTGATTGGAAGTGTCTGGGGAAATGATGGGCGTGGGGGCGGGGCATTCGCCCTCCGATCACTTTTTACTATTAATAAGGGCTCTAGCGCTGTCAATTCCCAATTGAATGAGCCCTTTTTGAAATTTCCACGACAACGCTTTCTATAAAAACCTTATATACCCCCAGGGCATAATTTACAACCTTTGCCGTGGGGGCTGGGGGGGGGGGGTTTGACATCCTCAAAGACATAATTTCCGGACCTTTCAACTACGCTGAGCAAAATGGTTATCTCAACATTTTTATTGAATGTGTTCTGGGCATTGGTGGGCGTGAGAGGTGGGTTAGTTGCCCTCCAATCACTTTCAAATATTAAAAAGGGCACTAGCCCTTTCAATTTCCAATCGAATGAGCCCTTTTTGAAGTTTTTACAACAACACTTTCTATAAAAAACCTTATATGCCCCCAGGGCATAACTTACAACCCTTACCCTGAGGTCTGTTTTAGGGGGGGGGGGAAGTGTCATCCTCAAAGACCTAATTTCCAGAACTTTCAACTACGTTGAAAAAGAATGACTATCTCAAAATTTTGATTGAATGTGTTCTGGGAAATGGTGGGCGTGAGAGGGGGGTTAGTTGCCCTCCAATCACTTTTGGCTATTAAAAAGGGCACTACCCTTTCAATTTCTAATCGAATGAGCCCTTTTTGAAGTTTCAACGATAACGCTTTCTATTAAAACCTTATATGCCCCCAGGGCATAACTTTCAACCCTTGCCCTGAGGGCTGTGGGGGTTGTAATCCTCAAAGACATAATTTCCAGAACTTTCAACTACGTTGAAAACAATGGCTGTCTCAAAATTTTGATTGGACGTATTTGGGGAAATGGTGGGTGTGAGAGGGGGGTTAGTAGCCCTCCAATCACTTTCAACTTTTAAAAAGGGCACTAGCCTTTTCAATTTCCAATGGAGTGAGCCCTTTTTGAATTTTCTACGACAACGCTATCTATAAAAACCTTATATGGCCCCAGGGCATAACTTACAACCCTTGCCCTGAGGGCTGTGGGGGGAGTGTCCTCCTCAAAAACATAATTTCCATCTTGAAATCAACTTCGTTGAACAAAATGCTATCTCTAAATTTTGATTGGATGTGTTTGGGGAAATCGTGGGCGTGGAAGGGGTGTTAGTTGCCTCCCAATCACTTTCGACTATTAAAAACGGCACTAGCCGTGCCGTACGCGGAATATTTTTCGGAGAGGATGGCAATAACACAAAAAAAAAATATTTGATAATTTGAATAGAAATACGTATAAATTGTGTTTTGTTTGGGTGGGGAGTTGCATTAAGGCAGCCCAAAAGAACACTTGCATAAGATTTATCCAATGATTAAAGACCATTTCATTCAACTCTTTCTTGCCATTAATCATAATCAATTGATGTAGAAAGCACCCAACAAATACATAACCACCTATACATCACTCCACAATCTTCTACTTGCAGCTGTCAATAATGAAGTTGCTGATTTTATTTCAGTGAAGTAAAAAGTTCGTCTAGAGTTTTTGCAGGAGTAAAAGAGGTGTTTGACAGAAAAATTATTTATTTGGGGGGGGGGGATCCTGATCCTAAGGCAAGGGGGTATCCAGGATTTTTTTTCGGGGGGGGGGTGAGTTTTTTCCGGGTGGGAGGTCACAAATCACTTATAAAAACGCACCAAATATTTGTTCATATGCAATTTTGTTGCGTTTTCACAAGCCGGACAACAATTTTGGGGGGACGTTCAAACCCTGGACCCCCTGGATACGGTCTTGCTTTCAGGCATGTTTTGGGGGTCATTTGGGCCTGTTCCCACCACAATCTTAAGAGTATGCCCCATTTCTTGTATAAATTGTCTGTTTTATTAATCCCTCCCCCTTCCGAAATAAGTTTCTGTGTAGATGTATACCGTCTCTACAAGGTTGAAAGAGTATAATTGGGACCAGGTTTCTATGCAGGGATTTTTTTCGGTGGGGAGCTAGTAATAAACATATTTTATTTGATAATTTGAATGAGAAAGCTAAGAAATTTGGACACATTTAAGATTCTGGAGGGGACCTAGGACATAAGATTACTCCCCTACCAACATCTTTGACTAGGATATAGAGGAGTGTCCAGTAGTCTGCCCAGGTCTGCCCCGCATGTGACTATTTTATTCAGGAAACGCAATCTTAGAAGCTTTAAGATAGTTTATTTTGCTTTCGTCATGGACCGGTTTCCTGGCGTTTGTTTATTTTAGATAAATGATTTAGTGCTGAAAAAATTCAAATGCTCTTTTTCAGGTTTAATTTGGCGGGAAAAGAACTAAGTTTCAAAAATGACTATTTTGGATACGTGCAATCAGGACCTGGATAGTATTGATGATGAGGATATACTACGAAGAAAGGTAATGTCTATTTTTTGTCAATTCTTTAGAATTATAGAATAGCTCCATCAGAATAAACTGTGACTTCTAATGGCTCGAACCTTAGGATCAAGGTATTTTTTTTTCCTGTGGAGGGTCATAAGAAAGAGCATTTTTAGGCCGCAATTTGCTTCTAGGATTTGATCTAAATCCAAAACTAGCATCTATGAGTGTCTTGAAATTCCTGCCTACACTGAGGGCTGCCAATAGAAAGGAAGTGGGGGTTATTGCCCTCCTAGATGTTAAAAATATATTTATTCCGCATTTTCATTAAAAAATTGAAAAAAACAAAATACCCCCCAAGTTTAGAAAAATACCTTTTTTATTTCTTCTCTAAAAAAAATCCTAGAAATTCTTACCTCTAAATTTTCTTGAATTAGCAACACTGGCCTCCACCCTCTCCCTGTTTCTAGGGCTTGGAAGATTATGTGAACTACTACTACTGCTACTAACAACTAACTGCTGCACCAAGCCGCCTGAGGCCAGCACAGCTATGTACGCTCCTCCTCCATACCAATCTATTCAAAGCCTCCCTCTTTAACATCCCCCCCTCTCGATTCGGAGACGGCTTGCCTTTCGTTTGGCCCTAGATGATTGGCCGACAAAGAATATCTTTGGCAATCTGTCATCCTTCATCCTTTGTGTGAAGGCGATATGTAACTAAAAAATAATATACAAAAAGGAATGCAGTTTGCGATATTTTGGCGTAGAGTCTGGGCATCGCTTTAAAATTGTAAAGAAGATGGTTCACGCCATCAACATAGGACCACTCTCCTCATGAAATTTCGTTTTATGGATAAAATTAAATTCATATAGGCTATTTGAAAATTCGCTGGCACAAAATGACTGAAAATCAACTACTGTTCACTAATCAAATGAAGTCAAGCTATATAGTGTCAGCGAGGGCGTATCCAGGGGGGTCAAATCCCTATCCCCCTCCCGATATTTTTGTCTGATTCGTAGAAAGGTAACAAAAATGCATATAAACAACTTTTTGATGCACTTTTTGTAGCCCTCCTTCCCCCAAAAAAATGACTCTCCCCGAAGAAAAATCTCGGATACGCCCTTGAGTGGCAGGAAATCTTAGGGGATTGAATAATCAACTGTCTCCAGCGGTGAGAAGCATCTTCTTTATTTAGAGTCTATGCAGGGGTTCTAATCCAAAAATGTAAGGGGGGGGGGCATGGATTTTTCATTTTTTAATGAGGATGTTTTTCAAAATATAGGCAAGAAGGCAACAAAATCTGCCCCTCTCAATTGGCACCCCCGAGTACATAGCTGGTACCTCCCTAAACAAATTCCTGCTGGACGCTTTTGCGAGGGCACATTTTCAGCTCAATTATACACAATTCAGTAGGGAAAAAGAATCACGTATAGGCTACATGTGTGTAGGAATATCCCAGAAATCCCGACGCTTTTACAATTTTTCAATATTTTTTTTTTGTATCTCCTATAATTCGCCTATTTTGGCACATTTTTAATCTCTGAAATTTGGAGCCCATCTTGGAACGAAGTCTTGCATACTTTCATGTATAGAATGGTATTCTAGCCCGAACATCTAGTGGGAGGGGGCATTTTAGTTTTTTTAAAAATATAAATACCACAAAAAGGTATTTCTCAAAATCTAGGTGGCAATTGCCCTCTATCTCTCAATTGACACCGCCGTCTCTTTCTTTCTTTTCCCTCTAACGAAATTTATAGAGAAACAATTCAAAGCTCCTGCTAAAGACAGCTTCGAATGTTGACCTGATTGGTAGCACTCAAGGGAAACTCAGTGCCCCAAGCTCTCATTCCCTTAGCAAATGCTTAAAATACTGGATTTAGAAAGGTAATTTTCTAGATTTCAGCAAGATTAAAACTAATATGATGGGGGGGGGGGGAGGGGCTTTGTTTTTAATAAGAACTTTCAAGCCTTGTGTGCGGGGAAGAAGTTTAGGCAAGAGCTTGAAAATGCCCTCTCTTGACCCTCATTTTAGAGAAAGTAGACTCATTTTCAGAGGTGTCATTCACTTATCGAAAATGATTTTAAAACTTAATTAAAATTTGTAATATATGAGTATGACGACTCTTCAAATATAATCTTTGTTAGGTTTCTCTCTCGCAAATTTTTTAATTCTATTCGAACTAAATTTACTTATAAATGAATAATTTTACATTCGGTGTGATTTTGCATAAATAGTATTGATTCCGCTAATTTTTTATTAAGACAGCATACACTTACGTGACAAAAACTTAGCGTTACATTGAGATTAACACACCTTTCAAAGTTATAAACGCCATTGAAATAGCAAACTATAATATCTATTCATTTTAAATTCAAGGTTATTTATTTTGAACAGCTGACTCACAGTGCTTATGGAATGAAAGAAAATTTGATTGTATCGCCTTTTGAATGGAATCTATTTTGGCACACATGTCTAGAAGCTAATTAATGAGTCAGATGCAACTTTGAGCTGCAATATAAATTGCATTGCAGAGTTGCCAATAAGTTAGGGTCTAATTTAATATGAACAACTACTGACCACTTTGTACAGGAATACAGTCTGCGTGTTACGGCAGCTTGACTAATAGCAGACTCAGACTTAAGAATTATTTAGTGGGAGCCGGGAGATGGGTTTCTTAATTGTAAAAAAACAAGGTGAAGTATCTGTAGGAAATACAATAAATTACGGAAGAATCGTAAAAAGCATGAAGTTTTGGGGGATCATACTCACTGCCTCCCTCCTTCACCTTTATTCTGCAATTTTTGAAAACTATTTTTTTTCCCCCATTTTTATGTGCTTCAATTGATTTTTGTACAGAAGTTTTCTTAGGATGGTTTCCATGGGGGAATTCAACCCACTCCCCGCCTCTTCCTGTTCTCAGGTTGGATATATATATATATATATATATATATATATATATATATATATATATATATATATATATATATATATATATATATTATATATATATATATATATATATATATATATATATATATATATATATATATAATTCGAAACACTAGGTCAAGACAAGGATGTAATAATTCGAAGCAATTCGAAGCAGTAACTCTCATCCAGAGATCAGTATACTGCTATAAATAATCAGTGTACGGCTATAAACAAAATTGTATAATTTAATATCAATAATTACTACGGATGGCCAGAAGAAAACGAAAACAACAGACCTAGACCAACCTTTAGCCATAAGCCTTATAAAGCGGGTTGCAAAAAGAAGTAAGATGGGTTCAAAATCTGTGAAGGTATAGCTTTCAAACAATTCGAGGTAACGAACTGTAAGTAAGGAGCGACGCGGCTCAATTGTAACTGAAACTAAAAGACAGAATTTTGATGTCAATGGATATATCAAAAGAATTGGTTTATTATGTTGATCCCAAATATATAAATTTCATTAAGTTTAGTGTTACACATCATAGGCTACCAACCTGAGAATGTTTGCCTGATTTTCGAAAAAGAGGAGAAAACCCCCTTAAAATTCGAAGATTCTCAATGAAAATCACACCATCGGATTCAGTGTATCAGAGAACCTTATTGTAGAGGTTTCAACCTCCCATATGCAAAAATGCGAAATTTCATTATTTTTTGCCAGAAGAAAGATCACGGATGCGTGTTTATGTTTATTTACTTTTTGCAGGGGTGATCGTATCGACCCATCGGCCCTAGAATACTGGGAGAGGACTCGTTATGGAAATTATAAGTTCTACTGTCCTTCTTAGGTGACCAAAAAGATTCGGGGGCAACTAGGCACCCTTCCCTTTTTTCCCAAAATCGTCCGATCAGAATTTTGAGATAGTCATTTTGTTCATCATAGTTGAAAGGCATAATAACAATGTCTTTGGACATAACATGACCCCCCCCCCACAGCCCCAGGGGAAAGATCCTTAAGTTATAAAATTTGTCCATTGTTGACGCATAATATTTGTTATTGGGAAGTGTGCATACAATTCTGGGGGGGGGGGTTATTATGGGGCAATTTTCCATGGGGAGGATTTTTTCAGGGGAAACCCTACAGTGGGGGAATTTTCCATAATTCCTATACAAAATTGTTTGTACGTCTTCCTTTAGCTTTTCCGTCTGAATTTTACGCGTGGACATGTTAAGGGTAATAGTCAGGGGTAAATTTTCACCGGTGATTGAATTATCTAGATGAGAATTCCGGAGGGAGGGGTATTTATCCGTGGAGGCGCAACCAGATTTCCTGGCATTATTAAAAAAAAGATCAGAAATTAAATAAAAAACAAGTTTTTCAACTTAAAGTAAGGAACAGCATTAAAACTTAAAACGCACAGAAATCATTACGTATATGAAGGGGGTTGCCCCTCCTCAACACCTCGCTCTTTACGCTAAAGTTTGGATTTCGTCCGAATTCTTTAAGAACGACTCCTGAAACACAAGGGCGTTTAATTAGAGCAATAATAAGCTCTTTTAAAAGACTAAAAAAGTTTAGCGTAAAGTGCAAGGTGTTGAGGAGGGGGCAACCCCCTTTGTATACGTAATAATTTCTGTTACTTTGGAGCTTTAAAGTTGCTCCTTACTTTCAGTTGAAAAACTTATTTTTTTATTTAATCCTTTAAAAGTGAAGTTGTTTTTTTCATTTTCATGCATTAGGAAAGAACTCAATTACCGACAAAATCCATATGAGCCTCCAAGCACCGATAATCAGAGGTGAAGGTAGGGTTTTTAGCGCCCAGAGACAAGTTTGGATTTTTACTCCCTCTCCTCCTCCTCAGAACTACTAAATATAAATTGATCATATTATTGACGAAAAAAACGCTTAGTCTGATGCCGCCTCAGAGGCTGAATCCTGGGAAAGCCGCCCCCTGCCCCCAGCTACGTAACTATGAGCAATCGATGCAAATTTCGATCTTTCAGAACGCCACCTAATTGAGAGAGAGATAAGATTTATTTATGATAATGCTATGAAAATAACACATTATACTATTCCCCCAAAGGATCTTTGGCCTGTTTTGTAAAGAAGGGGAATACAAACGAGTCACTAGCGAAGAGAAAAAAAAAATCACTTACAGAGAGGAGAGAGAGAAAGAAAAACGGAAAAAAATATAGAACACAAAAATTAAAAATACCAACTGAAAAATTAAATAATTGAAATTGACAATTCAAATAAACTCCAGTAAATCCTCTACAAAGAGAATAAAAAAGTAAATGAATAATTAACTTCCAAGAAGCTAAAAAAAAAAAAAAATTGAACAACGAAATTTTGCCTTGTATTATACTTATACAGCTCTTGGGATTAACAAATAGAGATTCAGAGGATATTTTAGTATTTCTTTATGTTACACTTCTGACAAAAATTGCTCGAAAAGCAAGCTGTTGCGAAATTGAAGTTTATCATGATCACGATACTGTGCAAGACTTGTTTGGAAGTGCAACTCGTGACTGGATGAATATTTCTAGACTTAGTGATTGTTTTTACAAAATCTGAATTTGTTTAATGCGGCTTTTAAGTACGGTAAATTCGCTAGGGAGCAATAATTGATATTAGAATAATCAAAGCGAATAAGGTAGCATATGGTAAATGATGTTTCAACCTTCGTATTAACCGACATACCTTGACTACAAAAGTGATTTTAGTGTATTTTTTTTAAGATAAACTTAGATCAGTTATGAGTCGGCGACACTGCTGTAGCCAGGATTTTTTTTTTTTTGGGGGGGGGGGGGAAATTGTTGGTACTTGTTAAATATCCCGAAAACACCCAAGAAGTAAAGTTAGGTTAATCCTAATGAAATATTCCAAAATATGATGAAAACGTAATACTTTAGTAACAAAATTAGGGAAACTACAGAAGAAAATTAGGTAGCCTACTTGTCTGTTTAACAGAACATTCTCAAGAATTACTCTGTCTGAGATCTGACAAAACCGCTTTTGATTTTGCTTATTCTGAGTGAGGAAACTACGATGTGTGTATATTTTAATTAAATATTTAATATTTAGAGGCTGTTAGGGGGTTAGGTTAAGTTATTGTTAGGCTTAGATATTTAATATAATGCGTTCTGTGGGACCTGCTTTCCATAATTTTTTGTTATAGTTTCCATAATTTTGTTTCTTAAAGTATTATATTATCATCATGTTTTGGTATATTTCATTAGGATTAACCTAACTTCACTTCTTGAAGAGGTTCTATTTAAAAGACAAATACCGAAAATTATGTAAAGCAGGCCGCCCAATACATTAAACACCTAACCTAATCATCGCTAAATATCAAATGTTTAGTTAAAATAGACCTGCACTTTCTCACTGAAACTAAGATAATTATAATGAATGCAGTCAGACAAACCAGTTTTACTCACATCAAATACATCAGGATCTTGAGTGTTTTCGTAATATTTAACAAGTACCAAAATTTTAAAACGCATCTAAGATTTTTGTTGCGTTTTCACGAGTCAGAAAAAATATTTCTGGGTGAGGGTCAAACCCCCTAACCCTTCCCTAGATGCGTCCCCTCGTCCTAGATACTTCACAGTGTTCCCCCGAGAATTCAATAAAAAAATTTGAAGAATTAACTGGATTAATGAAGGACACGAATTATACTTTCCACAGTGAATTACAAAATTAATTTCAAACAGAATTGAAGCAGTAAAGTTTGACGACTTTCAAGGACATAAAAATCATCACTTTTTGCCACTTGTACGCATCTGTGATCAGTTCACACCTGAAAACCAGGGTGTTATAGGGTTTTCCTTTAGGTTATTTCAAAATTATGCAATTTTTAAGACAGTACCAGATTTTGTCAGTGTTGTGACGTTAAGCCGCGAAAATTAATAAGCACAACTCATCCGTTTTTTTTTTTGTTTATTTTTTAATTTTGCGTGAATTAGTACCGAAAACCGCATAAGGATGTGTTTTCCAATAAAAACGGAACTGGATGTGTAGACTATATGTTTACGTTTCCATATGGATTTCGTTTTCACTGTCCTTCATACTTTCAGAATGCTGTATAAGAAAATGTGGTATCCAATTTTTCACCTACGCCTCATCATTTTTTTCCAGAGAGCGAAGTTGCCGTATAACCAAAATATCTATTAGGAAACGGGAGGCGGGATTGACAATGTTTGGTGAAGAGAATTCGGTCACCTGTAAAAAATATGGATGACCTAAGATAGAGCCTGAGGTACCCCTGCCTTTAAAAACTAAACATAGCTGAAGATAAGAAACTACCTTCATCTGCTTTTTGAGTGGTTCCAGTATAGGCCCGCGTCAGTGGTTTGAATTTATGGAAATTAGGGGGAAAGGCAAAAATTTATTTTAAAACTTTAGGGTGGCAATTTTGTTGTCTTTTTAATTTTTCTTCGATGAAAGTATCATAAAAAGTATTTTTCAAGATCTAAAAAGGGGTAAAAGCTCGTTGGGAGGGGGGGGGGTCTTTAAAAAAATGATATTTTTAATCCAATAAAATGTCACTGGAATTTCACCTTTGTAAAAATATAGAATAGAGTGCGAAAAAAGAGCAAGTATTGGATGATCAGGTTTATGCCCGACCTAAAACCAGGTTGAGAATTTGAAATAAAAATTGACGGGTTCATTGAAGCTTTTGTAATTTGATTTTTTGAGTATTTCTAAAAATGCTGATAAAATAAAAGTCGGCTGGTAATTAAATGGATTTTCATGAGATACACCTTTATGAAATAGTGGTTGCAATGGGGATTAGGGGAATTTACTCCCTAGATTCCCTCCCCCTACTGATTTATTTCCTCAACCCTAGGTTTCGAAAAATACCCTTTTCGGTATTTGCATTGATAAATACCACTCTTGTGAAATTTTCATTAAAAAAAAATTACCCCCCCCCCCAGATTTTGAAAAATTCATCTTACCCTCACCTTCACATTTTAGTGAACTGGTGCCGTTTTTATGAGGCGGGGTTATCTTTGCATCTTTGAAAGCGAAAGAGAAAAAAAAATCACAGTTTTAAAGGACAAATTCGTTCTATGCTCTAAAGGTAAAACCTAGACTCGCCTATTCCACTTGAATTTTCTGAATATAGTTTTTTTTTCGTTATTTCGAACTAAGACACGGATGAAAGAAAAATAAAATAATATTAACGAGTTGGAAGGAAAGACAAAAGACGCTCTTAGCATTTCCATTAAATTGATTGTTTAACGAAGAATCAATTTCTCCCCTATATAAGTGAAACAATGTGTGAATATCACAAACTTCATCCAGTTTTAAATCCTTAGCTTTAAATGACAGATTAGTTATATTCTCTAAGAAAAGTTTCAAGAAGACTGATTTTCTTTTTAGCTCTAGGGGGCTGATAATATATTCCCCCCCCCCCCCAAAAAAAGCAAACGAACAAACAAAGGCCGTACCACAAACACAAAACACTGATCCCTACAAAGGGTATATGGCTGGCAAAGGAGGTGGAGATTCACATTAGCACTAAGTTATAAACACCAACTCATAGAGAATAAACAAATAAAATAACAAGAGAGAGAAAGAAAGGCTGGCTTTTCCTGGAAGCCAGGAAAATAATTAGAAACTAATTTTAGGGTATCGTAATAAGAAAAACGCAAAAACTTTGAGGAAGTAGAAGACATTAAGAAAAAATACTCTGTTGCTGCTTGAACAAAATTGATTCTTTACCAATGAAGAATATGCCCCTCCCTTATGTAAGCAAAAAAGTGTTTAAAATACTAGCCACATCCTCAGATTTATTAGTCGCTGAATGGTTCTTCAAACCCATAACTTAGAGAGAAGTTAATAAGCGATTATAATAAGAAATTTTGAAAGCATTTTCTTTTTAAATGCTTTATCGGTTATCAAAATGTATAAATTCTTAAAAATTTACGCCATGGTGACTTTTTTTATAGTATTTTTGAAACGGGGTTTCTGAAACACTTTTTCGAGAGATTCCAAGGAGGGGAGGGATGGGTCATATATACAAAGCAAATATATAAAGAAAAATATAGGAATTGTGGTAGAAAATATATTGAAGCCTATGCTAAGAAGCAACTTCAGCCTACGTACCTGGGGTGATGGCTGTAAGCAAGGTCGAATCCGTGAGGGGGGGGGGGGAGTAGGGGTTTGAAGCCCCTCCCCCCAACATATTTTCTCGCTTCGTAAAAATGTAACAAAAATGGATAAAAACAAATTTCTGAATCGTTTGTTAAAGTTTTTTTGTAACCTACTTCCGAAAAAATCCTTTTGTACACAACCCCCCCCCCCCCGACCACCCGTGGATTCTATTGTGCATGTTAATGATTTGGCCATGATAAGATTAACCTAGAAATGGTTCCATGAATTTCATTTTTGGTATAAACCTCCTGATGGAAGTTCTATTTTGTTAGAGACCCATACCGGTACACACAGGGTTTAGGGAGCAACCTCTGCTTTGAAAATATATAAAACATATCGAAAAAAAAATTAGTGTTTCAGATGCCCCATCCCTGTGAAAAGTTTGTCAATACCCTTGCTCGAGAGCTTCGCTCGTGAACCTTCGTGTTTTTTTGGAAGAGAATGGATGAACTAGAAAAATAAGAGGAGAAATATAATAGGGGGATTTCCACTCTGTTTACCGCCTTTCACATTAGGATTTTTGACATGTCCCTCGATGAAAAAAAAAGAAGAAAAAATCATAGTGTGGCTCGATTCGGATTGCTTCTGTTTTCGATCATGATTGATTTTTATTTTATTTTTTGAACTTGCGCAATTTTTTCTAAAATAAATCAAAGGCTTCTCGTTTATGCACTGGTAAGCATCTACCAATGATAAAAAAAGGGAATAGTTTCCTTAATTCCATGGTAAAAGATAGTAGTGTGCTATCTATATATTTCACAAGCACAAGAATATGTGTGCAGTTTCAAGGGTACATGGCTTACCACGGTCATTCATCTGTTACTATGAACGGTACATGCCTTAGCAGACTGGTTTCTGAGGCAACACCTATTTCCTGGGCCAATCAGAGAGAGCGGATACAGAGGGTAATCCATATACGATAACTTGATTAGTAAATGAATTCAAATATAAGGAGTGATTTTCATTGTAGTTCATATTAGTAAGGGAATTGAATTCAGAGAAAGAACAGTTTATTATTATTTGAGACGATATTAGCAAAGAAAATGAGTGGTACGTTTACACTATTGGAGCTTGATTGTGGAGCAGGTAGCAGCAATGATACAAGGGCGAGAGTACCAAACGTGGCAGTGGAAATTACACGAGGATGTAGACTAAGCCTTGAATGGCCTAAGCCTTTGTATGCTAGATATGTGGTATCTTTGAGTAAATTTAAATTGGAAATATTACTTTATTAATTTTGACTTTATGCATACACGGATACTTAGCAATACTTTTCAAAAGACACTATTCTATCATTTCCATCTTAGGGCGGTCATAAAATCACTTAGAATAGACATTATTTTATTAATTTTGCCTTTATGCATACCCTAACACTAAGCAATACTTTTCAAAAGACGTTATTCTATCATTACCATCATTGGGTTGCCATATCATGACTTATAATAGTCATTATTTTATTAATTTCGACTTTATGCATGCCCCAATACTAAGCAGTAATTTTCAAAAGACATTGTTCTATCATTTCCCTCATAGGCCTGTCATATCATCAATTATAATAGATATTACTTTATTATTTTTGACTTTGTGCATACCTTAATACTAAGCAATCCTTTCCAAAGACATTATTCCATTATTTCCATCATAGGACTGTCATATCATCACTTATGGTAGATACTTTTGAATTTATACATACATCGATACTAACCATTACTTTTCTCGCTTTCGATTTGGCGCACCCGCCATAATTCGCGCAACAACGTCGCTTGACAATACTCACTGACGATATCGTTAATTCCCTACCCTGAAAAAAGAAATCTTATAAAGCTTTCTACCGACATATTTTTAACTAGGTTGTTATATAATTACTAGATACATAAGAGATTGCGTGATAAAAAAAGTAAATGAGAAAAGTTTCAAGTTTAATTATGACTTTTAACTGAGACAAGATGAGATATGAACTGTAAATATGACTTGGTGGTAAAGATTTTCTTTTACAAAAAAAAAAAAAAAAAAAAAAAAAAAACTGTCCCTTTGCCAAATCCTGAACATAGCAAATCTGGCACGAATTCAGATCTCTATTCTAATAACAAAAATAAAGATTTACATTGATTCATTCTAAATTGTAATCATAACCTACAACATAATATTTAATTTGTTATCTGCTTGTAAATGTAGATGAGAAAACAAAGAAACATAAAAAAACAAAATCAAGTAACAAATCAAATTAAAAAACAAGTCTTGAAGTCTAAAAGTTCTAAAGTCTAAAAGTTCTTAAGAATAGCCTACTTCTCATTTTTTTTTCGACGGCCCTTGTGCTTGACCGGTCTTTTTTAAAGAATAGTAATCAAATTTTTAGCATAAAGAGCAATGCATGAGGAAGGGGCAGTCTCCCTCATATACTGAATAATCTCTTTTCGTTTTAAGTTTTAACGTGCTCCTTACTTTCAGTTGGGAAAGCTTGTTTTGTATTTAATTTCTGAACGTTTTTCAATCATGCCCAGGAAATCTACCTCCCCCGTGCAAAATTTCTAGTGGAAATTGCCCCAGAAACTTGCCTCCTCACAAAAATTCTCCCCATACCCCCCTCCCCGCAGACCATCCGCAGATCGCATTTCCGCATATAGGTCTATCCCAATAACCAATACTTATATATATATATATCTATATATATATATCTATATATATATATATATATATCTATATATATATATATATATTATATTATATATATATATATATATATATATATTATATTTAATATATATATATATATATATAATATATAAACAATGCGCAAATCGTATAACTTAAAGCCCTTTCTCTAGGGTCAGTAGGGGTTAATGTCACCCCCAGAGGTATAGTTACTGGACTTTTCAACTATGCTGAATCAATTCGCTATCTCAAAATTTTGATCAGATGTCTTTGGGGAAAAGGGGAGCATGGGAGGGGGCTGGTTGCCCATAAATATTTTTGGGTCACATAAAAAGGCACTAGAACTGTTGATTTCTGTTCGAATGGACCCTCTTGTGATCTTCTACAACCACTGGTTTAATGCAATCGCCCCTGGAAAAAAAACAAAAAAAACAAAAAACAAATGAAGATGCAACCGTGATCGTAATCTTTCTTCCGGCAAAAAAAAAAAAAACAAAACAATATTCCACATTAATGCAGATAGGAGCTTGAAACCTCTCCAGCAGGGTTCTTTGATATGCTGAATCTGATCTGTGGTTTTCATTAAGCTTACTTGGCTTTTTGGAGGTGTTTCCTCCTTTTTCGAAAATAAGGCACATTTTCTCAGGCTCGTAGCTTTTGATGGGTAATATTAAAACTTGATTAACAATACGTATTTGGAATCCGGATAAAAAGACAATTCTTTTAATGTATTAATTGTTATTCTTTATTTTTTTAGAATAATGGTTCCTATTGGGCAGAGTCGCTACTGAGGCTACTTACAGTTCTTTGCCATGAATCGTTTGATCCAATGCATATTTTTAAAATTGCTTTCCAGGGTTCTAGACAGCATTGTGTTTGGGCAGAGAAATCCATTCAGACAAAATTGTGGGGAGCAGGGGACGTTTGGGCCTTGTCTTCCTGAACAATTATACATTTTTCTTCAGGTACTATGGAAGATTTATTGGGGGAAGGCTAAACTTGGAAAAAAAATGCTAAAAACAGGCAGGTTATGGGGGGGGGGGATGAAGTTCCGGAAAAATATTGACATATCGGCGGGGGGAGGGTCCTAAACCTGAAGACTCCCATGCTTACGTACCTGTTTTTAATACAGTCTGGCTATTTATATTCTCTTTTCGAATTTATGCCCTCCCCTAAACAGACTCCTGCACATAATCCCAGAACGGCTTTTCGAAAAGGTCTTTAGTGCTAGTCTATAATTCAAAATTCATTTTCATAATCCGTGAGGTAAGGAGGATCAGGGTTTTATAATCCCTTGCCATGGCCATGTCATTGTGCATTTTACTTACTACAGAATTTCTTGACACCATTGACCCTGATGTCCTCTTGACCTTGAGATTTTTTGTTTTATTAATTTTCATTTTTTTTTCAATTTTCACGTCTCAAAACTATGCATGTTCACTTCCCAAACAACGTATGCTCATAATAATAGGCAATGCTTCGAGCCAAGCAAGGCCACACAGGATATTATTCGTAAACACACAGAACAAATTAAATAGCAACAATGCAAATCCTCCCCCCCCCCTAAAAATGAAACTAATAAAACAAATAACAACAAACATAAAAAGCAATTCGTTCTTTCATTTCCTCATTAACATATTTACAAACCTGAACGATTATTCGTTTCCAGTCGTTTGCAGTATCCTCGGGAGTTCAACGGGTATCGCACCCCAAAACAATTCCCCTCATACGTTTAAAGCTGCTGGGACCAGGCGTTTTCTATCACAAACCCTTTCCCTATTCCTTTATGGTAGACAATTTGCTCGGATCCAAACCCAAGTTCCTTACATCTCAGCCGTTAGATCGTCTTTATTGCTTATTTATTATAATTACGGTTAAGGCCGTAAAGTGGGGTGTCGTAAGTCAGGGTACGAAGGAAAGTGAAAGAAAATACGATACTTGTTAATTATACAGAACACACCCAAGAAGTGAAGTTAGGTTAATGCTAATGAAATATACCAAAATATGATAAAATTATAATAGTTCATTAACAAAATTATGGGAACTTCAGCAGAAAATTATGGAAAGCAGGCCGGCCAGAATGCATTATACTAAATACCTAACCTAACCAAAATACCAACTGTATATATTAAATGTCTAATTAAAATATACCTACAACGTTGCTTTTCCACTGAGCCTGAGCAAATTGTTTCCGAATACAGATAGCTCAACCGGTTTTTGTCAGATCTTGCAGATCAAAATTCTTGGGTGGGTTATGAATAATTAACAAGTACCTATAATACTTTAAGTTTGAAAGTAGTAGGGTAGAGGAGCAGGGACATGTGCATGAATCTAATTTCTGTAGAGAGAGGGGGGTAATTTTCTCAAGGGGAAAGAAAATAATCCTTATACAAAACGTGATGCATTCCCCTAAAGTGAGAATAGCCTACATCCCTCGTAAGGAAATATGAGGAATAGAATTGTAAAAACTAGGAAAGTCGGGGAGAGGGGTAATTCAATTTAAGCAATTTTTAATTCATTAATTTTTGAGTTATTGAATGGAGCATTCCGCTCAAACAGGGAAGCTGCTGGCACCAGTCTTTTAATTTCATGAGCTGTTTTTTTTATTTCTTAGTGGTAGCAAAGTCGCTCGGATTCAAAACGAAGCATCTAACATCTCAGCCGGTAGATTTATTTCAGAATCTTTTCTATCCGGACACTCATGTTTTATTTTGAGATCTTTACTGTAAAAGATTTGGGCAGTTGTGGGGGGGGGGTAGCATCTGTAACTATTACAGTTCATGCCAAGAAGACGTCTTTTCATATTTTCCTAGAAGGTACTTACGTATTATCCAGAACACACTCAAGAAGTTTGCTTTGTTTGATCTGAGTAAACCGGTTTTTCTCTCGCATTCGGTTATAATTAGCTTATTCTTTCGTGAAATAAACTACGATGCAGGTATATTTTAATTAAATATTTAATATATAGAGGTGGTCAGGTCAATTTAAGTATTTAATATAGTGCATTCTGGGCGGCCTGCTTTCCATAATTTTTTGTTTCCATAACTTTGTTACTGACGTATTGTATTTTCATCATACTACTAAATACTAACAACTCATTGCAGCACCAAGCCGCCTGAGGCCAACACAGCTATGCACGCTCCTCCTCCACCCCAATCTATTCAAAGCCTTCCTTTTTATACCCGCCCACGAAGTTCCCATTTCCTTTAAATCTTTCTTTATGACGTCCTCCCACCCCAGACGGGGACGACCTGCTTTCCGTTTAGCCCTAGATGGTTGGCCGAAAAGAACAATCTTCGGCAATCTGTCATCCTTCATCCGCACAACATGCCCTAACCACCTCAACCTTTCTTTCATTATAGACCTAGAGAGCGGTATTGAACCACATTTTTCGTATAGCCTATTGTTTGAAATACGGTTAGTCAGCCGGGTACCCAGAACAATCCTTAAGCAATTTCTCTGGAAAACATCTAGCAAATCTTCATCCGCTTTTCGGAGCGTCCATGCTTCAGAGCCATATTTGACCACTGTCATCACTGTAGCTTCTAATATTCTAATCTTGGTTTGCAGACTTATCTTCCTATTCTTCCAGACTTTTTTTAACTGTGAAAAAACACCCTGAGCCTTGGCTATTCTATTTTTAACATCTTCACTGCTCCCACCATCTTTACTAATAATACTACCAAGGTAAGTGAAGCTGCCCACCTGATCAATCTTTTCATTACCCAACGTCACCTTTTCATCTTCGCTTATTCCTAGCCTTAGTGACTTAGTCTTCCTAACATTTATTTGCAAACCAATACTAGCACCCTGAACTCGCAAAACCTCTAAAACTTCATTCATTTTGCTCACACTTTCATCTAAGATGCTTAAATCATCAGCATAATCCAAGTTCAGGAGACTTTTTCCTCCCCATTTGATTCCGTGGTCTCCCATTGCCTTTCCTGTGCTCCTTAAAACAAAGTCCATCAAAATAATCCATATAAAGGGGGATAGAACACAACCCTGCTTAACTCCTGATTTAATACATAACCAGCTGCTAACCTCATTTCCTACCTTAACCGCAGCAGTGTTATTCTCGTACATAGCACTAATCACTTTAATGTATTTTTCTGGTATACCATACAAGGATAAAACCTTTACTAAAGCTCCTCTATCAACAGAATCGAACGCTTGCTCATAATCTGTAAAACTGAGGACCAAAGGTGTTTGAAAACTTAGGCACTTCTCAATTATTAGCCTAAGAGTGAAAATTTGGTCAACACATCCTCTACCTTTTCTAAAAACCGCACAGCTCTTCTCTTAAAACTTTGTCTACGGCATCTCTCAGTCTAAAAAGTATCATATTACTAAGCAATTTGCTACCTACAGAGACCAGACTAATGCCTCGATAATTACCTCACTCACTTTTATCACCTTTCTTATAAAGTGGCTTAATTAAGGTTTTCCCCCCCCCCGGGGGGGGGAAAACGAATTGTGCTCTAGGCACAACGAATTGTGCTCGAATTGTGCAACGAATTGTGCTCTAGGCGATTTTTGGCACGACTTTTAATGAACTTCATAGCCTCAGGAGAGACCACTGGTTTCTGGGTCTCTCCCAAAAGACGTTCCTGATACTAGATATAAAATTAATTTTTTTTATGCTTACATTATTTTCAATATCTAATCATAATCTGTTCAATGAGAGTCACATTCTGAAATTATGTGTTTCACTGTAAGATTATGTCACTTTTGATTTATATGCTGTCAATTTAACAGATGGCGTGTATTACGAGTATCACTCTCCAACAATTTAGCATAATATATGACATCGGATTTTAATCTTAACCATTAATCGAAGAAGGATATTACTGGACCTAGGGATCTTGTTTAGTCGTTTTGAAGATACCCTACTTTTAATTTCATTCAAAGTTTAATGACTAAATTAATTTAGTCAAATATAAGCAAAGATTATATTTGAAGGCATAATCAAAGTTTTCTTTTTAATTTTTTAGAAACTCGTTTCAAAGGGTTTCCTCAGAGAGGAAACAGAGATGACTGTCCTTGCATTCGTGAGACTAAGTTGAAACTTTCAGGATTTTTTTTTTGGGGGGTGGGAGGGTAAGGGGGTCTTAGAATTTGTGTTTGGAGGAATGGAGCAAAGTTTTTCTTCTAGAGTCCTCCTTTAGAGTACACAATACATTTGTGTCGATTCATATAAATACAAGGGGAGGAGTAAAATGTATTTTTCAAAATCTAGGGGGGTTGTGAGTATTTTTAATTTTTATTTTTTCCAATGAAATCATCAAAAAAGCTATTTTTCAATGAAAGAACCAAAAAAAGTATCTTCCAAATTTAGTGCGACAAAAATCTGTGAGAGGGGATTCCCCGTACTCCCTTCAATGGAAACCCTGATGCTATACTTTTTTTTCTTTTTTTTTACACCAATCCAGCACTCTTTGGCTGGTGTGATAATTTAACATACCATGTACCTATTTTTTTGTTGTTTTTTTTTCGAAGTTGTGCCCCTAAAAAAAATTCCTATGTACTCGTAATAATTGTTGAGGAATATATCTCTAAATAATTCATGCTTCAAATCTGCATGTATTTGAATCGTAAAAACTTAACTGCTTCGTTTCTTGTTTCCGAAATAGGATGAGCTGAGTCATATGCTTACGTGACAAAATCTAGTGGCAGCCATAGAATTAGTATATAGGCGCTAAGTGGCCCGTCTTCATGATGAGTTTATTGACTATGCCGACATTGAATGGGCCACTCAGCTAATCATGATTGACATCTGGATAATTAACTAGATTTATATCAAAACAGGCTGCAATTTTCAGGTAGGATCGATAATATATTCGAAATTGATGCATAAGAATCAATTATAATATTTAAACAGACGACGGACATTCTTTTTTTAAGACGTTTCTTATTACGGGTAAATTACCGAATTGTTCTTTGCCCAAGTTGGAATGTATGATCTTGGGTGTAGCAAGGACCAGGGGCATATTACCTCCCCAAGAAATTCTTACCCATGCCCATACGTGTATTTAAATATAATGGATAGATTAATACAGGGCCATATCCAGGATTTTTTCGGGGGGGGGGGGGAGTGTACAAAAGGATTTTTTTTTCTAGGGGGGGTGGGTTCACAAAAAAAAATTAAAACGCAAAAATTGTTGATATTCATTTTTTTACGTTTTTACGAGTCGGACAAACATTTCAGGGGGTGGGGCTTCAAACCCCCTACTCCCTCCTGGATACGGCATTGGATTTATATCATAACAGGCAGCAACTTTCAGTGAATTGTAGACAGGGCTGTTCCAGGATTTTTGTTTGAGAGGGGATTGGGTATTTTTTCCTTTTTTTTTACAAAAAAAACTTCAAAAAAAAACATCATAAAATTGTTAAAATGTATTTTTGTTACGTTTTTATGAACCGGACAAACATCTCGGGGGGGGTGGGGGGTAGTTCTAGATCTAGTGGGACTAGTATTTTTTCTATCTAAGAAGAGATGAAAGTTCAAAAAGATATTTTTCAAAGCTGTTGGAATTTTTAATAGAGGTCTAGTAAGGATCAGAGTCATATCTGGGAGCTGGTGGCCGATTTACCCCTCCCAAAATCTTTTTTTACTGACTTTTCAATTTGTCTAAAAATCCATATAAAACTTGGTTGCATATGGGAATCCCGAAAATTATTAAGTTTTTGCCGTCTATGAGCCATATGGTGTGCAATATACTACACATTTGGGTAAATTTCATATAAACTAAACTTGGTGTAGAAACAATCTTTCGAAAAATTCAACCTGTGCTATCTAATGATCATATCCTCCAATTTGAGCAATTTAGTGCGCAAACACTGCAGAAAGCACCTAAATGGCTAAGCACCTAAGTCAGCCCCAAGTGAATTTAACATTCAATCAATCAATCAATAAATTTATTTCCCGAAATACACACATGATGTAAACTCGGAGTAAAACTTTAGACGGTAACAAATTACATAAAGGCACTAAACAAGGTTATTCGTCGGATCCAGCGACTTCTCAAATCGCAGTCTCCGTTCCGCGATTGCTTTTTAAAAGGATCTGTGACCCCATATACAGAAACCAGGCACCGGTTTCTGGCCCAAAGAGTGTATGCCAAGGAGGAAACTTGGCATACCGAAAAAAACAACGTTCGTAGCGTCTTCTTATCCGAAATAGTTAATATACTCCAAAAGGGTGATAAAGCAAAGCAAAAGGGGCCATAGCAAATGCATTGTAAATTTTTGATAATATACTTCTTTTGTATCGAGCTTTACAGGGAACAAGCATACCATATGTCTTACGAAGCTGTCGAAACCAACAAATTCTAGCAAAAGCGATCGGGTATGCCTCAGATCACTCCCAATCGGAAGTCCAAGGTCAACTGATACTTGGCGATAGAGGTATCGGATGACCATCTAGACAAACATTATTCGGGGAGGGCCGGTTACGCGATTTACCAAATGCGACAACCTCACTCTTCTCAGCATTAAACTTCAATCCGATTTTCCTATACTCAATACATAAAATATCAAAATTTTCCTCTATACCCGAGACAGTCCTGCTGAGATTCAATATATCGTCAGCGTAGTTCAGAAGCGACATATCAAGGCCTCGGTAGATAAATGTCGTGCATGGGGTAAGTTGCCCCCCCCCCAAAAAAAGAGGGAAAAATTATTATATACCCCATTACCCCTGAATCTCTGGATGTGGACCCCTCTGCCCCCCCCCCCCACTAAAAATTTGGAGCTACACCCCTGAGTTTCAAGCATGAAGTTCAAACCCTAATGTTACTCGAAACCATCAGGCAGAGTCCTAAGGAAGATATTTTTGTGAACCCCCTTCTCGTCCTAAAAAAGTCATATTTTCATTGAAAATGCCTTTTTTGGTGTTTTCGTGGAAAAAAAATTGAAAAAAGACAGATTTGCCCCCGTAGATATTGAAAATGCATTTGGCCTCCCCCTAAATTTTTCGTGAGTTGATGCCACTGGCTGCTCCCGGCTTTCTTTTTTGTGTTTAAAAATTCTTGAAAACTGTAAACTTTTGGAGAGGACGGATGGGATCCAAAGGGACGGATCAAAGTCCTCTCGCTTGCGTATGTGTCAGCTCAGGCACGATTTTATTCAGGGGGGGGGGGGGTAAAGAAAAGGATAATTTAAATTAAAAAAAAGTTCAGAAATCCGAAAAAAAACGGATTTCGTAGGGGCTAGCCCCGAGGGCCCTCTCCCTCCTTGCATATGTCCCTGTGTCAGCTAGATAGTCTTGGCGTAAAGCTGCAAGGGAAGGCCACTGACTCACTGACTGTCTGTTAAATGATAATTTTGTTGACGTTTGAATGTTTAATTAGTACAAACGAGTATGTTACCTGATGATCTTTTGACATGCGCACCGCAGGCCTGACAAATATGGGTTTTGTGCTTTGCTCTTGTAAAATTGGACAAATCTATAGGTGTCTCAATATTCTCACGACTTGATTCTTTCGCAGCGTTGCCATTAGCATAATTTATGCATAATCCTGAGTTTGTCAAAGACTGAAGTGTAAATAGAATTGGAAGGTGAAGGCAATAAAAAAAACACTCGAAGGGGGCAAATTTATACATAAGTGAAAATGAAAATGAGGAAAGTTGAATAAATATCGGGGTTTGGGGGGGGCGTACACATGGATCCAGAGTTTTAAGATGGTAGGATGGGGTGTAAATTTTGATGAACTTTTTTCTGGACGAATTCTTAAGCTAGTATTTTGTCACTATTTATTTGCTCGCCAGATTCGTACACATTTAAGTGAAAACTGCACAAAAGCAAGCTATACAAAGCCAAGGGGATAGTTGCCATCCCCTAGCTCAATTTACTACTGAAAAAAGCTAGGTCAAAGCCCCTCTTCTCCATTCTGGCCATGCGTCTGCTGAGACTGTATACGCTCACAAAAATTGCTAACAGTAAAATCCTGACAATTTTCCTTAGAAAATAGAAATTCTAAAAAAAGCAAAATAAAGCCTAAAAATATTTTAGCGAAGAAATTATTCTCTTCTAATTGCATAGATAGGATTTTATTAAAGGACGAACCAATCTTCTTTCATGTACACCATTTTAGAATAAAGATATCATTCGAAATACTTTGATCATTTCGGATTATTCTATTCTGAATTAATATCAACCATCTCTGATCATTTACAGCCATTCCGATTGATTCCTTTTGGAACTTTAGACCATTTCTGTAAAATTGTGGATTTGGGATTTCCATGGATCTTAGTTTGCACGCGTTTTCACGTAAATATCTTACCGGATGTTGAAAAAAACACAACGACTTATAATATTCGTTGGAATTAGGTCTCTATGTGAAGTTCGAGCTTCTATAAAGTCCTGTGAAGGAAGACCCAGGAATACAAAGGGACCACTGCCTCCTAAACAATATCAATGTTCTACCGTTTACTCTATTGTTTTTATATTTTTCCATGCGGCTAGTCATTTTGTTTAGTTTGTGCCCACCTGAAAATGCTCCTCCCCCGAGTTATATATTGCTCATTTCTGTTTGGTTGTTCTTTTGGCTGCAGCCTCCAGTAACATTCCTCGCACTAACAAATACTGCATTTAAATTTGTTTCTCCGCTGTAATTTTTCTTAACGTACACCGAGGGCGTACTCAGGATTTTTGTTCGGAAGGTTATTTATTTCAGGGGTGGGGGTACAAAAAAAATTACAAAACGTATCAAATTTGTTTTTATGTATTTCTGTTACGTCTTAGCTATTTGGTAAAAAATTTCGGGGGGGGGGGGGATCAACCCCCGTACCTGGACATGGCCTTGACGTACACAATATATTTTTTAATACTAACTTGCTTATGATTAGAACCGTTCCGTATTTTTAATATTAACTTGCTAGAATCATTAGAACCGTTCAGAGACTGATTCGATGAAGTTAATAAGACTAATAATGGTACAAATAAGAAAAACAGAAGAGTAATTACTAGTGTCGATTTTAATATGGCTGGTGAACCAAAATTTCAGGAATTTTATTATTTAGGTGAATTAAGTACTTAATGCTACTAAATGGACTTGGAATCGACTCAGTCAAAATTTTTCGTCTAAAAAACTTGTATCGTTTAACAGCAAGAAAATTTTCTAAAATTTTTGTCTTAGCCCATCCCTGTTACTGTAGGGAAAGTAAATCAAGCATAGTAAAATCTGCAAAAAAAATATGAAAATTTAATTTGGTTCAGATGGCTTCTGAAAGCCCATTTTTTTTTTTTAATTCTGTCAACTAAAGGTTTATTGCATTTGTACGTTATACAACTGTACTTACTTTTGATATTTGTTTTTCAGCTATTAGAAACTGACGACTTTTCTGAGAAGAAGCTAATACGAGCACGAATATCAAAGTTGAAAGAAAAAAGATTAAAAGAATTCTATGCGAATGATGAAGTTATTGGGCTCGATTCAAATTTCTCTGCTGCCACTAAAATTAAAGTTGAAACAGTTACGTCTGCTTCCACGCTAAGAACAGCAGACTCAAGAAAAGCGCAATTCTCAAGAGCATCTAGAAGATGTACAAGTTGATGAAAAGATGAGAAAGTGTGAGGAAATTATTGCTGAAAGAATACGCAAGAGAAGCCAAGAACGTGGAAAGCGACTTCAGCAGATAAAAAATGAGATGGAAAAAGCGGAAAGTTTGGCTTCGACAAAAGTTTTAAACCAGACGTCTCGTGTAGATGATGTCAAAAATGGTGGATTAAGCGTGCGCAATAATAATAATGAAGAAAATGAAATATCAAATGAAAAAATTCTTGATGCCTACTCAGCTGGAATTAAAGATGAGCTGTTAGTTCCAGCTAAAGAACGTGTACTTGAATCAAGAGAAGCATTTAAATGCAGTCCGATAGCAGCTTGGATACAGACAATATTGAACCACCCATTCGCTCTTCCAAATACGGTCCTTACTCCGCCGCGCCAAGAGTAAAGCGATCAGCAGAAGAGATTGAAGCAAGTGTTTTAAGCCAGATGGAAGTAATCGAAACTATCCCGAGCCAGACATAATTGAGCCGCTGATGCCTAAAGAACAAAAGGGTACTAAACAGGATAGAAAGTCTCCCGCCAAAGAGTATAGTCCGGGGACAAAGATTTCAGAAAAAAATGCAAGATCTGGTAGAGAAGAAAAGAATGAAAATCAGGCTTCTGGTTATTACTAAATTTACCAAGTCGGTCCAGTTATTGAAGATGTTACTGCACTTGCGACTCCTAGCTTAAAAGAGTACCAACAAAATGCTGAATACATCGTTACAACGCCAGAACCCCCTAAACAGGAACGTCGACAGTCAGAAATTGAGATAGAAGACGTGACTGACTCCTCCATGGACGAGGCTGATCTTGGTGACAGCACATTGGGTGCAGTTGTTGAACCAGTTTTAAAATTACCATCTATTGAAGAAAGACCAAAAAAACGCTCTCCTTCACCAAAGAAAAAGACTAATATCCCATCAGCTACCCTCGATCGCGCTGGTTCTCCAGCAAGACGATGTTGTGGCCGCGAACGTACTCCGGAGGCTCAGGTACTTACCCCTGCTGAGAAAAGAGAAATATTGATTGCGCGCAAAATATCTGTGACTGATGAAGAGTTTGAACGTATGGAGCGTGAGATATTGGAGCAAGAAGAGCGAGAAAAACAAAAGAAAATCTCACCAAGGAAAATAAAGAATATTGAAACTTCAGGGGCTGAGCCAAAACGTATCCGTAAAATCTCTCCAATTGATAATAATAAGTCAAAAGTTCCTAGTCTGAGCAGCTCAAAACCAACAAGGCGCACGGACTCTAAAGAAAATGCTTTAAAGGCAGCTCAAACCAAGCTTGAAAAGACAAAGGGAAGGACCCTTGAGTCGAAATCTCGGGTAGAAGAAAAAAACTAGCTTGACGTTGAAATCTCCAACCAAATCTAAAGTGATTTCTTCGACCACTAGGCCCAAGTCTGGTACTTACTCGCCCAAGACAAGTAAAGAACTAGCTATAAAACCGAAAACGACTGCTCCTGATGGTGCGAAAGCTGAGACGCTGATGTCAGTTTCCAAACTTTCTGGAAGCGTAGAAAGTAAATCTAAGCAGGTAAGCCCCATATTATGCTAGATAATAAGGGGAACGGGTTCATCAAAGATTGGGCTGAAGATCCCCGTTACGATTTTTAAATTTTGACTTTGAATATCTGTTTTTACCTTTTTAACCCCAACCTTTCCCCAAAAATGCTTTGATACCCCCCTTAATCAGCGGAAATGTTAATGAACTGTTTTTTATCAATAAACTGGAAATGGTTGTTTTTTATTAACATGGAATAGAACTAAGTAAATGATTTAAGTGATTTTTTTTGTAAACTGGGAATAAAACTTGGATAAATTAACGATTAGTTCATATTTTTGTCTAATTTTTAAAACTATCTAAAAGTTCTCCAAATTAAAATTTGTTCTGAGTGTAATAATTCCATAAAAGCATTTTCCTTAGGCATTAAATAATTTTTTGGTTATTTTAATTTTAATTTTATATTGTTTTATTAAAAGAAAAATATTTAGAAGAATGCATAGAAAAAAAATCCTTGAGTTTAAATTTATGGAAATTAGGGGCTGATTGAAACGGTGGTTGAGTTGAATGGAAGTTGAGTTAAATGGGATTTAGCTAAACGGGGTTGAGCTTCATAGGATTATGTTAAATGAGGGTTGAATTGCACGTGGGCTGAGTTATATGAGAGCTGAGTTAAATGGGGTTGAACTGGACGGTGGATGAGTGGTGTAAACCTCTGGTTAGTTCTTTCTATATGCCCTTTTATAATTGGCAGATTAATGGTTTACGTAAATTCGAAGATAGTCAGTAAACGTTGGTATAAGGTCTTTATTGAATAACGTGAGAATACACACAGAGAAAATAAGGTAGCACAAGAACAACTAGCTACGACGAAGGTGAAAGATGGACTGCCATTCCAAGTATACACTTGGTCCCGACTCTCTAATATCGGAAGTCCCAGTGGTTGGTTGTTCACTGGCCTGAGAATAAAAGGTTTCACACGATAAGCTTTGGTCCTCCCGGAAGACCCCATAGAGAAACCATTGTTGACATATACATTGCTAACTCTGTTAGTAACGAGACACCAGGAAAAGGCTTCTCGAATTTATGTTCCAAATACTTTACAGATTCTCCCCCCTGTTTTAAGTTAAATTTCCCAAATTTGGCTTATCCCCTTATAATTAAACCCTCAAACTTTAATTTAATTCAAAACATTCAATATCCTTCCCAAATTATTCACTTCTCACCTACTAACATTCTACAGCATAAACTAGCAAACAATTACATAATATAAACACTACACAATACTTGCATAAGTAAACACTTACATAGTATAAACGAACCACACTAACAACCGTAGTCGGAAACTGGATATTTTAAACACTTCACTTTTCTCTGTATACTTTAAAATAGACTTGTTCCCCATACCCCTGAATTTGATGAGGACAAGGAAAGTTGGGATTATGTATAAAGTTTGAATTAGGGCAAAAGGAATGACCGAGAAAGGCTAATTAATCCTGAAAATACCAGCGACAAATAAATGAAATTGCAGACACTTTAAAAATCATACCCTGCTGCAATGACGTTAAGATATTATTCCCAATAAAATCCTCGGGGTTTTATTGCTGCGGAACGCCTCGGTTTAGACCTATTTGGTTTTTCTCTACTAGCTTGTGGTTCAACAAATGGCAGTACTACTGGGGATATCTCTACATTATTATTGGTGCTACTCTCCTGGACAGTATTACTTGTAGGACTAGTATGTTTCGACAAAACAGTAGACACATTAGTCATGTCAAGGTGAGTATCCTCTGTGTTTACATCCACAAATAATGGGTTTGTGACCAGCTCCCTTTTCCTGGGTAGTCAAACCGCCCTGCGAGGCATCAGTACCATCTCGCAGTGCAACAAAACCATCCCGTGAGGCATCAGTACCATTCCACGGGACCTCAAAACCAGCTCCCTTTCCATGGATAGCCAAACCGCCCTGCGAGGCATCAGTACCATCTCGCAGTGCAACAAAACCATCCCGTGAGGCATCAGTACCATCCCACGGGACCTCAAAACCAGCTCCCTTTCCATGGGTAGCCAAACCGCCCTGCGAGGCATCAGTACCATCTCGCAGTGCAACAAAACCATCCCGTGAGGCATCAGTACCATCCCACGGGACCTCAAAACCAGCTCCCTTTCCATGGGTAGCCAAACCGCCCTGCGAGGCATCAGTACCATCTCGCAATGCCTTTTCATTATCATTGAGTCCAAATTTCACCCTCGTCAGCGCACAAAGAAATTCATCGGAAAAAGAAGGCGTGTCTCCTTTCCCCACTATCTGTTCTATCTGTTCATATTGCTTTGCAAGCTTGTACGCATCACCTAAACAAAAAAAAAATTCTGCACTATTCTCTAACAAATACCGTTTGTAGGACGGTCTGATCCCCTCCTTGAATAAATTAAGAGCAAATCTTCTAAGGACTACATAATCATCCCTGGCTTCTAAGGATACCCTACATGACCTTCCTAATTTTTGCATCCTTCTATAGAATGGATACACCCTTTCATCCTTAAATTGAGCCACGCCTACAAACTCTGCAACCATTTTTCCTACTATTTTGCCTGCGGCATATGCTACAAGTAATCCACGTTTTAAACTTGACAAATTTATAATCGAGGGGAGTCAAATAAAAGAAATGGAAATATGCCATTTCCCCTCCACTGTTTTACAAAATCAAAAGCAACCTTTTTGTTATATCCAGATTCCGCCGGATCAAATATAGAAATAATAACTGACATATTGATATCAAAATTTGAAAAAGCAATTACTCTAAAAATTTAAATATTGGTTTTAAACACCATTTTTTTAATTACGGACGCCAGATTTTGGGCAATAAACTTCACTTCTAACAGCAAGGGTCTAATAAAATTTACTGGGTTTTTTAACCGTGGTAAATCATTTACGAAAGATAGTCTGTCCCAAATCCAATTGCAGTTGGTCTCAATTAAACCACTAGCGTCAAATGTAGTCACAATTGAAAATTAATTTTCGATTATCGAATTCAAAATGTTAAATTTTGGTTGGAAACTGTCAAATGTAGATCACACGTCGACTGTATAAAATCAGGTAAAAAAAAAAAAACCACCAAACGTAGAATGGCTAAGTGAAGGTAGAAATCAACCGGAGACTCTCAGTTGTAGAAATTTGAATTAGTAGGTAGAAGCTATCGCGAGGAAATCCATATTAGGCATTGTGTAACAGCCTATTTCAAAATGTTCATTTAAAAGAAAGTGTTTTTCAAGAAGGCACTTTGAATAGAAGAAAGTTCAATAGCTCGTAACGTTTCGATGTCTTATTTATCAGTTTTTGCAGTATTTGCGGCTCAATATCACAAGCAATTTGGGTAGCGGGCGAAATAGCTCTTCAATATGTTGCCAGTATTTAGCGTAAGATGTCGTAAGTACTTATAACGGTCACTCAAATGTCACTTGGAGGTTTTCCCGTAGTGATATATGCTCCACTAGTTTTAACCGCTTGCCACCACTCTGTAAACCTCTGGTTAGTTCTTTCTATATGCCCTTTTGTAATTGGCAGATGTAATGGTTTGCGTAAATTCGAAGATAGTCAGTAAGCGTTGGTATAAGGTCTTTATTGAATAACGTGAGAATACACACAGAGAAAATAAGGTAGCACAAGAACAACTAGCTACGACGAAGGCGAAAGATGGACTTCCATTCCAAGTATACACTTGGTCCCGACTCTCTAATATCGGAAGTCCCAATGATTGGTTGTTCACTGGCCTGAGAATAAAAGGTTTCACACGATAAGCTTTGGCCCTCTCGGAAGACCCGATAGAGAAGCTGTTGTTGACATATACATTGCTAAGTCTGTTAGTTACGAGACACCAGGAAAAGGCTTCTAAAATTTATGTTCCAAATACTTTACAGTGGAATGGGGCTGAGTTAAACAGGGCTTCAATTCATTTAAATGGGTTGTGTTTCAACGGGGTTCAGTTACACACGGGGTTCAGGTAAATTAGTTTACTTGGAGTCTCTGTGGACTAGACCCCTGCGCCTCCATCCCCTTTTTGATTTCTGCATCACTTCGGAGTAAACGACGAGAGAAAATGCCTAATTTTATTAGCTACATCAATGTTGGATATCATCCACACATGCTTTTCAGTACAGAATTGCGAATTTCGTAAAATTTCATAATTTCCGAATCACGTGCGACATGTGATGCGTGCCTTATGTAACGGAACTGTGCACCACATTGACTTGAAGTATGCAATTCATGACGCTATGAAATGTTTTATAGCCCGGTATTGGAGAACAAGTGACGCTCAGAAATAAACCTTATACCTGTTGGCGGAGAGTGGACACCCCCTCAGAATTTTGCCTAGGTGGGTCAAGTCCAAAATCAGTCATTTATAGTTGAGCATAAATATGTTCCATCTTGTCATACTTAATTTACGGAAAAATATAAAAGAAAACCAACGAGATTGGGCCAGTGTTAAGAACGGTTGGCAGATTCTTCGGACCCATACTTACGATCACTCTTCGGTGCCTAATTAAAATAAATAGAACATAAAAAACTTAAAAAAGATTAAAAGTGTAATTTATAAGATCAATTCACCATACACAATTAAAAGCCGCATCTGGTAAAAAAAAGAAAGAAAAAACTGATTCCAAATGCGATTTGGATTTTTTTTTTTTTTTTTGAGGAAACGAAGAAAAGTGTTACTAATTTTTATCCTGCTGTGATAACTGCACCCCTAGCCTCCAAAAATACGAAAAGAAGAGTTAGAAGAAATAAAATACCTTCTCACCACATTTTTGTTCCAGTTATATAACACACAACGTCATTCTGGGGAAGTACTTTCCCCTGGCCGCTCAAGAGAATCTACTCCAAAAGCAGACGACCCGAACAGAAAATCAAAATCTAAAGACAATTCAAGAAGGTCATCTCGTGACGAAAGTATGAAAAAAGAGGTGAAACGACAAGACGTGCCGAAGACTCAGGGTGAAAGGAAAAATTTTGATGCTATTGATGACCTTGATCTTCTCGAAAGACTGGTAAACCCTATTTCTTTTCTACTATTTTTTCATTATTGATACCATTTGTAAAGGGCTAGGACCTCACAATACCTTAAATATGGCACTAAGCTTTAAACTTCCATGCGAACGAGCCATCTTCCGAGAATCAATGATCTTTGGATTGATATAATAACCCTTAAAAAACAAATAAATTAACATGGACTTATCACCAGCCTTCTCAGGAATAATAACAAGTCTCGTATTGTTGTAGATGGTAGCTTTTAACCGCTGTACTACAGTTTCCAGATATGTTGAATTTCAAGGTTTCCTCAATTTTCAAAAATTATACTATATACTTAGAATCAACCTAATAAATAGATTTCTTTGCGCTGAAGTAGTGCATCCCTTGAAACAATTCTTGGTTCAAGGGTTTTAAAATAGCAAAATGAATTTAGGAGCCTCCATGAAATCTCACTGTTTTTTCATATTTAAAGACATCTTTACTTGATGTAGATTGCTCTTCATGTCGAGATAACGCTCGAATTAGAGCTTGGATGAAAATGAGTCGATTCATGACTAAAGACCAAAAGAATGACTCTCAAGGAAGGCACGTACGCTGGACTTTGTTTTTGCTGGGTAATGAAGAAAAAAAACAAATTTATTTCATAATTTCAATAAGAAATGCCAGAAATTTGGAGGAATCGAAGATTTTGGGGTGTGGCGGGCCCTTAGGCCCTATACTAAGTACATTCCCGCCTTAAGTTCCGCTCTGTTCCGTTTTTGCGTACTTTATGACGCTTAATTATAGCTCATTATAAAAATAGGATAAAAACTTTTAGCATTGTGCATCTTGATAATTAATTCTTGATTTCTGGGAATATTTCTGGTCTACGCTGACATTATGAAAGTAAAGAGTAACGTTAAACCCCAAAATCGGCAGAATTTATTCCATAAAGGAGGGGGACTGCCCGTTCTTCATCCCACCCACGTCTCATGCTCGTAGAAACTTCGGAGGATGTTCATTCAATCAGAAATTGAGAGTTCTCGTCCTTTTTTTATAAGTCAAAAATTTTAGGGGCACAAAATTTCAAACAATAATCTAACGGTTATGATCATTTTGTAATTTTTGGAATTTTGTTAATAAAGTAGAGGGCACAGCTGATGAATGAAAATAATCAAGTAATAACAGTTAAATTAACTAAATTAAAATAATTAATAATAATTAAACAATTTGAATAATAAATTAAAAGATAATTAAAAAAAAATCATTGATTAATTTATAATTTGAAAATTATTTTGTTAATAAATAAAAATTTTGTTAAATTTTTGTGGGAGTCAGGCGGTAGGGCTAATGAAGATTTTGTTCCGGGCGCAATGGAGGCCAGAACCGCCACAGGCCTTGATTGGATAATTCTTGGTGTTTTCTTTCTTTTGAAGCCATGGGAATGTTTGAAAATACCTTTTCAAATTAAGAATATTGACAGATGTCAATATTCTTAGTACACATCTTGCTGTCTTTTTTTTTATTCGTGAAATAATGTCCCCTTTCTTTAGCACAGTATTTCAAATTTATGTTTTATCACTTTCACCGACGCGCTAAAATATTTAAGATATTCAACCCCGAAAAATAGTATGGAAAACATGAGAAGTAAGAACAAACTTAACTGATTTGGAGGACGCGGAGATCATAGGTCCCCCCTCCATTCATACATTCCTGACTTCCAGACTGTAATATATATATATTCCTTGATGATGAAGTTTCTTCTTTTGGGAACCTTCCAGGATTATCCTTAGGGTGCTAATCCTAGGGAGCGGAGTGTGCCTTTGCTATGTAGATGCTTTTTTTTTTAAAGGCCAAAAAAAATCTGAACCTTGTCTGCCAACTTGGAATGGCTATGCGGGTAGTTTCAAGAAATTGAATATTTGATTACCAACTCCATATGAATAATAAATTAAAAGATAATTAAAAAAAATCATTGATTAATTTATAATTTGAAAATTATTTTGTTAATAAATAAAAATTTTGTTAAATTTTTGTGGGAGTCAGGCGGTAGGGCTAATGAAGATTTTGTTCCGGGCGCAATGGAGGCCAGAACCGCCACAGGCCTTGATTGGATAATTCTTGGTATTTTCTTTCTTTTGAAGCCATGGGAATGTTTGAAAATACCTTTTCAGATTAAGAATATTGACAGATGTCAATATTCTTAGTACACATCTTGCTGTCTTTTTTTTTATTCGTGAAATAATGTCCCCTTTCTTTAGCACAGTATTTCAAATTTATGTTTTATCACTTGCACCGACGCGCTAAAATATTTAAGATATTCAACCCCGAAAAATAGTATGGAAAACATGAGAAGTTAAGAACAAACTTAACTGATTTGGAGGACGCGGAGATCATAGGTCCCCCCTCCATTCATACATTCCTGACTTCCAGACTGTAATATATATATATTCCTTGATGATGAAGTTTCTTCTTTTGGGAACCTTCCAGGATTATCCTTAGGGTGCTAATCCTAGGGAGCGGAGTGTGCCTTTGCTATGTAGATGCTTTTTTTTTTAAAGGCAAAAAAAAATCTGAACCTTGTCTGCCAACTTGGAATGGCTATGCGGGTAGTTTCAAGAAATTGAATATTTGATTACCAACTCCATATGAAAGTAGAGAAACGGTGTCAAATTTGACAGATAGCCTGTCGACACATCTCGTGTATGATGGACTTAACATTCCCCGCGTACAACCTAACTCATCTAATTTCATTACTTTCATCAATCATTCATAATTTTTAAATGTTCTTTCAGGAATTAGTTTGTCATATGCAAAACTTTAATGAAAATGTTAAATAATAGACTGACTGTATATGCATTCGATATTGGAATTGACTTCGATGATAGATTACGCTTGGATTGGACAGTGCGTAGAATCATTAAAAGGTTTTTGAAATAATGTCTTATATAATTTTTTTGACATTAATTTTTTTTACAAAATCATATTAGGCGATGATGCTGACCATGGCCATATCCAGCATTTTTGTTCGGAGAGGACTATTTTTCGTGGGGGGGGGGGGGGGTACCAAAAACATCAAATATTTTTTTAAATGCATTTTGTTACGTTTTTACGAGTCAGACAAACATTTCGGGGGGGGGGGGGTCAATACCCCCCCCCCCCCTGGATACAGCCTTGACGTTGGCATTAAAAACATGAGAATTTTACGTTATTAAAGTCAGACTCTGAACGGTATTATTTGGTTACAGAATCAAACATATTTCTTGCATATTTTGGAAATAATCGCTTAAATGTTTTTGCAACATTCTTTTAATAGACATTTCTGCCGTGTATTAAAAGGCTACTTAATGGCATTATTTTTATGAAGGTTGTGACCCATTTTAACCCAGAATATTCATTAATAATGCGAAAAACTGAATTGAAGAACTTAAGCCTTCAACCATAATATTATTGACAAGTGGCATCAAGTGCGTACCAGTGCTGCCAATTCACGAAAATGTAGGGGGTTGCAACTTTTTTCGATTTTTTAATGGAGATGCTTCCTTCAAGTATTCCCCTGTGCTTCAGGTTTATGAAAAGCTTTTCTTTTAATATAGGTTTACCGCCTAAAACAATTGTTCTTTCCCAATAAAGTACCCCCCTCCATTCCGAGCTGAAATAAAATATTTACTTTTTCACATTAATCGTTGCTCACATTGCGTTACTAACATTAAGGACAGGAAACAGAATTGGATATGCAAAAATATTCTTACCATTTAAGAAAAATGTGGCAATCTACACCGTTGGGTAAATTCAGAACATGTGCCTAATGTAGACATTTAAGGTGATTCATTTTCCTAACTTGGACATATGACTGTCTGCTGTTTAATATTCTTTTATGGCCATATATTTAACGGCCACAACGACTACTAGCTAGAACTTGCAAAATTGTATCTAAGAAGATTTGCATTTTTTCCCCATGCAATCCAGTGCGCTGAAAACCGGTCCAGACTTGGCTCTAAAGCTAAGATTTAGTGCATAAATTTACATTTGTGAGATTTCTAGTAAAACATGCTCGGCCCCAATAAATTGGTCCGGTAGGGTCGTCCACCTTGCAGTCCCAAAGCTTTTAAAGAAACTAATTAAAAAAAACTTTCCTGATGATACTAACATCATGATACTAACATCAATGAATAAACAAATCTTAAAACGAGTGAAACTTAAATTCAATATGCAAATCAAGCTTGAAACGAACAAAAATCACCACAAACAAGAGTTTGGGTATGACCTCCTTCTCTCACTGTAAAAGTCTGAAACATACTGCGTCATTGGCGCTTTACTGAAAACTATATGCGTCTTGAACAGTCTTGGAAATTATAAACAATATCAAATTGAATATTTGATGTATAATGATATTAATTGTTGAAAGATCCATCAGTTCAAGAATTTATTTCACTGTAATTTATTTTCATTTTCAACGCTGTAAGAACTGGAAAAGAAAATATTTGTAATATAATTCGTTTTCAGTTAAGCGGCAATGACGCAATAGAATTTTGTTTTTATTTACAGTTAAGGAAGGGGGCAGTATCCAAACTCTTGTTTGTAGTAAAACTATACTCGTCTGAAACAACTTTAGAAAGAACTAATAAATTAAACTGAATATTTGATGTATAATGATATTAATTGCTGAAAGCTCATCAGTTCAAAATTTTACTATAATTTTAATGTTTATTTTCAATATCAAGTACAAAAGAAAATATTTGTAATAAACTTGGTTTTCAGTAAAGCGCCAATGACGCAGTAGGTTTCTCACTTTTACAGTGAGAGAAGGAGGCGATACCCAAACTTTTGTTTGTAGTGATTTTTGTCCGTTTCAAGCTTGATTTGCATATTGAATATAAGTTTAACTCGTTTTAAGATTTATTTATTCATTTACATTAATATCTATTGTATATTTGTTTGTATTGATTGTTTGTTTAATTTCTGTTCGTTTTAAGCTTTATTTATACTTCAATAGCAAAATATTTTTTTTTCATTTTAAGCTTCATTTTCATATTGAATCTAAGCATTACTCTGCTGAGCTTAAGTTTAAAATGGCCTTTACTTTTCTTTGACAAACTTATTTTTCGGAAAGTTTTTTTTAATTAATTTTTGTTCGTTTTTCATTGCAAAAACTTTCAACCTCGGAGTTTTTATTATCTGATGCTTGAACTATTTTTAACGAAATGGTCACCTCAAATTTTATCGGATGGGTTTGTCCATCCGGTAAACCCAAAGGCGTGGAGGGCGGAGGGGCTAGTTACCTTCCGATCTTTCTTACTGTGAGAAAATGAACTAGAAGGGGGTGTATCGACACCGGACACCAGTGTCGATACACCGGTGTCCAACAAAAAAATGGATATCTCAAAATTTGTATCAGATGAGCTTGGGGAAAATAGGGCGGGGGGGGGGGGCTAGAACTTTCAATTTCCATTCAAATCAGCCCTCTCTTAAGTTTATACGAGCATCCCTTCCATAAGAACCATATATGCCCCCAGGGCATAACTTGCAACGCCTGCCCCCGGGCACTGGGTGGTTGTGTCGACACCGGAGTTTTTTTTATCTGACCTTTGAACTATTTTTAACAAAATGGCTATCTCAAAATTCTTATCGGATGCATGCGGGGGAAAAGGGGCGTGGGGGGATAGTTGTCCTCTGATCTCTTGACTCTTAAAAACCAACCTATAACTTTCAATTTCCAATCAAATGAGCCCTCTCTGAAGTTTCTACGAGCATCCCTTCCACAATAGCTGTATATGCCCCCCAGGCATAACTTACAACGCCTACCCCGGGCCCTGAAGGATGACCCTAGAATTTTCGTTATATGATCTTTGAACCATTTTGAAAAAAATGGCTCCCTCAAAGTTCTTATCGGATGGAGTTGAGAAAAATAGGGCGTGGAGAGAGGGAGGGAGGGGGGGGGGGGGGTTAGTTGCCTTCCGATCTCTTTTGACTCTAAAAAGTGAACGAGAACTTTCAATTTCCAATCATATGAGCCCTTTCCGAAGTTTATACGAGCATCCTTTCCATAAGAACTATATATGCCCCCAGAGCATTACTTACAACGCCTGCCTCCGGGCTCTGGAGGGTTGTGTTGACCCCAGAGCTTTCATTATATGATCTTTCAACCATTTTAAAAAAATGGCTATCTCAAAGTTCTTATCAGATTGGTTTGAGGAAAAAGGGCATAGAGGGGTAGGGGGGCTAGTTGCCCTCCGATATCTTTTGACTCTTTAAAAGTGAACTAGAACTTTCAATTTCCAATCAAATGATCCCTCTCCAAAGTTTATAAGAGCATACCCTCCATAAAAACCAAGTATACCCCCAGAGCAATACTTACAACGCCTGTCCCGGGCCCTGGGGGGTCGCGTCGACACAGGAGTTTTTCTTATCTGACCTTTGAACTATTTTTAACGAAATGGCCATACGTAAAGGAGTTTTTGTTATATGATCTTTGAACTATTTTTAACAAAATGGGTACCTCAATTTTTTTTCGGATGTATTTGAGGAATAAGGGATTGGGGGGGGGAGCTAGTTTCCCTCCGATCACTTTTGACTCTTAAAAAGGGCACTAGAACTCTCAATTTCCAATTGAATGAGCCCCCTTTGAAGTTTATACGACGACCCCTTCTATATGAAGTTTCTCTGGGGAAAAAATAAATTGGAGTCTGGGGGGAGGCTAGCTGCCCTCCGGTCATTTTTGACTCTTAAAAAGTGAATTATAACTTTCAATTTCCAACCAAATGAGCCCTCTATGAAGTTTTAACAACAATATATTCCCCCAGGGCATAACTTACAACACCTATCCCCGTGCCCTGGGGGGCTATGTCGATACCGGAGTTTTTGTTATCTGAACTTTGAACTATTTTTAACAAAATTTTCATGTCAAAATTTTATCAGATGCATTTAGGGCGTGGAGGGGGAGGGGGGGGGGGTGGTGGTAGTTGCCCTCCGTTCCTCTTTTGACTCTTAAAAAGTGTACTTGAACTTTCAATTTCCAATCAAATGAGCCCTCTCCGAAGTTTATATCGGCATCCCTTCCGTCAGAACTATATATGCCCCCAGAGCATTACTTACAACATCTGCCTCCGGGCCCTGGGGGGTTGCGTCGATAGAGGAGTTTTCTTATCTGACCTTTGAACTATTTTTAATGAAATGGTTATTTTAAGAATTTATTGGATGGTCTTGGGGAAAAGGGGTGTGTGTGTGTGTGGGTGGGGGGGTGCTAGTTGCCCTTGGATATCTTTTTGACTCTTAAAAAGAGAATTAGAACTTTCAATTTACAATCAAATAAGCCTTCTCTGAAGTTTATCCGAGCACCCCTTTCGTAAGAACCATATACGCCCCCAGGACAACACTTACAACGCCTACCCCCTGGGCCCTGGGGGCTGTGTTGACACCGGAGTTTCTGTTATCTAATTTTTTAACAAAAATCTGGCTATCTCAAAATTAGTATTGGATGAGTTTGGGGAAAAGGGAGTGTGGGGGGGGGCTAGTTGCCCTTAAATCTCTTTACTCTTAAAAAGTGAACTAGAAATTTCGACTTCCTATCAAATGAGCCTTCTATGAAGTTTATACGAGCATCCCTTTCATAAGAACCATACATGCCTTTAGAGTATAACTTAAAACGCCTTCTCGGGCCCTGGGGTGCTGTGTCGACACCGGAGTTTGGTTATATGGTCTTTGAACTATTTTTAACAAAATAGCTATCTCAAAATTTGTATCAGATGCATTTGGAAAAAGAGGGCGTGGGGGGGTGGTTACCCTCCGATATCTTTTGACGCTTAAAAATTGAACTAGAGCTTTCAATTTCCAATCAAATGAGCCCTCTCTAAATTTTATACGAGCATTCCTTCCATAAGAACCATATATGCCCCAAGGGAATAACTTATAACCCTTGCCCTGAAGACTGTGGGGGGAGTTTCCTGCTCAAAGATATCATTTACGGAACTTTAAACTACGTTGAACAAAATGGCTATCTCAAAATTTTGATTGGATATGTTTGGGAAAATGATGGGCGTGGAAAGGGTGTTAGTTGCCTTCCAATCACTTTCGACTATTAAAAAGGGCGCTAGCCATTTAAATTTCCAATCGAATGAGCCATTTTTGAAGTTTCTACGACAACGTTTTCTATAAAAACCTTATATGCCCCCAGGGCATAACTTACAACCCTTGCCCCGACGGCTATGGGGGGGGGGGGGGTTGTCATCTTCAAAGACCTAATTTCCAGAATTTTCAACTACGTTGAACTAAATGGCTATCTCAAAATTTTGATGGGATGTGTTTGTGGAAAAGGTGGCCGTGAGAGGGGGGTTAGGTGCCCTCCAATCACTTTCGACTATTAAAAAGGGTACTAGCCCTTTGAACTTCCAATCGAATGAGTCCTTTTTGAAGTCTCTACGACAAAGCTTTCTATAAAAACCTTATATGTTCCCAGGGCAGAACTTACAACCCTTGCCCTGAGGGCTGTGGGGGAAGTGTCCTTCTCAAAAGCATAATCTATATATGGAAATCAACTATGTAGAACAAAATGGCTATCTCAAAATTTTGATTGGATGTGTTTGGGGAAAGGGTGGGCACGGAAGGGGTGTTAGTTGCCTTTCAGTCACTTTTGACCCTTAAAAAGGACACCAGAACTCTCATTCAAATCGAATGAGCCCCCTTTGAAGTTTATACGACGACCTCTTCCATATGAAGTGCCTCTGGGAAAAAAAATAATAATAAAACATCGGAGCCGTATGGCCATTCACTATAGGCAACGCTATAGCGTTGCCTCTGAATATTACGCATAGATAAACTGACCGTGTAAAAAACGCTCTAAAAGCTGATACTATACACCTGAAGGTAAAACTCCCTGTAGGCAGATAAAGGACCAATTTCATGGTTGCCACTAAGTCAAAATAAAATAACTAATATAAAATAATAATTTGCAAGTTTCCCCATGGAAAGGTAGAAAGCATATAGTTTTCGAATATCCTGGCTTTTAAGAGAAGCCTAAGGTATTTTCGCTGCTGATTTAGGTAGGAGTTATTCTACATAGAGAAAAAGATCATGCGCGGGCTGATGATGCCCTTAGAGATGAGCAGCATTATCATCAGGCGGAAGGACAAAAAAAAGATATGGATCTAATCATGTACAGTAGGCTCTATATTGATAAGGGAGGCGAGGGGGGGCCTCTCTCAAAATCTTGGAGAGCAAGCATGACACCAGTGTTTTTGTGTATGACAATTATGTAATACTACTGCTGCTACTAACAACTCACCGCAGCACCAAACCGCCCGAGGCCAAAACAGCTACGCACTCTCCTCCATTCCAATCTATTCAAAGTCTTTCTCTTTACACCCTCCCAGGAAGTTTCGATTTCCCTTAAATCTTTTCTTATGACATCCTCCCATCCCAACCAAGGACGACCTGTTTTTCGACAAACGTAATATATATGACAAATATGACGATCAATATTTTGTATATGACATTTTTGTCAAAATGAGATTTGTAGCCAACATTCTTGAACCCCGTACAATATATCGATTGGTTCAATCACAGTTTATATAATTTTCCAGTATGATCTTTCCCTATCTCACCCATTATAAAAACCCGGACGAGGTGCGAGTGCTCCAGAGAACGTTTTTGCAGACATAAACATAAGCGGCATTAGATCTTTTCACGGGTAGACAAAGAATAATCACCTACGGAACAAGTACTGACAAAACCACTTGGCCGGCTCACCATTAAGTGGACAATAAGTGCAGAAATAAGTGAGAGGAGCTTTTTGATCGCACCGAGAATGAAGAGCCAGAAATCATCTGCGGTAAACTTACTGGATAATTATATAAACTATGGGTTCAATTTTTTATTGTATTTTCTCAAAGTATCTAAAGATGTTTATTTGAAATATGCCATATCTCCTTTGCTCATTCATAGAAATAGTTAGAAAATTGAGCATTTTCATAAATTCAAAAAAATCCTAAAGGGGGGAAAATTATTTCCTAATAAACAGCCTAAAGGGGATTGAAGTAGCAAATATCTAACGAAGGGTTCAGTTAAGCCTTTTTGGGTAGTAGGTAATACGTATGGTACGGATAACAAGGTAAATGACTTTAAAAATCAATACAATCATAATCACAGACATAAACATAAGAATTCGTTATGCTTGAAACAGCTGGGGAAGAAAAACAGAAATCTGGGGAAAAATTAGATCTGGAAGGGCAAAAGAAGGTCTGGATGTGGCAATTTTCTCATCCCACTACAATTTACGCTTCTTAAATGGATCTTTTGATACTAAAAGTGTTTTGAACTAGGGGCGTAATTTGCTATGTTGCAGGGGGGGGGCAGTCCCCCTGACATTTAGTTTCTTCAAAAATCTTTTCAAAACTAAGATAAGCCTGCATAATTCAAGCATCCACAGAAACAGGTCAGTTTTCTTTAGTATATCTTTGCCTTTATGGTACTATATGGCTTATTTTTCAGTTTTCACTGTCATTTTCACTTGGCTTTGGAAAATTGGCTCCAACTTTGCCCCCCCCCCCAGGGTTTTGACGAAGCTATGCCACTGCCTTGGGCCCTGTAAGTCCAAGTAAGGGGGTAAGGAGCGGAGCTTTAAATACATTGGAGAGGTGGCTGGTGGAGTAGAAAGAGCGTGCGCAGCTGTCTTGGTCCCAGGTGGATTGGCGCTGCAATGAGATATTAGTAGTAGTAAAAATAGAATTGTCCTTTACAAGTGTTTTTGCTTCTACCGATTTCTTGGGAGACATACCGAATTCCCAATCCTTCTCCCGACAAAAAGTACAGATACTATTTTCGGTAGAAAGTCAGATGATAGCTCTTAGCCTGAAAGCTATCTACTGTATTCTTGCCAAAAATCGCTGAGATTTTGCATACTGTTTGAGAAGAAAACTGGAAAAAACTGTCTTTCATGCCTAAAAAAAATTATATAACAATTGAGGTTCAGTCAGTTGAAAGACTCGAAATATATTTTGACTTATTTCACTCTCCTGCATTCGCTTAGGAGCATTTCCTGTCGGAAGACCGCAAAAAACCTGTTACCACTAATTTCTAACTTTCATCTTCTCTTTCGTCGTGCAATTGTGACATAGAGAGGCAGACAATCTGGTGGTCTTGCTATCCTATCCCAGCTCCCCTGCAAGCTACTAGTCGTAAAGAGCATTGAATGGGTCTCAAATCGGAACTTGTGATGATTGTGATTAGTATATTCAAAAAGAGCCGTTATAAATCGCATCGAGCACTCTGTTCATCTTTCAGCTAGCGAATTAAATCCATACACTGAAAAATAAACTGTGTTATCTTTATATTTACGGGGTCTTCCAGTGACCACGACAGTTATTATTGTTTGTAAAGAGTACTGAATGGGAAACTGAATGGTATATATATATATATATATATATATATATATATATATATATATATATATATATATATATTATATATATATATATATATATATATATATATATATTATATATATATATATATATATATATATATATATATATATATATATATATATATATATATATATATATATATATATATATATATATATATATATTCAAAGCATTCCTACCAACAAACATAAGGAACAGTGTGTCACTATGCAATCTGAAACTTTTTAGGGCTCAAAATTGAACTTGTGATGATAACGACTAGTGTCTTTGGAAAGAGCGTATCGGTGCGTATTAGTCGTATCGGGGGCTGTGTTCATCTTTACAGTCTTTCTTTACAGTCTTTCTAAATTTTTTTTTTGAAGCTTCAGATACCTTTTACCATGTTGTTCCGGGAATTTTTAAAACATTTTTAAGTGAGTTTCTAAGACGTTTTTTTTTCGAGGACAAAGCCTTCCTTAACTGCCCTATGCAGCTCAAAACGCCATATATCTGCATACGTTATGGTGCATAAAACTCAAACCCTCCCACTTCACACAGTCGGGATGCTCCATGTCTATTTTCCGCCCTACTTTCATTGTGAAAAATATGTAGCTTTACCAAGTTTTCCCTTCTCTTTTTTACGTCAGTTTAGACAGGTGTAACTTTGTTGGGAACAGAATCCGTAATAGGAAATGCAAGATTTTGCGGTACTGTTCTAAAATCCAGGACACATGCGAGAAGTGAAGTTTGGTTAATGCTAATGAAATAAAACAAAATAGGATGAAAATATAATAGTTTATGAACTAATTTGGGCTATATATTTGCACATTAGGGGGAGTTGGGGTAAATAGCATATATTAAGTACGTAACCTAACCTAACCTAGTCTAACCTTTTAACCCAACCTAGGTACCTTTTAGTCCCCCCTAAACCCCAAAAAACTAAAGTTTAAATATAGTTCCCGGAGTGAAAAACCCTTTGTTCATACCTCACAAGGCAGCGTAAACCTGTTTTTTATAATAAAAAAAAAAAACAAATTTTTTTAACTGGAAGTAAGGAACGACGTTAAAACTTAAAACGAACAGAAATTATTCCGTATATGAAAGGGGCTGTCCCCTCCTCAACGCCTCGCTCTTTACGCTAAAGTTTTTTATTGTTTAAAAAAAATAGAGTTGTGAGAAAGTCAAACTTTAGCGTAAAGAGCGAGGCGTTGATGAGTGGGCAGCCCCTTTCATATACGGAATAATTTCTCTTTGTTTTAAGTTTTAACGTCGTTCCTTACTTTCAGTTAAAAAAAACTTGTTTTTTTATTATTTAATGTTTGAACGTTTTTGAATTAATGCAGGTTTTGATATTGGCTCACCGTACATGAATAATTAAAACAAAATTTGCATATTAATTTAACTTTTATTTGGTTAAATGGCTTTCTCGAAACTTTTTTAATTTATTTACGAACGTTTTTATTAGTAATAAATATACGTAACTTACGAGTTAACTTACGTAACGAACTTACATATTCATAGATTTTTAGTACGTATATTAGGGGGTTCGCCCCCTAGTCAATACCTTGCTCTTTAAGCTAAAGTTCGAATTTTGTTCCAATTCTTTAAAAATGACCCCTTAATCACAAAGGCCGTTAATTAGAATAAATAGCTCTTATGAAAGTACTAAAAAATCTTTGGCTTAAAGAGCGAGGTATTGACTAGGGGGTGAACCCAATCATATACGTAATATTTTCTGTTCGTTTTAAGTTTTGATGTTGCTCCTTAATTTCAGTTGAAAAACTTGTTTTTTTTAATTTAATTTCTTTTTTTTTAAATAATGCTGGGAAATCCGGCGCCCCCTTCATGGCAATGCCCCTTCCCCCATGAAAACTTCCTTTATGGAGAGATCCTCCCACATAACCATCGACCCACAGCACCCCCCCCCCCTCCCCACTACCAGAAAAAATCCCCCCTGAAAACGTCTGTATACTTCCCAATAACCAATACTATTGGGTAAAGTTCATAACTTTCAGCCCTCCCCCAGGGGACTTCGGGGGATTAAGTCATTCGATTAAGACTCGGGGGATATCGTTTTAAGTTTTGATGCTGCTCCTTACTTTCAGTTGAAAAACTTTTTTTATTTAATTTCTGATCTTTTCCTTTAATAATGATGGGAAATCTGGCGCCCCCTTCATAGCAATGTCCCTTCCCCATGAAAACTTCCTTCGTGGAAAGATCCTTCCATATAAACGCCCGACCCCCCCCCCCCCTCCTCCACCTACCAGAAAAAATCCCCCTGAAAACGTCTGTATACTTCCCAATAACCAATACTATATGTTAACATTGGGTAAAGTTCATAACTTTCAGCCCTCCCCCCGGGGACTCCGGTGGGTTAAGTCATCCTAAAAGACATAGTTATCATATTTTCGACCATGCTGAACAAAATGGCTATCTCAAAATTTTGATCGGGTGACTTTGGGAAAAAATGAGCTTGGGAGGGGGCCTAGTTGCCCTCCATTCTTTTTGGTCACTTAAAAAGGGCACTAGAACTTTTAATTTCCGTTCCAATGAGCCCTCCCACGATATTCTAGGACCACTGGGTCGATACGATCACCCCTGGGGAAAAAAAAAAAAAACAAAAAAAAAACAAATAAACACGCATCCGTGATCTTTCTTCTGGCAAAAATTGCAAAATTCCACATTTTTGTAGATAGGTGCTTGAAACCTCTACAGTTGGGTTATCTTATACGCTGAATATGATGGTGTGATTTTCATTAAGATTCTATAACTTTTAGTGGGTCTTTCCCACTTTTTTTTGAAAATCAGCCAAAGTTTCTCAGGCGCGTAACTTTTGATTAGAAAGACTAGAAAGACTTTGATGGGTAAGACTAAACTTGATGAAACTTATATATTTGAAATCAACATTAAAATCTGATTCTTTTGATGTATCTATTGGTATCAAAATTCCGTTTTTTAGACTTTTGGTTGCCATTGAGCCGGGTCGCTCCTTACTTACAGTTCGTTACCACGAACTGTTTGATTAAGCGTCTCGGTCTTTCTCGATGCAGTCTTTTTTGCATGTGTCCTGGATTTTAGCACAGTACCGATTTCGCTAGGGAAATTGTAGCAATCCTACTATTGACAAAAATAAAAATATATTGTAGCCACCTACAGTAGTGGCTTTAGGCCTCATTATCTGGGGGGGGGGAGGGCAAGGTATACCACAGGAGTGTGAAAAATATTAAGTTAAAGGAATTTAATATCTTCTAATGTAGAGACCTACACAAGGAGGGGACCTTGGGGGCCTTGCCCCTTGGAATCTCTGGCTTTTTACTTAGGATTATTAGCCCTTATTTCGAAGGCACGTTTTTGAAGTCATGTGCCCCTATCTCGTCAAAAGAAAAATATTTTTCTGAATCATGCTGGGAAATGGACCATATGATAACCTACAAATGTTCAAAGAAAAAAGAAAGTTGTGTTAAGAAAACCAGTCTTAAAATGAGATCTTATCAAATTAGATTTTCTTTTAAATTTAATGATTCTTAAAGAACAACAAGCTGTAAAAAAAAAGTAAGTGTTTTAAACAAGAAGCTATAAAATGATAACGTATATAGATTAACATTGTTCCAGATCGAAGAATTTATTTTAATGTATTTTAGGAAGTATAAAAATGTGCTTATTTGACATCCTAAACTTGTCAGTCAAGTCCTTTAATGGCAGAGTTAGCATTCAAGTTCAACTATGCTTAAATCTGTAGTTGAGTCTCAACATCGAAGTCGAAATTCTCTAGAACCAGTAATTTCATTGACTTGAATTTTTAACTAAGAATATTATTTGCGTTAAATCAAAACGAAGAAGAGTAATTGATAACACGTGAGAAGCAAGAAGGAAGCATTCGAAACAAGGACGTATCCAAGATTTGTGTTGGGGGGGGGATATTTTTTTGCCGGGGGTTTTACAAAAAAAATTAAAAACCCATCAATTTTTTTATATATTTTGTTATGTTTTTCGAGTCGGATGAAAATTTTGGAAAGGGGGATCAAACCCGTGACGACCCCTGGATACGCTTTGATTCGACACTTGTAGCTAACATAAAAATCCCTGTCCTTATAGTTCACCTGTACCAAGGCAATCACATTAATCAGTCGCGTACACAGTAATATATTTCAAAGAGTATTAGATTTTTGTTGGGGAGGGGGTAGAGATTCGAAAAAACGCAAAAAATAGACGAATTTCTACGGAAATGTCAGGAATTATAGGACAATTACTCAAGATTCCCAGGGTGGGGGGATCGGGTTTTAAGGCACTCCCCCTGAGTACGTGAAAGACGCCGAGTGCTTGAACATAACTTTATTATAATGAGAATTTCAGGTTGTCGCTAGTAATATCAGCTGCAAATTCGATTTTTTTTTTTCATTGTAAATTGGTCGAAATTTGTTTTACTTTTTCACTTTTTTAGTGAAGAAAGTTTTACTTTTTCAAACTTTTAAGTTTAAATGAAGAGAAGGCACAGCTTTAGTTTGTTCTATTTAGCTCTATTCAGGGTCGGTGAACTTGTTTACAGGGCTTGAGTATGGTAGATACTGCCATATACTGGCTCTAGATCCTTTTGAGTTAAAGGGATAACAACCAATTTTCCTATGGACGAATGTAAGGTTAATGGCTTATTTTTTTCCTTAGGAAGCAATGTTTTCTCGAAAGAATTTTTGTCTTTTGCATTGGCTAATCACTATATGACTGTCTAGTGACTGATAGCTATGTGATTGCGAAAACTAGCAGCAATTCCTGAAGAAATGAGTTTCTGCTTTAATCTTACCATTTTCAATAATAAATTTATATCAATCATCAAATTTATATCAGCTTATATTTATTGTAAAATAAAACTTTCATGGATGATGAAAGTAGTGTTAAAAATCTGGTCCGAAATTTGTGCAAACCAAATATTATGCGATCATTGGTGCAATCATGGTACAATCATTATTAGTACATTTTTCATCAGATGACGGAAAACCCGGCTGTCAAGGCAAGCTTAAACTCCCCGTGAGAACATATCTTTAGCGTATGACTCTTTTGTTTTGGCTCCCATTGCATTTCGTCGTTCGAAAAGAAAAGTGTATCAAAATAAAATGCGACTTCTAGTCAGGGCCTCGCTGTAGCTTGTTTCTATGGCTCGGGCTCGATTCGCGGAGGATCGATGGAAGTGGACCGAAATAAAAGTGAGACAAATTTTCCCCACGCAAGCCGTGACATTTTTATCCCGCGACGGGAAATACGGCTGCCAGAGCGAAATGGGACTCCCCGTTAGAACCTAGCTTACCTATTCTATTTATTTCATTCTTACTCTATATTTTTTCATCAAAGTTTTTTTTATCGTTTGTATTAAATATGGGTGCCGAAGCAAATTTTAAGAATACCAGTAATATGTTACTGGATTAGAAGAAAAAATGATTCTGTTTCTCGAAAATTAAAGTCATTTCTGCGATGGACGAATTGAATTTAGTTGTCGCTTCGGCATTTCTTTAGTCTCGGCATAGTCATTACTAGTAACAGAAGCATAGCAACGTGTATGCTGATGCAGGTACAGTCGAGTATAGTAGTTGCTTACGCAGTCTCATTCCGAGTAGACCTGTCTAGGCAATTGTAAACCAGGACCCAGGGTAAATTCATGATTTCATTCGGGTGGAGGGTTGAAAAATAAAAAATAAAAAACGCATAAAAAATTAGTTTACATGCATTTTTCTTTACGAGTCGAACAAAAATTTCAGGGGGGGGGGGATCTGACCCGGTTACCAACCCCTGAATACGGCCTAGACTTAGCCCATTAAATTGTGGCTGGTTAATTAGACTGGTTGACATTACGGAGGTATGCCTACTATGGCCGCAATTTTGTTTTCTCTAACCTTCCCTATATTTTTTTTTATAAAAGACAAGTATGCAGCAGTTTTGAGTTGCAACACAGTCGCCAATCGCTTGCTAGTGTTAGTCATTTTTCTTTTCGATCTTATATCCATTTTCAGTCTTACAAGTTTATCATACTTTTTGCTAGGGCTTTTCTGGTTAATATTGAAGTAAATCCCCTAACACGTATCCCCTAACGCTTAAATCCCTATGTATAGATGTAAAATACGTACTTTTTTGTAGCTAGTAGTTGCTACGACCATTTAAAATAAGTTCCCATACCATATTAATACAAATATTCACTATCAGCGCTATTAAGGTGCTCGGTCAAGGCTAACACACTTGCAGAAGAGTTTTTTTTTTTCATTTTATGGCGGATAAAAGGTTCAAAGTGTCAGACAGATAATTATTTCAGAGATCTGTTAAGTGAAACTTTGCAAACTATTAACCTTCAAATAAAGGTGGTTTGAAGCTTGCTGTCTTGCAAACGCATCTTTTACCACCAGACAAGGTCGTGTCTAGGGGGGGGGGGGTTAGGGCATTGGAGCCTCCTTCCAGAATTATTTTCCAACTCATAAATACGTACCAAAAATATACATAAACAAATATTTGATGCATTTTTTTTTTAGCTTTTTGTACCCCCAAAAAAATCCTGTGTATAGTCTTGCCATCAGACAAATTATTTCAATTTTATGTAGAGGGGCTAATAGCCAGAAATCGCTCTTGGGGACTGGGGTATCCGTTTTTTCGTTTATTCTTACATATTCTCCCCATTTTCACTCATATTTCAATTCACAATGCCATACAACTGTACCAAACAAATGTACAATGCTTTCACGCTTTTACATCTGTTGAAGCTTTTCACAAATTAGGACCCATGAAATCAGGTTCGAAAAAAAGTTAAAAAAAAATTGGTCTCGTCTTTATATATATATATATATATATATATATATATATATATATATATATATATATATATATATATATATATATTATATATATATATATATATATATATATATATATATATATATATATATATATATATATATATATATATATATATATATATATTTATTTATTTATTTCCCTCAAAAACGAGGAGTATAAAAGATAATTAAATAACTCTTCAAAAATCCAAATAACACACCATCAAACATAGCAACAATTTACAAGTTGCCCAAAAGAAAACTTAATCAAATGCAACAAATAGTAATAATGAAATCATGCACTTTTTAAACTATAGAAAAAAAAGGAAAAAGATTATGAACATAAAGTATATTTTCAGATTTACGGTAAAAATTATTTATTTTTACCTTGGCTATTTCCAACGGCTCTTTAATTTTAAAATTTGAAACTAATTCAGAATTACTAAAGGAAATTGGAAAACCAAGTAAAAACTTACAATATTTAAAATAACAAACGCGAATTGCTGAAAAATCACAAATTTTAAAGTCTCGAAGAAGAAGGGAAGGATAAAGAACATGCGGGAGGGCAACTGCATTAAAAAGAGAACCTAGAATTTCACGACGATAAACACCACGTAGCCGTATTATGGAACCAAACGCCTTTCTAATTTTTTCTTGAATATGTAAAATTAGCATCGACTTAGATTCACGAGCTGAAGCAGAATAAGGTAACCCAAGATAAACAACAGCATCAGAAACCGGAAATGATATATTTCTATCGCAAATTAATTCAGCTCGGTCATTAACATTAACGGGAAAATATTGACATTTTTTAATACTAATAGAAAGGCCACGAACATTAAGCAGACTAGAAAGGGAATTAAAATTCTTAATTAGACTAGCTTTAGAACGGCTCAATAGGATAATATCATCAGCATATGCAAGAAAAGACACATCCCGTCCCCAAGAAATAAGGGTTGTAGATAAAGAACGAAGACACTCCGCCAGACATGCGTTAAAAATATAAGGAGATAAAACCCCACCCTGTCTCACGCCCCGACCCACGGAAATTGGATTAGAAAGAGAATCAGAAGTATGTGCAAAAATTTTTATCCTAAGCCCCGAATACCAAGATCTAAGAACTCTAACCACAGAAAGGGGAATCCCACCAGAAATAAGAGCTGAAAGAGCGGAAGCATGCGAAATATTGTCAAAAGCTCCTTTTATATCAATTAATAGTGTATAAAGTGGGGAGCCAGTAGATCTTGACTCCTTAATTATAGTATCAAACGTTGCATGCGCATGGTCGCAACCCATTCCTTTTTTGAACCCTACTTGATTAAGACCAACATCCAAATAATCAAAAAGATCCTTTATACATAATTCAAAAAGTTTACCAATCATAGAACCCTTCGTTATCGGCCTATACGAATCACAAGAACGGAGATCTCTTTTACCAGATTTTAGAATAGGAGTTACCACCCCAATCCTAAAAGACGGAGGAACAATACCAAACTTGAGAATAAGATTAAAAAAAGTCAAAAGAAGAAGAAGAAAAGAAGTTGGAGCAAATTTCACATGATTTGAAAAAATCCCATCATGGTCTTTAGAGGATTGTGGCTTTAATTTACGGCATGCACCCAACAAAGAATCAAACGAAATAGAAAAATCATGCGAATTAAAAGAACTGTTTAAAATTATATCAACATGCGAAAGTTGTTCAGGATCATCACAAGATTTCGAAAGGTTTGCAAAATGAGTTTCCCACTCAACAAGAGAAGGGCCATTCTTTTTAGAAGGTTCATTAACTCTCTTTGTTGAACGTAGAGCTTTCCAAAGTTTCTTATTATTCATATCAACTTCAGACGAAGCATCCATAAGCAAAATATTATTATGACGACGAAGCTCCGACTGGAAAATTGCCTTCTTTTTTTTCATGCATAGAAAAGCCGGATGAAGATCACGCGGTTTTCCACTATTTTTCCAATGTCTAAAAGCTAATTTAGATTCATGATTAGCATGTACAAGAAACGGATTTGACGACCAAAAAGGTTTTTCAACATTGGGTTTACACTTTTTAACTCCAAAAGTTTCTTTAGCACCATATTTTAAGCAATGTAATAACTGAAGATATATGCAATTAAGCTCAAGCTCTATGTTATCTTTATGACACTTCAGAATATCAGGTACAACTACTTTTCGAGCTAAAGAATCAACTTTATCTTGGTAAGCCGGAATCAGTTTTTCATCCCAGATAATTCTCTCAAAATATTTAGGGCGAATTGGAATAAAATTAGAAGCAGAAACAGAATCATGAATTACAGAAAACGATGTCAAAAACTGAATAGGTAAATGATCACTTATCGGGAAATCCGGGATAACTTTTACTATAATAGATGGGGAAAAATTAAAAAGTACATGGTCAATATTACTCGTACTCCCACTCCAATGAGAATAAGTAAAATCAAGTGTCTTACGGCAGATATTAAAATTTGGTAAAGACGAAAATAAAATTGTGCTACGTTCATTTACACTCTCAAGATCACAGTTAAAATCACCAAAAATAAAAATACGTAAACTCGAATCTAATAGGGCAATAAAGCTACTAAGTCTATGGCAAGCTGACGTAAAGGCTTCAAAAGACGAATCAACATGATAGTCAGTAGGCAAATAGCAATTGACCAAAACACAATCAAAAAGTTTGCAGGCAAGAAAAGACTCATCAGCACAAGATAAAATAGCACTAAATTCTTTAGGAACAAATGTAGCAATGCCACCCGCAGGGCGGCCTCCGGTAGGCCTCGCAGGAACGGTAAATATATCATGTAGACTTGAAAGGGAACTTAACATATTCAAAGAATGGTCCAACAAATGATGCTCTTGCAAACATAGTATTGAACTATTTTCAGAAACAAATTCATTCAGCACTACAAATTTGCCAATGACTCCATTCGAATTAAAGGACGTAATCGTAGAACCAATATTCATTTAAAAAGCTTTTTCATAGCAGGGCAACTGAAACTGTAAGACGGGTGGTTAGTTGAGTTGCAATTTGCACAACAAATGGGGTTAGTACATGGAGTATTCTTCGTTGATCTATGATTTCCACTGCAACGAGCACACTTCAGAGTAGAAGAATCACAGTTTTTTTCGGTGTGAGAGGGACTTTGACATGCGAAACATCGTTTTGGAAGCACCTTGTCTTTCTCAACTCTGTAGAGCTCGTAACCGAACTTAATCCCATGGACGATATAATAATTTAAAAATGCTTCGGACTCAAACGACACCTTTATTGTTCTCGACATTCCAAGGCGCCTGAACTCCAGAATCCCAGGCAAAGTGGCTGCTAGAGCTTCAATGTCGAACTCGATATCCACACCACGGATTATTCCGAAAAACTTAGGCTTTCTAGTATTGATAAGACAATCAGGGAAGGAATCCTTTAGATCACAAGAAAACTTTTTCCCAGATTCAGCCGCCACAGTGATAAAAATCAAATCATTGGTCTTTTTTATTTGCTTGATACAGCCCGAGCCGAATTTGTCCAATTCATTTTTCCTGGAAACAGGGTCACGTAACGAGGCTGGCGGATTAGCGATAGTAATAGTCTCTACTGAATCAGAGCTGATGGGGAGAGGAGGCCAATCAGGTGAATTTAAAGGGGAGGGGGAGGGGGAGCCCAAGTTGGCTGAACACTTCGACAGCGAGGACTGTAAGTCTTGTTCAATTCTTTCAAGAGAAGTAATGGATTTCTCCAGCTTTCTGCCATAATCACTAACAAGTCGATCCAAACGTACATTGGAATCAGATTTTAATAAAGGGCAGTCTCTGAATGAGCGAGGCACTAATACAGGCCATTTGAAACCTTTCTGGTCAAGATCCGAGACCATCTTCATAATATCTTTTGCTGTAGCAAGTTCCGCAGCGTTGCCACGTCTCATTACTCTCTTTATAGGAATTCCAGAAAATTTCCAAAGCAGATTTTTCGCATTCACCAAAGCCTCAAGGCTGTAAAAGTTCGCCACAGTTTCAATAAGCTCCGTTTCTGGAATACCATTCGCAAATGCATCGCAAATAAAAAACAGGGCAGAGTTCACAATTACATGAGAAATCCCATCTGCAATTACGAAGGTTTTTGAAAAATCACAGAATGAATCAGAAGAATCATCGCAGGCAAAATTATTCCGCTTTACCTGTTCATTTGGGCAATGATTATCAGTCGAATCGTTAATCACAGGTGCTTCCTGGCTAACAGCCAAGAGAGGGTCTTGAGACGCAGGGGTTACGGCATTCAGTGGCGTCAGCATATTTATTGAAGAATTTGGGTGCTCACTCTCTATTGGGTCACTAGAAAATTCGGTAGCGGCTTTGCAAATAGAACAGATCCAGTTAGGAGTATTCTTTCTATCAGAAACGGTGATCCCTGAACAAGAGGGATGAAACAAATTGGAACACTTAGTGCATTGCAACAGCGTGCCTTTCCCCAAAGAACGTTCACAGTTAGGGCACACTTTTGGAGACATCATTGGCTTGAAAAAAAAAAAAAAATATCACCCCAAAAGACAAGGGAAGCGTCAGCCCCCGTTACCTTATCCCCGCAATTTAAGGGAGACTCTCCCGGCAGGTACAACGGCACTTGCCACGGGTTTACTGCCCCTCTTCTGCTTGTCAATTATGGTTACGCAAAATTGAAATCAGCACAAATCTATTTTTGTAAAGTGTAAATAAATGTCCAGAAACTAGGTCAGTAGATTACAACATTTTTAATCCGTATGAAATGTTATGACAGAATGGTTGCACAATTAACTCCGGTCACTGAATTAATTTAGGATCCTACCGAGTTTCAAGTTGATAAAATCCAAAAAGGTGTTATCACATTCAAGGCTATATATATATATATATATATATATATATATATATAATATATATATATATATATATATATATATATATATATATATATATAATATATATATATATATATTATATATATATATATATATATATATATATATATATATATATAATATATATATATATATATATATATATATATATATATATATATATATATATATATATATATTATATATATATATATATATATATATATATATATATATTATATATATATATATATATATATCGATTTTACATTTGAAGAAATCGGTAATTTCTATTTATCCACAAAATGTTTTAACAGTCTGTTCGTCTGATGATTTTTGCCCTATTTTTATTTCTTTGTTGAGCGAAAACTCTACAGCATCAGAAAGGGGGAACTGAACCAAATTAAAAAAAAAAGAAAAGAAAAAAAAATCATGCCATCGCATCTAATGATAAAAAGGAAATTTTTCAGAAAATAGGCCTGCAAGATCGTCGACATAAAGCTAAACAAATCAAGGTCAAAACCTAGATTTCCGGTCAAAATGTGCAATGGAAACCAAAAAAGATCAAAAAAAGAAAGCAATACCAAATGAATACCAATACCAAGTGAGCCAAAATCTAAACCTGCATTAATTCAAAAACGGTCAGAAATTAAATTAAAAAAAACAAGTTTTTTTTTACTGAAAGTAAGGAGCAAAATTAAAACTTAAAACGAACAGAAATTATTCCGTATATGGAATGGGCTGTCCCCTCCTCAACGCCTTGCTCTTTACGCTATAGTTTTTTATTGTTTTAACAAATAGGGCTTTGAGAAAGAGTCAAACTTTAGCGTAAAGAGCAAAGTGTTGAGGAGGGGACAGCCCCTTCCAAATACGGAATATTTTCTGTTCGTTTTAAGTTTTAATTTCGCTCCATACTTTCAGTTAAAAAACTTGCTTTTTTATTTAATCTTAATAATAAAGGCGCATTGATAAGTATACAAGATATGTATACAAGATTGATAGGTATAAATTATTGATAAGCATCCCATGATACAACCCATTTTATATGCTGCCATTATAATAGTACCATTTTTTCGCTGATTGATTAGTGTTCGCCTTCGTAAAATGTTAGGGTTCGCAGTTCGCTGTTGCAAAATATGGTGGCAAAATGTAAAGCTGGCTGTATATTCATCCATTTTGAGAGGGGGAATGAATTAATACGCCTATAGGGATGAGATAAGGAAGTATTTAGGATTGTCTTAAAGAAATTCTCAGAATTTTTATGGTTTCTTTCAAGTCGCCCTTCCTCAGTGCTATTTTCCTCAGTGCTGCACTTCTTGATGTAACTCATCAAAAGCCTCTATTAGATTTATAACTAAGCATAAAGATGACATTCCTTACACTTTCTTAGAAAAAATAAGAGATACGCCCTTTCGCTTTGGACAAAATATGCGTGTTTAATGATTTTATTTTCAGTGTATTTTTACCAGTAATTTCATTTGGTTTATACATGGGTATCAATAGGACCGCTGAGTTCTAATACCATTTTAATACCAATACCATTTTTGGGTACCTACCTTTTTGTCGAGTGTTCATAATACCTTTCCCATATATAGTATTACTGGAGGCATCTCTTGTCAGGGTGTTCGACTAGTTCAGAGGATTGCCCACACGATTTTCCATAATTGGTAATGGTGACTCACTTTTGCATCATTTACATAATTTTTATTAGAAATCCTAAGTATAATAGTGTCTAATTGTATATTAGTAATTTGTCGTACGTTTGCTGGGAAGGAGGGGTGGCGGTGCGGGGATTGATATGTTGTCTTTTCACCGTTATCTGAGAAAGGGCCTCTTCCATTTTAGTTTGCATTTCTAAGGATTCTCTTTTTATATTGTCATGTGAATTTTGATCTTTATTTCTATATTCCTGTTTTCTACTGTGTACGATTGAGCGGAGGTCTTGTCCGAAGTGTCTGAAATTTTCTCTTTTTCTCTGGCCGAGATTTACATTGTTTTTCTTTTTTATATTATGTTTTCTTGTTTTCAGGTGTGAGACCCGTGCTCCCCTAAATTTTAGAGATATGTCCAATTTGTGTTTTATTCCTATAATTTGCATATATTTTAAATTTTCTTCGAATTTAGGTCCTTTCCCTAAAAAAACTGCCCATACGCATGCGTAAGCCCCCTCCATAATAAGCATTATTTATCCTATTCTCCCCTATAATTCGTCTGTTTTTTGCGTTTCTTTCACTTGGCCCTCCCCCGAGATGTTCTCCTCCCCCCAAAAAAATCCCTGCGTTCTTGATTGTGTATCTATCAACAATACAGCTCTTTACCTTTGGCTGGACCAGGGTTAGAGAGGATAAATGTGTCTAGGTCTCAATGCGGCCTGGAAATAAAAATACAGAAGTCGAAAGTAAGTAGAAGTCTAAGAATACGAAAGTAAGTAGGCTGTCCGAATAAATCGTTAGAATTCTAATAGTTTGGACAATCGACTCTTTGGATAAAAGTATGGCTATGGGACCTATTTTTGTAAATCAACAGTACAATTATATATCGCTGATGACATTCAACAAACAATACTAACAGACAAACCTTTCCCCTACCAAGCAATTTTCCCTCCATTCAAATATGACAAGCTATTTTAGTTATGGAGCTCAAATACTAGATTTAGAATCAATATCTTAGGCAAAAACAAGTAAGAAATCAATCTTAAAAATTCAAATAAAAGGAAAAATGATTAGATAATAGAGATTGGAAAAATGGCTGTATAATCATTCGTCAAAGAAAATTAAAATAAGAAGATGGCTTTACAGAAGCCATAATAAGAGAGATGGCTTTACAGAAGTGATTCAGTACGATCTCCACTATTTTGGTTTAAATAAAAGAATCTTGTTAAACCTTCTTTTAAAATAACGGCCAAGGTGCCAATTAAGCGAAACAGGACAGCCAGTTGCTCCCCCTATATTAAAAAAAAAATAAATTTGAGTTTGTTTTTTCATTGAAAAAATCAAAAAAGAATTCCCACTTAGATTATGAAAAAATCTTTTGTTGTATCCAACAACAAAACAGTGTTTTTTTTATTCATTATAAAAGAATATCCTTGCCCCCTCCCCCAAAATTTTGTAAATTGACACCCCTGGATAACGGGCTTAACTCATTATTTTAAAAAGTTTCAAATTTTTCATGTTTGGAATTACATTCAAGAATTACTAAGGTTTCATGGTTACAAGCTATCTAAACGTAGCCTACAAATGAATGATAAATAAATATACGAAATTAAACTAGAATTTATTTACGGAATTTTATCTATGTTTCCATTTCTTGTTCCTCCACTGTTGACGGTCCAGCGGATGTCTTGCCAAAATATTTGTTTTTTTTCTCTTTTTTCATTGTTTTAATTCTTTTTTGTTGCTACTTCATTAAAAGAAATCCTCGCCCCCTCCTTCCTCAACATTTCTGTGAATTAGCGCCGCAGCATAACGACCTTAGCTCAGGGTTTAAAAAAGTTTCAAATTATTCAGGCAGGAATTACTGAGGTTTCATCATTACATGCTATCTCATCATTACGTATCGCCGAATGATAAATAAATTTGCGGTATTCACCTAAAGTTAAAATATTATTTATCTAGCAGTGCATACCGCAGGTCTTTATAACGAACCGGTGACAATTATTAAGATTTATGATCTTTTCAATAGACCCCGAAGCCGCGCCGAAAAGTCGGCGGTGCGCCACCGAAAAAAAAACGGTGGCGCGCCGCCGAGCTTGCATCAGCGCGCTGACGCCGCCGCTGATTCTATTGGCGGCGGGGTCAGAAATACGCCGCTGTTTTTTTTGTTTTTTTTTTGTCCCTTTTGCTTATCGATATCGACCTTCGGGCTACAACCGTCATCCCGGCTAATCTGTTTCTTAAAGATAAATACTGTTATCTTGGGCTCGCCATGTATATCGGTTCGTAGGAAGAAGAAGAAATTTTTCTTGAAACAAAAATTCTACCTTCCACTTTAAAATTCTGTTCATTTTTCTTTCTGATTTTTCGGATGAAAAGAGGTAGGTAAAAGAGCATTAGGCAATTCAGGATGTTATCATAGGCAGCACAACCGCGCTGCCTAAGTAAAGAACAATGTTGGCACAATGTATTTTTTTTCCATACCAGGGCAATTCGTATCGAAGGAGTTGTCGTAGAAACTTCGAAAAGGGATCATTCGATTGGAAATTGGAACCGCTAGTGCCCTTTTTAATAGTCGAAAGTGATTGGAAGGCAGCTAACACCCCTTCCACGCCCACCATTTCCCCAAACACATCCAATCAGAATTTTAAGATAGCCATTTTGTTCAGAGTAACTGATTTCCAGAGAGAAAATATGTTTTTGAGGAGGTTACTCCCCCACAACCCTTAGGGCAAGGGTTTTAAGTTATGCCCTGGGGGTATATAAGAACGATGTTGACACAATGTATTATTTATTATTTTTAACTTTAGACCTGGGCACTTCGTATCGAAGAATTGTCGTAGAAACTTCGAAAAGGGCTCTTCCAATTGGAAATTGGAGTGGCTTGTGCCCTTTTTAATAGTCGAAAGTGATTGGAAGGCAGCTAACACCCCTTCCACGCCCACCATTTCCCCAAACACATCCAATCAGAATTTTAAGATAGCCATTTTGTTTAACGTAGTTGAAAGTTATGGAAATTAGGTCTTAGAGGATGACAACCACCCTCAAAGTCCTTAGGGTAAGGGTTGTAATTTATTCCCTGGGGGCATATAAGGTGTTTATAGAAAGCGTTGTTGTAGAAACTGAAAAAGGGATCATTCGATTGGAAATCGAAAGGCCTAGTGCCCTTTTTAATAATCAAAAGTGATTGGAAGGCTTGACATTTTTATTGTAAAGATCGATGTGTGTATAATGTATCATTTTTTTTGTTGTTGTTGTTGTTGTTTAGACCAGGGCACTTCGTATCGAAGGAATTGTCGTAGGAACTTCGAAAGGGCTCATTCGATTGAAAATAGAAAGGGCTGATGTCCTTTTTAATAGTCGAAAGTGATTGGAGGGAAACTAATCCCCCTCCCACGCCCACTCTCCCATTTGCTTTTATGTTTAAAAAGTAAATGTTGCCTTAAGATTAAATCAAAATGCACTGTGTTAATGCTAATTCCCAATAAGGCATCTCAGCAGTATCCCAAGAACGACTGAGGGCATTATGTTCAAACTTCGGGGCTACTTCTGCTCTTAAAATTTAACCAAATCAAAATAGCGTAAGTGTATCCAAGCTATCAAAGAAAGTAAACAGATTTTTTTGCGAATGGTATCAAGTTTTCTATTTCAGGTCAACTAGGAGATATGAAACTAAATTAAACACTACTATTTGTGTCCAGATTTTTAAAAGGGTCTATGTTGTTAAACATTGCTGAGATTTTTTTCCAGCATACAAATAGCAGGCCAAACTATAAATTCTTAAAAAAACGAAAACATTTAAAGTATTATTTTCTTTTTCCCTGAAAAGACTATGCCACTATAAAAAGAACATAAATTAGTTAAAAAAAACTGTTTCCACAAAATAAGTTTTTCAAAGAAAAGTAAAGAACTCCTTTAAACAAAAAAATAAGCAAAAATAAAATCAAAGAATCTACCAAGCGTGAAACTACCGCAAATCAGAATCGATAAATAAATGAAACCCAAAACGAACAGAAATTACAATAAATAACCGAGTCAAACTCAAAACGAGCAGAAATTAACATAAGTTGGGCTCAAAACCCCTTTGCCTTCCCAAGGCCAGAACATAATTTGCACTTTACTGAAAAAAATACAAATGAATGTGCATTGTCAGTTTAATATACATATACTGATATTTGGTAGTCAAAATGTTAATATTATTTGATTTATTAAAGTTATAAAAGTAAAAACATTTTTATTTTTTCAGTAAAGTGCAAATTATGTTCTGACCTTGGGAAGGCATAGGGGTTTTGAGCCCAAATGTTAATTTCTGCTCGTTTTGAGTTTGATTCGGTTATTTATTGTAATTTCTGTTCGTTTTGGGTTTGATTCGGTTATTTATTGTAATTTCTGTTCGTTTTGAGTTTCATTTATTTATCGATGCTGATTTGTGGTAGTTTCGCGCTTGGTAGATTATTTGATTTTATTTTTGCTCATTTTTTGTTTAATGGAGTTTTTCAATTTTCTTTGAAGAACTTATTTCGTGGAAATTTTTTTTTAATTAATCTGGAAAAGGGCTAGAGCTAGTATAGAAATATATCTATAGAAATGAATTACATTTTTTTTTGCACAGCTAGCAGAGCACACTGAAGTTGAAGCAGTCTTATACTTTGACTTGAAACTTCATAACTTGACCACTTCTTTCAGAAAAGATTTTGAAGGATTATTCCGTGTTGATAAGAAAAGAGGGTAAAGGTGCAGTTTAGTTCTCCCTGTAGTGTAGGGCGCAGGAGCCCTATAGTAAAGGTGCAGGTTAGTTCTCCCTTATAAAAACAACTTATTTCAGCAGATACAAAGGAAAAACCCATTTGCGGCATTCTGTGGGACCCCAAGGTCCAATGCTAGTATCAGATCCTGCGAGTGGCAGTTTACGCTCGTCAAGTTCTGGCTGTACCGGCCACAAGTGCCCCAGCTAAACGGCTTTTTAGCACGACAGGACTGATAGTGACTGCAAAAAGATCAATGGCTCCAGGCAGAGTGAACAAACACTTTTGCTACATCAATTGTAACTGAAGTGATGCAACCCCTGATTTAAAATTGTTGTGTTGTTAAGCCATGGTATCTGACTTGTATACAGTGTTTTTTTGATGTTGTTATTTGTTTTTTTTCATTTCCTTTTCGTATGTACGAGCAGGAGATGTATGTACTCGTATTTGATGAGCAGGAGATGTTTGAACTTCAAACTTTGAAAGTTATACACACATTAGCCCAAATCATTAACAAGAAGAAAATGGCTAAACACGGGATTTTATAGGAACAATGCGATGTTAAACATAAACACAACATAGGTTTCCCTGGGTCTAGTGGCTAAAAATGAGAATTCTAGTTGGTCTGATCGACGGTGAACATAAACACTTTCCGCATGGCCCAACAAATTCCTGTTTTGTCATATTGTTCTTGTATGTTTTTAGCCAACCATTTAAAAATCCTTATTAAAATCAAGCTGAGGTTGAACGTGCTTGGTGAAGTGGAATTTTTGTTATTATTTTTAATCAGAAAAATCGGCACGCCGTGGCGCGCCGCCAAAAAATTTCGGTGCGCCTGGCGGCGCGCCGCCGCCGCCGATACTAAATCACACATACGCCGCCGTCATGTCGGCGTGGCGCGGCTTCGGGGACTACTTTTCAAGATAAAAGGGTGGGATAGATAGTGTTTTTAGAGCTTTTCAAATGTTTTGTCGCTGGAAACGGTCTTACATATTATTTAGAATTACTCAAAGTTTTTGGCGCTTGTGCGCAAAAACATACGATTTTGCGACAAGCCTAAAACTGTAAATAGCACCAAAATACTTGCATTGGGTGTACTAGGGGCAGATCACTAGGGAATTGATCACTAGGGGCTATTCATTCACTGAGCCAATATTATGCTATCTCAGTAATTTTGATTTTTTCAACGATTCGCAGTCAATTTCCAGGTTATTTTTCAGTTCAAAAAAATATAAACAAATTTTGAAAATTCAATTCGGTAGAGGGATAACTCTGAATCTCAGCTATCGAATGATCGTAAAATCGGCGTCCTACACAAAGAGTATTATGGGTAACTTATGAAAGTTGGAACTGTCGCTATTGTCGAAACTATCAACGCTATCTAGTGTTTAGCGACACTTGGGATTTTGTTCAGTGCAATTATAACTATAATTAATTTGATTAGTGTAACTGGTAAAACTATGGCAGTTGTAAGTGTCTGATTTTACTTCCTGACAAAAAAGCAATTACACAGCTTGAAAAAAATGAAGAGTGTTGCCAACGCTAGATGGCGATTATGGTTTTTTTTGTTGACCCTAGCGCCAGTTCCCACTCTTATAAGTTACCCACATTCTTTGGTCCGACGTTGAAACATTAAAATCGTTTTCAATTTCAGGATAGCCTCATTTCTGCGAAATTGTATGTCCATTAAGCGTAAAAAATAAAATAAAAATATAAATGTTGGAAGTTATTCTGCGGGTATTTAACGGTCCAACAATTTTGCTTGCATGAATTTTTACTTTTGCTCATTGTGAATCCACAAATTTAGTTCTGCATTTAATGAATATTTGTCAAACTTTTTGTTTATTGCTACTTTGTTTTACGCTATTCTTTGTAAAAGAACAAAAGAATAGCTTCAGATTTTACAACTAATTTGTTTTTTGTTATTACTTACAATCACCAACTTAAAAATGATTTCCATACCAATTACTTCGTTTTTAGTTCACTGAACCTGATGGAGTGACATAGTTAAATGGTCTTGAGTAAACATGTTCATATGGTGAGGGTCTGCGCCCTCTCCAAATTTCAAGATTTAGCGATTTCCCAGAAATTTTTCAGCGTTTCATATATTTTGCCAGATTGTTATTTTTTTTATCCCCCCCCCCCCAAGGCCGTATCCAGGATAATTGTTGAGGAGGCTTACACAAAGACTTAAAAAACGCACCAAAAATTTGTTTATATGTATGTTTGTTTAGGAGTCGGACAAGCATTTCAGGGAGGGGGGGAGGTTTAATCCCCCTAACCCCTATCCTAGATACAACCTTGCCTCCCCATAAATAATCCTATGTGTTTGTTTTGGTGTTTCAGGCCTCCTTCTCTAAAACTAGAATAATCAAACAGTTCGTGGTAACGAACTGTAAGTAAGGAGCGACCCGGCTCAATGGTAACCGAAACTCTAGAAAACGGGTTTTTGATACCAATAGATATATCAAAAGAATCAGATTTCAATGCTGATTTCAAATATATAACTTTCATCAAGTTTAGAGCTACCCATCAAAAGTTACGCGCCTGAGAAAATTTGGCTGATTTTCAAAAAAAGGGGAAAGACCCCCTAAAAGTTATAGAACCTTAATGAAAATCACACCATCATATTCAGCGTATCAGAGAACCCTACTGTAGAGGTTTCAAGCTCCTATCTACAAAAATGTGGATTTTTGCATTTTTTGCCAGAAGAAAGATCACGGATGCGTGTTTATTTGTTTGTTTGTTTGTTTGTTTTTTTTTTCCCCAGGGGTGATCGTATCGACCCAGTGGTCCTAGAATATCGTGGGAGGGCTCATTGGAACGGAAATTAAAAGTTCTAGTGCCCTTTTTAAGTGACCAAAAAAAAATGGAGGGCAACTAGGCCCCCTCCCACGCTCATTTTTTTCCCAAAGTCACCCGATCAAAATTTTGAGATAGCCATTTTGTTCAGCATGGTCGAAAATATGATAAAAATGTCTTTTAGGATCACTTGATCCCCAAAGTCCCCAGGGAGAGGGCTGAAAGTTATGAACTTTACTCAATGTTAACATATAGTATTGGTTATTGGGAAGTATACATACTTTTTCAGAGGAGATTTTTTCTGGTAGGTGGGGGAAGGAGAGGGTCGGGGGCTATATGGAAGGATCTTTCCATGAAGGAAGTTTTCATGGGGGAAGGGACATTGCTATGAAGGGGGCGCCGGATTTCCCAGCATTATTAAAGAAAAAGATCAGGAATTAAAAAAAAAAAACAAGTTTTTCAACTGATCAACTGATTGTGATTAAGAGGTCATTTTTAAAGAACTGGAAAAAAAATTCGAACTATAGTTTTAAAGAGCAGGGTATTGACTAGGGGGCGAACCCCCTAATATACGTGTTAAAAATTTATGAATATAGAAGTTCGTTACGTAAGTTAATTCTAAGTTACGTATATTTATTACTAATAAAAACGTTCGTAAATAAAATTAAACAAGTTTCGAGAAAGCCATTTAACCAAATATAATATGCAAATTTTGTTTTAATTATTCATGTACGGTGAGCCAAAATCAAAACCTGCATTAATTCAAAAACGTTCAAAAATTAAATAAAAAAAACAAGTTTTTTTAACTGAAAGTAAGGAACGACGTTAAAACTTAAAACGAACAGAAATTATTCCGTATATGAAGGGGGCTGTCCCCTCCTCAACGCCTCGCTCTTTACGCTAAAGTTTGACTTTCTCACAACTCTATTTTTTTAAACAATAAAAAAACTTTAGCGTAAAGAGCGAGGCGTTGAGGAGGGGACAGCCCCCTTCATATACGGAATAATTTCTGTTCGTTTTAAGTTTTAACGTCGTTCCTTACTTTCAGTTAAAAAAACTTGTTTTTGTTATTTAATTGTATTTCGAAACATGCCAGGTAGCATTTGCTTGCTAGAGCCTTAGCTTAGGTCTTTGGTCCTTTCGAATGCATATTGCATTGGTCCCTAGAGGTTGGGAGGGAGTAAATGAGATTTTTACAGCAAGAGTGACTGATGCTTCAGAAAAAGGGCCCCAAAAGTCTAGTTCTTCGAAGAATTAACTTTTTATTTCTGGAAACTGTTCGGAGGCAGGGGAGTAATTTTAGTTGGCAACTCTCTTACGATTCTGACTGTATGTAGGCATAATGAAAAAAAATATTGCTATCATTAACTTACACGGGTCCAACTCTTGCGGTAGGGAGGGATCAGAGGATTTTCTATGAGTGGGGGGGGATATTAAGGAAGTGAAATAGAGGCTTTAGTTTTTCTGGAAGTTCCTTTAGATAACTTTTGGGGGGGACTCAAACAATGTCCTTCTATGTGTAGATATGGTTACTAATAAATTGCAAAACAAAACACAAAATAAGTGATAAAACAGAACGTAGAAAATAAGACAGTATAAAACTGCTTAATATTTTACTCATTTCCGTAATAGAATAAATATTTTTCTTAATAAATCCTAGCAAATGTTTGAAAAAAAACACCTCTTTTTACGTATTACGTTTTAAAACTAGCTAGAAAAGGACCAAGATCTAAGTTTCGATGGTGTTCTCAAAGTTCTTGCAAAAACACTCAAATATGCAAATGTCAAGTTCTTTGAAATCTCCAACGTATCTAAATTCATTTAAAATGTCGTCTAAATGTCACGTTGGGCATCAGCACACATTTATCACCGGCTAAACAAAGAATGGCTAATTGTATACATCTTAGTAAATTATCCGGTAGATTACTATGCAAATACGCTGAAATTAATGCTATTATACTATTACTAGTAGCGAAACCGTATCGTATGAAAATAAAAAGTATCGTATGCTCTTTTCTAAGGATTGCAGGAAAATTGTTTTGCCTCCAATATGAAATCTAAGGTTGCCTTGCTCCCCCCTCACAAAACTGCCCTTGACAGTTCCAACTCTATTCTGCAGGGGTTACACAAAAGAGAGCAAAAAACAAAAAAGTTACAGTTTTGGAAATATTCATTCACAAAGAGACCCCCCCCCCTTTTAATTGTATTCATTACAATTTTTATTATAATGTTTTTATTGTTTTATAAAGCAGAGTTGTGAGAAAGTGTCAAACTTTAGCGTAAAGAGCGGGGCGTTGATCAGGGGACAGCCTTTTTTATATACGGAATAACTTCTGTTCGTTCTAATTTTAATGTCGTTCCTTACTTATAGTTAAAAAAATATTTTTTTTTATTTAATTATTCTTATAATCGATGAAAAATAACTTAGCATTGAGTTCGAACCTGCATCTATAGTCTTTTTAGTTGGTTTCAAGCTTTTGGTATATTAATATATACAAATATACAGGTTTGCTCTAATGAAGACATTGCACAATTTTAAAGATTTTGAACAGGGGAGGGGGATGGGTCCCAAGATAACTCTGTGGACACACCTGGAAGTAGAGATTAAAAGCCCTATAGAATTTAGCAATAAAAAACTGACTAATTATTTTCACTTATTTAAACCATTAAAAAAAAATCTATCTAAAAAATTTAAGCACAATTCTTAAGAATGAAAATGACCTTGTTTTCCTGTGCAATCTAAAGCAAAATCTCTTTTTTTTCAGCTTGAGTCAGCAAAAGAATATGACGAAAGATCGCGAATCCGTGCGCGAATTCGCGCTCTAAAAAGACCGATGTCAAGTATACCTACACTGAGCACATCCTCCCCTCGTGCTTCACCCATACTTGGAAGACGCCTCATGCCTCAAGTTGAAAAGAAAACCCCGACGCCTACCAGAAAAGCTGATTATTTGAAGAAACAAACACCAAAATTGAAAGAAGAACCAAAGCCAGCAGACCCTATCATTACTGATGATCAACTTCATGGTGAGGATGACCAGCTGATGACCTTGCCATCATTGGAATCTCAAACAGCACCTGAATTTGAGACTACATTGAGCAGAATCAAGGAGCAACAAGGTGACTTTGGTGACAAGGAGCAAAATCAGACAACAGACGAGAATAAGAAAGTTATATATGACCATCCATATGAACACATTCCCGAATCATTTGAAGCAGTTGCACGACCAGTATCTCCAGTCATTCAATCACGGCGAATAGAAGACATACGACGTAGCGAATCCCCAGTTTTATACCGAGCATCTTCTTTCCGTCGGTCGCCTTCACCAGTTATTGCTGCATCAACTGTTGTGTACAGGCCACAAATTGCCACAAGGCCCCAGCCTGAGCCAACAGAAGAGAGATCTAGAACAGCCTCACCAGTTGCCAGGAGAAAAAGCGCCATCAAACTTGAAATGAAGTCGGACAGTACTACTATTATTAATGAGCCAGAAAATGGCTCTGAAGCAGTCAATAATATAGTCACTGAACCACAAATGGTTGATTGTAAGTAATATTTAATTATCGAAACTTTTAATTGCTAAAATGTATTACTAATACTTCATTCATCTGCTTTAATCACTGTAATGCTATGCCAAATCCGATTAATTCTAAATAAGATTAATTAGAATAATTGCATTATTAAATCCTCGAATGAACTCCTTAGGATATTAAATGCACAAGAGTTTTCGTTTCTGACGTTTGAATTAGACTTTTTTTTTTATTTGTAATTAATGACTTCAAAAACTTAGCAACTATTGGGGAAATTGAACACCGTTTTTGAAATATAGGCTACACTAACTGAGTTTCGATCTAAGCCACATTCCAAATGCAATTATATTCAAGGATTAAAATGAAACTAACTTTGATATGTTTTTAATGATTGATTTTTTTTTAATAATGATTAATTAATGATTTATTTTTAAGTATTTGGAACCAATCGTTAAACTAATCTTATCTTCTAAAACTATTCCCTTGCATATATGCTATTCTAAAGTATACACTTAAAAGAAAGGTATCTTCGTGTTTCCCCGAAACTGCGAAGGAAAGTTGAAAATTTTGAAAGCTTCTAACGCCTAATCTTTTATAAACAGATTTGTTCATTCAATTTAATTAGCAGTAACAAATTATAATTAACTAAAATAAAATAAAGTTCATTCAATTTAATATAAAAAGTTCATTCAATTTAATTAACAGTAATCAACTGAAATATAATAAAGCCAAAAAACAAAAATAACAGGAAATTTGGCAATATTTTAAATGCAAGTAAAAAAAATCGGAAACCAAATTTACTCAAAAGAACAAAAATCTAATCAAAAAATAAAAAACTAAATAATTGCTCTTAAGGTGCAAGTTTGAGGATGACAGAAGTAGTGGCGGAATTTTACAAAAGATCAGTGAAATTGCATTAATTTTTAAATAATTAACTTAAAAAATAAATTTTGCAACATAAATTTGCTGACAAACATGATAGTTTTTAAAAATTACAAGTTTAAGAGGGTGATACTTATTAGACCCACCGACGGATCTAGAGCAAAATCTTGGGTTTGGTCCAATGTGACAATGGTGCCAATAATTGACCAAAATTGATGAGTTTATTTAAAAAAGAAATAAAAAAGAAAAATTGACGGAATGAGGGCGCCAAAAAAATCTTGGGGGTGGGCCCAGGCCCTTTCCTTTCCCCTGGATCCATCCCTGATTAGACATAACAGAAAGCACTGATCAAAGCCAATAAAAATTTTCTAAACAAACCATACTTTATCGTATTTTATAATCAACCATATTTTAAGTTTATAGATATTTAAGTCTATATTAATCTTGCATCCTAAGTCCATGTTTTAATTTTATAATGTCCTAAGTCTATACATACTTTTCAAGTCTATAATGTGAGCATAAATAAAATAGATAGAAATATTTATTGTAAGCTGAACAAGGCCATACAACACAGTATTTGAAAATTCAAATCACAATATAGCCTAGTAACGTAAATCTAATCTCCCCTACCGGTAAATACAATAACGACAAAAAAGAACGAACTTATGTTCCTTTCCTTTCATCAACAATACCATACAAATAAACATTTTTTCTCATTATAAGGTCTTATAACACAGTACTCTATAATACACACTACAACAAATAATATGAATAATGATCATAAAAACTTTGGAGGGGACTCATTTGATCAGAAATTGAAAGTTCTAGTGCTCTTTTTAGAAGTTGACAGCTCTTGGATGGCAACTAACCCCCCACAAACACCCATCATAGCCACCCCTTTCCTCCATAATCCCCAAAGAGGGGACCAAATTTTTGAGGTTATCATTGTTCACAATAGTCGAACGGCTTGATAAATATGCCTCCGGAGATGAACAATTATGCTCCAAAGCCACTGGGGCAAGGGCTGTAAATTATACAAGTTGCTTTTTTTTACAAATAGTTTTCATAATGGTTAGGGACCATTTTTTTACCCTGGAAGTCCAGAAAGGCTAAGGTTAGGTTCAAAATTTCAGGAAATGCTGAGGATATATTGAGGGTTAATCCTGAGATATTGCAAATATGCCCTTTTGACGACCTGGATACACAGAGTGTCTTTTGATTTAGCTTAATATCCCCTTCAACATTCCATGGAAGTTTCAACTTAACATCAGTAGTTGTTTTCAAGATATTGCAGATACTCTTTTTTGACATCCTGGAGACGGTAATAAACTTCGACTACATATCGACAGAAACTGAAACTCTAAAAAAACATAATTTGGAAAAATACAAAAAAAATCCTTGTTTTTATTCAAAAGTTTGGAAGTATACAAAATTAATCAAGTTTGTAGTTTTCGTAGAGAGTTATTGCAAGAAGAAAAATTCAATATTTTTTTAGAAAAACAACACCTTCCTTAACAAGGGAACAAATTGACTAAAAACTGACTAAATCGACTTAATTAAAAATTGAAATTGAAAATTGTCAAATATCATATTTTTAGGAGAAATTTCCCCTGTTTCTGTAAGTTACTTGTCACTTAATTTTTGTTGTTCTCATGACCATTTATTTTGCAGGTAATTGCCAAAAAAAACGTGTGGTTTTAAATTATATCTTTTTTTCTAAATCAGTGTGGGTTTCTTTTAGTCACGTAATCAGTGTAGTAACATTTTCATTAGTCTAGCATTTTCAGTTAAGTCTTAATTAGGAAAGAATAAATAATTAACGCCAAAAATGGTTTAAAACGTTTGAAGTTCTACTTGTCGTAAAACGCCGTGAAGTACTTTGCGCCTTCTCGTAATTTATTCGTAATTAAGAGTTAAAAAAAGGATACAAAAACAAATTAATAAGATATCATACTTCTTGTTATTGTTGCTGGCCTAAAAAGCCAGATAAATAATTTGCATACAGAAAATAAACAAAATGGTAAAGAAAATTTCTATATAATTATTTCCTTATTGTAATTGTATGAACAATATCCTGTCTTTAATTATTATTTCAAGTTATTTGATAAGAACGTGGATTCCCGCTGTAACAATTGAAAAATAGTGGCAGAAAAAAATTTTTCTTGGCTTTTGATCTCCATCCTGATAGGGAGCTTTAATAGGAGTTTGAAACTAGCACATTTTCGACAGGTTGGAGGGGGAAATGGGAAAACAATAAAGTGCTCTAATAAATTTATGTAATCAAAAGTACATCTCCTTCTGTATGTCACCTTCTTTCACCCTGCTTTAGTAGATTATTAAATAAAAAAAAAAAGTTTTTTTTTAACTGAAAGTAAGGAACGACGTTAAAACTTAAAACGAACAGAAATTATTCTGTATATGAAGGGGGCTGTCCCCTCCTCAACGCCTCGCTCTTTACGCTAAAGTTTTTTTATTGTTTAAAAAATAGAGTTATGAGAAAGTCAAACTTTAGCGTAAAGAGCGAGGCGTTGAGGAGGGGACAGCCTCCTTCAACGGGGACAGCCCCCGTTTTTTAGAGTTTCGGTTACCATTGAGCCGGGTCGCTCCTTACTTACAGTTCGTTACCACGAACTGTTTGATGCCCGTAAATGATTAAGTTTCGCAAAACCTGTTAAAGAGTTTGAATGAATCACAACGCTACTATTGCTGTCTTTATAATAAACTGATTTTTCGTTTACAAAATCATGCCATTTAAAAAATGGCAAGAAATGCCATTTTAAAATTTAGTACTATTTGACAACATTGTTTTCACAGCTTTAAGCAAACTGGCTTTACATAGTGAAAGCCAGAACAAAAAGAAAAGAATAAGTAGGGCTGTTCTTTTCCAAGACAATGGATCAAAAAATGCTTGTCTTGTAAATCAATTATCTCACAAAATCGGTAAATTTCGCAAAACCTGTTATTGAGTTATGTTAAACCAATCCTTATTTAGAAAAACGGCTTATTCGCCAAAACTTATCCATAGTTCACGTCAAATGAGGAGTTTGATACAACTTGGATTCATAAATATTGAATGGCTTATTTTATGTTTCTTTTGGGACATAGCCATTGTGCTAAAATACTTATGGGATAATTATGGCTGAATAGATTGTCGCCAGATTTAGGAAAGTTGTAGACAGAGGCAATCATTTGTCAGTGCATAGCTTGGGGTAGCCTGAAAAGTTCCAAGAGCAAAATGTGTTGCCAAAATTCCAAGTGCGCCGTTCATCACCAAGACGGTGACCAACTCCAGTTGTAACGGACTCAGTTCTACGATTGTAGAGTCTGACTTAGATTGATCTCGCAGTGTAAATTGGTCCCTAATTATCAAATATTTATTGCATATTGCTATTCTAGTGGAAACTCCTGTATGATGCTGCAGCTATTTCAGCTAAAGCTGTGCCTAAGCTCCTGATGAACTCGAAAGAAGTTGTACCCGTATTGTTACTCAGCCAGGCTATTTGGGCAAGATTTCTTACTCTATCAAGCTCTTACTCTGTCTGGGCTATTGGGCAACGATTTCTTATTCTATCAAGCTCATGTTCTATCTGGCCTTTTGGACAACAATTCCTTACTTTTATCAAATTGATGCTTTGTCTGGTCGTTTAGGCCACGATTTCTTGCTTTATCAAGTTCTTACTCAGTTGGGCTTTTTGGGCCACAAATTTCTTACTTTATCAAGCTCATACTCTGTCTTGCCTTTTTGGCCACGATTTTTTACCATATCAACTTCTTACCCGGTCTCTATTCCTTTGGGTCACGATTTATTACTCTATCAAACTCATACTGTGGCTGACCTTTTGGGGCACAAATTCTTACCCTATCTGTCTTTTTACCCTGGCTTTTTATGTTTTAGCGGAACTCCATCTGACGCTGCAGGTATTTCAGTTAAAGCTGCGTCTGAGAAGATAAACAAAGTAGCACGCAGCTCCACTGCCCAATTAAACTTTGCTCAAAGCAGACTGCCTGAAAACGACCCTAGTCAACCCCAAGGAAGTGATGAAACCCGAGTGATAACGTCCAGTTATGGCGTAGGCCCTACAGACGATTCTGGAAGACCTTTGTTCGGCCTAGGGGCTTTGAGAAAGGCAAGAAATAGAACACCGGAGACTGAAACAAGTAATTATTTTACTTATCTATATTCTTTAATTACTTGCTAAACTGATTATTTCATGTCGTGTTTATCAAGGGGGCTACTTGTCGTGCTTTTAAGGCTTATGTTCCATGTGAAGTGTAGGATTGTACACTCGAACTTGCATCAAAAGGAAAAGATAGCTATATCATGAGATTTTTTAGTTTTAGATCTGTCCATTCGTCGAACTAACATTACGATAGTATACTTTTTTTCAAGAATAGTCTAAACTTGCTTAAAGAAATAATAATATTCTCCTATTTTCATATGTTTTTTGTCATTTTTCAGTTTCTTTTTTAATCATCGGTGTTCGTATTGACTAAGGGGGTTACTGCTAGTGTCTTTAAGACATTAATTCTATGGGAAGCGTGTGATTGTACACTCAAATTTGCACCCAAAGAAAAGGCATTTATATCACGGGATTCTCAATTAAGATCTGCTCATTCATGCAACTAGGGTTTTCATAATGAATAGACTTTGTTTTTGGAGAATGCTCTAAAGCTGTTAAAAAAAACAAAACATTTTCCTATTCTCATATGTTTATGTAATTTTTTTCTGTGATGTCTTTAATTTTAAAAAGGCAAATTTCAAAAATCAATTACAGTAACGGATAAAGCTGAATCTCAAAATAAAACATTTTCCTATTTTCATATGTTTATGTCATTTTTCTAGTAATTTTTCTAATCTAAAAAAAGCAAATTTCAAAAATTCAATACAGTAACTGGATAAAGCGGAATCTCAGCTATCGAATGATATAAAAATCCTTCTTTTACATTGAATCATTAAAACCGTAAGACTGCACATAAACAAAACAGCAAAATCTTGGTGAAGGAACATAAACGATCCGTAATGACCAAAACGGTTCAGTTGTGAATACAGAATGGGAAGCGAAGCTGGCTTGTTGGGCAAACTAGTGAAAATTATCCTGAATATCTACTGGAACCGCAATTTATTCGAAAATCAACCACGCTTTCATTTTCCTAATCAACTTGTCTCAATCAGTTGGCGTTAGCAATTGGGTTTCAGTTATGACTTCACAAAGTTTTCAAAACACTTTTCATTACACCAACTTATATTCATTTGTTCACTTCATGCTAAATTCATTTCATTTCATTCATGAAATTCATTCATCCATTCATGAATTCATTTCAGTTCATGATTATTTGCAAAATGAAAGAAAACAGTGAGGTTCGTTGACTGTTTTAAAGCCACAAGACTAATAATTTGAACTTGGCGCCAAAAGCACCATCCAAAAACATTTCCTACTACCGTCCTGGGTTCAACTTCCAAATCTAGCCATTCCGGTAGTTTTCTGCTAGTTGCGATTATCATATGACAAAGCCGGCTTGGATTGCCAGATCAAGATCGTCATTTTTAAATAGACATTATTTTATCTCAATATTTATGAATTTGGTTCATTAAATATTGAATATTTAGTAAAACATGACGTTGTTATCCTTTTATTAGATTTTGCAATTATAAATTCTTTATTTTAAGCACTTGTTAAATATTATATTTATATTTTGTGTAAATATTATATTATATTAATTTTAAGTGTGTTTGTATTATCTACATTATTTAATTAGTTGTTGATTTTTATTTCAAGATGTACTGATTATTTATTAATCAGTGTTTATTTAATTCTACACTAATATATTTCATAAAATATTAAGTATTTATTAATGTGTTATTATCATTTTATGGTTTTATTCATTAGGACACTTCTTCAATATTATGTCAATTATTAGTTACTAAGTGTTGGTACATTATATTTTATTTGATTTAATTGTAAAGTAAACCCTAGTTCAATGAATAGAAATTATATAGTAAATATGACTTTAATATCCCTTTTTAAACTATTAAATAAAAAAAAGAAGTTTTTTTACCTGAAAGTGAGGAGCAACATTAAAACTTAAAACGAACAGAAATGATTCCGTATATGAAACGGGCTGTCCTCTCCTCAACGCCTCGCTCTTTGCGCTAAAGTTTTTTATTGTTTTAAAAATAGCGTTGTGAGAAAGAATCTAACTTTAGCGTAAAGAGCGAGGCGTTGAGGAGGGGACAGCCCCTTTCATATACGGAATCATTTCTGTTCGTTTTAAGTTTTAATGTTGCTCCTTACTTTCAGTTAAAAAAACTTGTTTTTTTTTTATTTAATTCTTGAACGTTTTTGAATTAATGGAGGTTTTGATTTTGGCTCACCGTACATGAATAATTAAAAAAATTGCATATTAATTTTGCTTTTATTTGGTTAAATGGCTTTCTCGAAAGTTGTTTAATTTTATTTACGAACGTATTTATTAGTAATAAATATACGTAACTTACGAATTAACTTACGTAATGAACTTCTATATCCATATATTTTTAATACGTATATTAGGGGGTTTGCCCCCTATTCAATACCTCGCTCTTTACGCTAAAGTTCGAATTTTGTTCCAATTCTTTAAAAATGACCACTTAATCACAAAGACCGTTAATTAGAATAAATAGCTCTTATGAAAGTACTAAAAAAATCTTTGGCTTAAAGAGCGAGGTATTGACTAGGAGGCGAACCCAATGATATACTTAATAATTTCTGTTCTTTTTAAGTTTTGATGTTGCTCCTTACTTTCAGTTCAAAAACTTGTTTATTTTTTTATTTAATTTCTGATCGTTTTTTTAAATACTGCTGGGAAATCCGGTGCCCCCTTCATAGCAATGTCCCTTCCCCCATGAAAACTTAATCCTTGGAAAGATCCTCCCCCACAACCCCCGAGCCCCCCCCCCCCACTACCAAAAAATCCCCCCTGAAAACGTCTGTATACTTCCCAATAACCAATACTATATGTAAACATTGGGTAAAGTTCATAACATTCAGACCTCCCCCCCGGTGACTTTGGGGGATTAAGTCATGACTATCTCAAAATTTTGATCGGGTGACCTTGGGAAAAAATGAGCGTGGGAGGGGGCCTAGTTGCCCTCCATTTTTTTGGGTCACTTAAAAAGGGCACTAGAACTTTTAATTTCCGTTCAAATGAGTCCTCCCACGATATTCTAGGACCACCGGGTCAATACGATCACCCCTGGAAAAAAAAACAAAAAAAAAAAAACAAATAAACACGCATCCGTGATCTTTCTTCTGGCAAAAAATACAAAATTCCACGTTTTTGCAGATAGGAGCTTGAAACCTCTGCAGAAGGGTTCTCTGATACGCTGAATCTGATGGTGTGATTGTCATTAAGGTTCTATAGCGTTTAGGGGTCTTTCCTCCTTTTTTTTTTTTATAAA
>JAPEVW010000026.1:0-12500 GCA_027921565.1 Artemia sinica | reverse complement strand
GTTTTCTTGTTTAACAAATGGATATCTCATATGTATATCTCATACATATATATCTCATATCTCATTCAACTAGTAATATTAATACTAATAATAATAATACTAATAATATTTTTTTGATTGTGTTCACTTTTATAACTTTAATAAATCAAAAATTATTAAGATTTTAAAGAATGAATATCAGGATGTGTATATTAAACTGACAATACAAATTCATTTGTATTTTTTCAATCATGTTAATTTCTGCTATTTTGAGTTTGACTCGGTCATTTATTGTAATCTCTGTTCGTTTTTGGTTTCGTTTATTTATTGATGCTGATTTGTGGTAGTTTTACGCCTGGCAGATTACATTATTCTATTTTTGCTCATTTTTGGTTTAATGGAGTTCTTTACTTTTCTTTCAAAAGTTTCTTTTGGGGAAAAACTTTTTTTAATGAAATTTTGAAGAGGCCAAAATTCTGGAGCCATCTTTTCTGGTTTTGGGAAGAATTATTGTTTCGGAAGGCCTCTTCAGTGTATATGTTACCGTGAATGTTACCGTGAATTATTTCAATAAATTGAATTGAATTTCCGAAATACCTCTTTTCTCCTTGGATTTAGTTAGCGATGCCAGTCAAATTTTTTAGTTTTATGCAAGGTTTGATGGTGACAGGTTGGGTTAGGTTTTTAATCCATTTATGAGATTCTTTACCTAATTTAACCTAACCTTAATTTTCACCATCAAAGCTTGCATGAGACTGAAAAAGCTGATTCGCAAAGCTAATTGAATTCAAGCAGAGAAAAAGGAAGTTCGGCCATTCACCAGTGAATGTTGACATTAGCCAGATTTAGGACATTCACGGTAACATATATATTATAAAATGTTTTTGTTTATAAGTTAAAATTACTCGGCTAGTTCTAACTACTATTAACATATGACTGTTTTGAATTGCTGATTGTAGCAATGCCATTTTAACACCCACCACAGATTAAACAAGGAAACTTGTCCAAAATATGGGCAGTGTCTGCACGTTAAAAAAAAAAAGTTTCATCTAGACAAGACAAATATCCGAATGACATCCCTGCTACTACCGTGACTAGTCGCAATTGCGAATGTGTTGCAACTACAACTTCTCTTACCAGGAAGTCTACGGCCTATCCAAGACTAAGTTTTTGTTCGAGTTGAATACAGCTGCGCTAAAACTTAGTTAATTATACCATTAAGTGAGATCAAAACTTTCAATCATGAAGGCATAAATCAAATCCATTGGGGTATCCGACTAAAAGTTCCTTCAGCTAGTGTAATTAGCAAGTCCAAAATCCAAACTTCTTAACTACAAGGTCCTAGTTGCGGCAGTGCTCCAACACGACCACTCCCCCCACGACAAGTACGGACTATCCAAGACTAAGTCTGTATTTCTTAAGTGAATACACCTTTGCTATTCCTTTGCTTTCATCTTTCCCTCTTTATTCCTCTGCTGTTCATCTTTGCTTGTTCATGTCAGCAAGTCAAAGCGTAACATAAAATCCCGAAAGCATAAAATCACATCAAGATTCTTGGGGTATTTGAGTGAAATCCCAGTTAGCCATTGTAATTACAAATTCTAACTTCTTAGCCATAAGCAAATAAAGCTGCAAAAGATTTTCGAATAAGATAATTTGATTCAAAGAAATCAACGAGCAATTTTTTTTTGTTATCAAGCAGAATTTTCAACAATATTTGGTCTAAACTTTTAAATTCTAAAGAAAAAATTTAGTAAAAGAAAATTTAGAAACTATTTTTCCTAGAACAAAAATACGGAAAAAGTTGAAGGTCGTTTAATTTCAAAATAATATACATTTATTATGCCGATATTCAAAATGGGTGTTTGAACCCACATTCTCTAAGACTTGAATCATATGGTTGCAGGTTGCAGGGATATGGAAAATGCAATTGGGATCTGATTAGTTAATATTGAAAAAAAATGAAAAAATTGAAAAGCATTTGGCAAAAAAGACTTTCCTCATAATTTCGGCCCTCGCAATAAAAAATCTGTTAGTTTGCTGTATTTACCTTATTTTTAAAATATATTGTTATTACTATTATGAAATGCATCTCATATCCGAAAACACCATTTCCCCCTCTCCTTTTTACAAGTAATAACAAGTAAAAATAAGTAGATGAAAAAAAAAAATAATTACTCAAATCATGCTACTATAATTCCATTCAATCTATTTCAGATGTAAACTTAACCAGCAACTCCACACGCAGCTAAGCTCCATTCAGGTCTATGTAAACCATGCGTAAACACTGTTTTTGCAGGGAATGAATTCGGAATTTGGACGACTTGTACACAAAAAAGATAACAGATTTGATTTTTGACCATCTATCTCGGGCCAAAGGAGACATCTTCTTTGGCCATCTACTTAGGCCAAACCTATGCGGACTCCGTGTGGGTTGGAAGAGATTATTTTTTAAAGGGGTTTAACAGAAACCGGAGCTTCAGGGGAGGGGTAAGGAGGGAACGTTTGAATGGCTTTAGGCGTAGGAGGAGAGAGGGCAGTTGTGTTGACACCATTACTGCTTGGTGGTGCATTGAGCTGTTAGTAGTAATTAAAACAAGTATTAGGCCGTTTTTATTGTCAACAACTTTTTTTTGTTCGGAAAAGAACAGTGATTGTAGTGGACATTGCGGTTTCTTAGATTGACAGCATTGACAGACGCGTTTGTCGTAATTCATCAGATTCCCTGAAGCCTTTGGCTCGCGTGTTAGTGGTTACCATTTTAGCGGTTTTCAAACCAGTCATGTTTGCGGTGGACTTTGTTTCAACTTTATTTCTGTGATTTTTCTGGGATAAAATTTGACTCGTGACTAAGCTTCAATGTTCAAAAGGCAATTTTTAATTGAAGTGAAGGTAAAAAAAAATATTATCAGGCATCGTACTCACATTTTGGTTGTAGAGGGACAGAATTTGTGTTAAAGATCAGTGCAAACAGTCTAATTCCTGGAAACTTGGAGGCATCATACCTATTCAAATTTTTTTGTACTTTTCAGTGTAATTATAAAAAAAATATTCACCATTTGTAGTCGAAAATAATACAGAACATTACCATTTAATATTTGTGAAGATTCTATCCTACCTTAATCAGGCGCTTGAACAGCTCCATTTTTCTGTCTGAAATGTGCCAGCCAGCTGGACTGTACATGTTGACATCTATTTTTTGGATAGTCTTTTGCCATACCCTATCCCAGCTTCTGTGGCCTCTTGGATTCCGTTATGTATGGTCACCCACTCTTCATTCATGCTGGGGGTTTGCTCGTCGGTCTTTTGCACTTGGAGAACTTCAAAGCGATTAGAGATCTCTAAGATGAATGCCTGTCGTATATTAGGGTTATCGAAGCGATTGGTGTCAAATCTTCGTCGAGATTTCGTCATAGGGCGTGCTGATAGTGGCAACTTCAGATCTAGCTTGACTAGGAGACGATCTGACCCTTGTTTTGAACCAGTATCTGCTCCAATGTACGATCTTTTATTTTTAGCCATCGATTTCCAACGGCGGGACATGAGGAAATGATCAATCTGGCTTTTTGCTCTACCATCTCTTAGTACTTTCTTTTTAGTACTTTCAAAGTATTTTTTAGTTTTTTAGTTTTTAGTTCTTTTTAGTACTTTCAAAAGAGCCATTTATTCTAATTAAACGGCCTTTGTGATTCAGGGGTCATTCTTCAAGAATGGAAAAACAAATTCGAACTTTAGCGTAAAGAGCGAGGTATTGTCGAGGGGGGTGAACCACTCATATACGTAATAATTTCTGTTCTTTGTAAGTTTTAATGTTGCTCCTTACTTTCAGGTGAAAAAACTTGTTTTTTATTTAATTCTTAAAACGGAATGAAAACCTTGAAAACGCGAAAGCTCTTCTGAGATGGTGAAATAGTCTTCTACGTTCTTATTAAACGTTTTTTTGTATTTTCCTTTTGTTTTCGTTATAAATAGAACGGCAGTCTGGACTATTTAAATTATCTATTGGTATACAATTTGTTTAAATTAACTTCAAAAAGTGATTAACCACCAACCTGCATAAAATAATATAATTCATGCGTAAAAAAATGTAACAAAATAGAATTTTTAAATTATCACACACCGTGAAGCAGAAATGTAAATAACCTTAAATAGCTCCAAGTAAACAACTGCTACAGAATGAAAACGTGCTCTTGTCAACCCCGAAGGGTACGTCACAATACACTTCAGATTCTGAAATTAAATTTGCTACCCAATTGTCATACCCTAGTTTATTGTTTGATAAATGTAATTATCCTTTTCGCCGTTAGGTGTGTTTATCAAAGCATGAAACAAAGCAATCCCTTTAGTGTTGTGATTAGTTGTGATTTGCTTTAGAACAAGTATGTTGTCTTTTCAATAGTTGTTTTTTTAAATGTTTGCTTCGTTGGGATATTGAGCTAATTGGCCGGTTATTTCGGACAATGGAAAACTAAAGCGCTTGGAAAGAAGCTTGGATTAAACTTAAAGATCATATATACCAGATTTGATTGTTTTCCAGTTATATATCCCACGACGCGTAAGTATACATCAGGCACTTGCATAGGAATCTATTTTAGGAGGGAAGGGGAGCAAAAGATACAAAAGCAGATGAATAAAATGTAAAAATTACGAAAAAAAACCTCAAGAATTCTTGAATTCTAATGACAGTTAAGGACAGAGATGTTTGTCTAGTAACTGTACCTATACAAATTTGTTGTATTTAATAATCCTTAGATTTCAAAGCGGAATAAAGGACAAAGACATTTGTCTAGTAACTATGTATATAATATATATATATATATATATATATATATATATATATATATATATATATATATATATATATATATATATATATATATATATATATCATATATATATATATATATATATATATATATATATATTACTTACATTATACACAAGGCTGTATTCAGGATTTTTCTTCGGGGGGAGGAGAGGGGGGTTCACAAAAAACTTTAAAAAGCGCAATAAAATTTGTTTACATGCATTTTTGTTCCATTTTTACGAGTCGGACAAACATTTCATTGCCATAAAATCCTATAACCATATATTCAATTATGTATATTATGGACTAAATATAAAAATTATTGTTACTGGCAGTTAAAACCTTTAATTTTGAACTGATTTTTAAATAAAAAAAACTTTTTTTTTCTCATTATTCATTTAAAGTAGATAATTAATCAAAAGTATCTAGGGCTTTTCGACGGTGTCGAAAAAAACAAAGGGATATCCTAGTTAATCTTTAATTAGCGCTGAACTCACATGGATCGATTCAGTAATGGTCAGTTGCCAGGTCAAGATGACTGTAATGTGCGTCCTTTGTGTCCCAATTTCCATTTTGATATTCGCCGATTCCAGTTCTTGGCTTAGGAAAATGAAACTTTCAGGGATGGGTCTACAGGCTAAAGTATGTCCCGGGAAGGTATGTGAAGTACCTACCTCCACTCCTTCTCTCTCTAGAGGGTCCTGAAATTTGCCTACATGACAGGTCTATACCTATTGAAATTTTGACAAAACAATATTTTACCTTGATTTTCAGTTATCAGTTTCTTTTTTTCTTGCTTTAGTTCTGAAAATGCAATTCCTGTTATTTGAAAAGAATTTTAAGCCATATCAATGTTTTTTTGTTTTTTTTTTCAAAATTTAGGAAATGTATTTACATATCTTTAGCACCTTATAAATTGGGATTGAGCAAAGTTGTAAAGCTAAAAGCAATTTTGTTGTACTTCATTTAAGCAGAAGATCTGTTTTGCATGGTTTCACTTTTATAACACACAGATTTCTAAAGGTCATCTAAGGTCAGGACCCTCTAGAGGGAGAAGGAGTGGAGGTAGGTACTTCAAATTACCTTCCCATGAGATACTTTAGACTGTAGACCCATCCCTGAAAGTTTCATTTTCCTAACCTAACCCCTATCCAAGATAGCCAAAAGTAGCTAAAGTAGAATTTTACCTTTTATGAAAATAATTGTAATTTGATCTTTGCTATGCAAAATCATTTTTAAAATCTGTTGAAAATAAGTTCAATTTCGAATTTTCATAGTGGAAATGCCCATTTTACAAGTTGCACGACTTGCATGTGCCACGGTTGCCTGAAGTGCGCAATGTATGGCGCAAAGTGCCCCATGTGTAGCACGAAGAGCCACAGCGTGATGGAAGTATACCACACGTGGTGGAACTACTGGCGCTCCTTGAAGTGCACCTCCTGACAGAGGGTGGGCAGTCCCTTGGTTGAGAGTGTAATTTCTCTTTTCAGTATCTACTTCTTTGAATGGTGTTGTTTGTGCCATACGAGTTTTCTTGCTTATCATTCTTTTTTCTAAATATGCATTATTATGCTAGATATGTTTCGTTTTCATAAACGACAGGCTAAAAAGCCTCTTAGGGAGGTGTTTTTATGCATTCTAATGACTGGGTAAATTGTATTCGGTCCATAGAAGGAGGTCAAATCAGGTATTTTAACTATAGCATGAAGACTAGTAGTGTCATTTCGCAAAAACAGGGGAGGGGGGGGGGAGATATTTTTCTAAATCTAGAAGTAACTTTTTAACAAAATTGTCAATGAAACTACCAATAAGGCATTTTAAAAATAAGGGGCGCAAAGACTCCCTTCCTCTTAATTTAAGAACTTTATCTTTACCTCCAACTATTCCTACAATTATGGCTTCGCCTGACAAAATTAGCCTATTGAAGTGTTAAAGAAGACAACCCAAAACTCCCCAGACGCCACTGCCTAAAGGGCTATCCTTGGTTTCTATCATTTTTTCCGAGTCGAACTATGGTCACACCTGTCAATAATAAGCCAAGGCTAATGAATGATGTGTGTTCTTCCTTTATTTTAACTCCTGTGTCGCAGAAGTGGAAAATTGGAATAGCAACAACTTGGCTTGAAAAGCCTATATCAACACATATTCGTTCTCAACTTTTGTCTACTATTGTCTACTCAACTATATTTTGGTATGGTTTATTTGAAGACATCTGCTCAATTTTTTTTAGGCTACCAAACTAAAGAACCCATTATCTTCATAAGAAGGAGACACAACTTTTGCCTGTTTTCAGGAGTTATTTTCTCTTATTTTTTCCATAATTTCTAACCTTTGGAGGGATGCTGACGCTACCTCGAAAGGGCGTTTTCGACTCTGGGGACTAATTATGTAATATCTGTTTTACATATCGTATTTGGATCTCAATTGTGTTTTAAGGTCTTTTCCTAGCCTTAAAGCCTTAAGGGCTTTTCCTTTATAATTTTAAATATTAATCCTGATGTCTGTATTCCAGACGAAACAAACCAGCAGCTGACATCAGTTGTTACTTTGGAAGTTGGAAATAATATAGAGCAAGGAGGTTCAGGTAGTTTTTTTTTTAGTATTTTCTAGCCCAGACTAGTGGTTCCTAACCTTTTTTGATCCTTGCTTAGCATTGTGTACAGATTGTTTTTTGGGGAAATCCACGCAGATCATATGGATAAATAGATATTTATTGCAAAACAAAAGCCTCTTTGGGCCATGGCAAAACAAACACAGTTGCATATATAGTTAAAACACATGATAATAACATATATAACAATAACTAAACATAGCCCATAGCAAATAAAAATAAAATAACATAACAATTGCAGCACAAAAGCACACATAATACTATAAAACTAACTCACATAATCACACACAATGTCACACACACATAATAATAATAATAATAATAATAATCGTGTATTCAAAAGCCTTTATACAGGGCCATATACATTATACATCAAATATAACAGGAAAACAAAAGTAAAACTCCCTTCAGCCTTCTTTTTCCAAACCATAACAAATCTTCTTCACAATAGTTCCTTTCTTATCTTTAGTGCCTGATCCACAAATCTACATAATCTACACATGAGGCTAGGTACCGTCAGAGACAACATGCCCCGAAGTGAAAAATTACTTTTCCCCAAAATACCCTCCCTCAAATCAGTAAGCCCCTGGCACCGGCACAGAAAATGGTCCAGATTTTCCTCTTCAATATTACAAATGGGACACGTGTACCTAGACGCCGGGAACCCCTTACCTCTCTCAAATACTTTACTCCTCCATCTTAAAGGCAAACAGTTGGCCCGCAGCTGCAACCAATATGACAAATACTTACTTGGCAAATAAAATTTAAAGTAAATCTCCGGGCCAAACACCCTTTTCACTTCCTTATAAACACTTAATGTCTCGGATCTCTCAATTTCATTCCCCCATGTCTGTATCTCCTGATCTTCTAATCTTTGTTTAACTATTCCTATTATATCAATCTGACTATTAGCGGGGCCTCTACCATCATTCCATATATATGACAATCCTAATCTGTCTAATAAGGATTTAACCTTAAAACGGCCACGACCTCTTACGCCCTGAAGCAAGTAGCTCTTCATAGGCCTCTCTAATAAGTTTACCTCGTGGTACCTGCACTAACTTCATCCAAAATCTAACTACCTGAACTACCCTATGTTTACGGAGCGAAAAAAGCTCTAGCTCCCCTTTCAAAAACTGGGTATGCGTAGTTCTATGGAGGCCGAAAAGCCTTTTGTAATAATTTATCTGAAGGGTCTCCAGCTGTTCTGCCGCTTCCATCCCCCATAATTCCCCACCATAATGAATAACTGGCATAATCTTCGTTAAAAATATTCTCTTATGCATTGCTAGACTTTTAATACCCATAACTGTACCATTCCTCAGAACCGTCGATATAGCCGCTTTCCCCCTTTTTACTGACTCTTTAATTTGGTCACACCAACTACCATTATTTTGAAATACAAAACCTAAATATTTTGAATTTTCAACTATCTTTATTTCATCACCTTTAAACATAAACTTACCATTACTTTCTTTATCATTTCTTTTACCAAAAATAACTATTTCTGTCTCCTTAACATTAAGTTGGAGCTTCTTCAGATCTAAGTAATCTGCAACAAGATCTAACAAAATCTGTAATTCCTGGGCAGACTTAGCTACAAGTACGCTATCATCAGCGAAAAGCAAAACTGAAAATAATTTTGAGCCAAGACCCACTGTCGGAGCCCACCTTCTTTCCAAAAACTGAACTAAATCATTTATAAATATAGAAAACAAACGGGGGGAAAGAGCACTACCTTGTTTTACCCCTTTACGGTTTCTATATACTCTGGAAAAACCCTGATCTATTACCTTTACTACCGCCTTAGTTCCGCAATACATGCTAGTAACTAACCTCACAAAAATACTAGGTAATCCTATACTTCTAAGAATATCTACCAAAAGCACCCTCTCAACATTATCAAAAGCTTTTCTTAGGTCTAAAAAAGCTGCATATAGACGGCTATTCCCTGCTCCATACTTATCGACTAAAGCTCTAAGCACAAATGCCCTATCTGCTGTACTATAGCCTTTCCTAAATCCTCCTTGCTCATTATTTATAATCTTACTTTTATCTAACCACCTATCTAGCCTCCTATCTAAAATTTTCTCCAACACTTTACTAAAAACTGGTGCTAGAGCTATGGGCCTATAGTTATCATTCGAGCTAGGGTCCCCCTTCTTAAAAAGCGGTATAACAACTGAAGTCTTCCATAATTCTGGCCACTTACCTGTAGATACAATGCTATTAAATGCTATAACTAATATCGAGAAAAACACCGACAAAAATTTCTTAACCACCCAGGCTGGTATCCCATCCAAACCTGGTGCTGAACCTCCTTTCATCTTACTAACTACTTCTCTAACCTCCTCTCTTGTTACTTCCCCTACTAATTCATAATCATTCTCCTGCAGCGCGAAAATACTTTCACCTGAACATGACGACTGTCTATCCTCATCTAGCCCTTCACAATCTCCTTCTAAATTCTCAAAATAACCAGGCCACGACTCCGGTGAAGGAGTTCGACCTGAAATATTAGCTCTTTCCTTTCTCATTCTACTCCAAAATTCTTTAACATTCCCTAGTGTAAAATCTTCCATCATCTTTTTCCTTTCTAAACTATCCCATTCCCGACTTTTCCTCTTCAGCAATTTCTTATATTCCCTATTCTTAACTCTATAAAAATTCAACGCTTCTAACCGCAATTCTTCATCCTGGCACTGCCTAACAATTTCTAATTCTGTTTCTACCTCCTGCTTTATCCTTCTACATTCCTCATCATAATATCCTTTATCTCCTGATTTAACTTTCCTTTCTACCGCTTTACTAGACCACTGGTGCACAAACTCACATAACTTGGCAAGGACTTCCTCAGCACCGCAATCTAGATTTCTAATCTCCTCTAATCTATCCATTACTTCCGGTCTCGCTATTATCTCATTCATATTATCAATTTCTTTATTATTCCAGTATCTTTTTAACGCTTTTCGAACTCTAACCTTCTCTTGACCGACTGTCTCATACCTCTTTACAATACCGCTCCTCTTACCTTCAACCTCTATAGCCAACTCTAACTTAACTGGCCAGTGGTCTGAACCAACTGACTGAAGTACCTCAACGTCAACTGATTGAGCTGCAAGCCCACTGTCAACCAACACATAATCGATCAGACTCGGACGAGCTCCTGACATACAGGTAAACTCCCCTACTCCCCCATCAGTTTCAAATCTCCCATTCCCAATTATTAGACCATTCTCCGAGCAGAGCTCCAAGAGCCTTCTCCCCCAACAATTCACCTTCCTATCCATATCTCTGCTATTTCTAGGCATTCCATACTCAGATGGAACCAAGTCTGGCACTTCTTGGAACGATACACTCTCCATTTCTAATACAGCACCCGTATAAGCGTTAAAATCCCCCATAACAACAAAAACATCCTCTGTAAAATCCCTTCTTAGTCTACTTAACTCTTCAGCTAACACATCCCATGTTTCCTCTCTATTTTAGGAACTATTCTGAGGCGCTATATACACAGATCCTAAAGTCATCCATTTGTTTCTCACTAACTCCAATCGTACCCAAAGAATGTTCTCTGAATTACTAGCGATTCTATGATAACTCCGGAAACGAGCTTTACTTAGTAACACGGTTATCCCTCCATAGCAGCGCATGTTTCCAGCTGGCTTTCGCGCAACATGCTCAACACTAAAACCGTCGAATATCGGAGGGTCACTTGCGCTATGCCATGTTTCAACTAACCCTATAATATTGATTGACTTTAAATATTCACTAATCTGTTTCACTTTATTTTTCACACCTTGTACGTTCCAGGTTACTAAACTTATTCGATGTATATGGCCGGGTTTTTCCTAGTCCCTGCGTACCTGTCGCTCTTCAGTATTAGCTGCATCAAAATCTGAATCTTCCGGAGTAATGCGGCAATAGTCACGATATCTGTTACTATAGGGGGTACCTCCATGGGGGCCCCTCGACACGTACCGACCAACTCTATTTGGCCAACCACCCGTGGGCGACACTCGCCTGGAAACATTCCTACTCTTTCCCCTTGACTGTTCTTCAGGACTAATAACTTCCGAAAATTTTCGCGTCTTCTTATCATTACCCTTTAATGGAGACCTCGCTAAAATAGTGTCTTTATGGTAGGTTTTACTGCCAGTAGGTGCGGGGTTATTCACATCAACTTCAACTACTGTTTACGCATCGCTATCAGACATTGTTGCATCGCTACCCGAATTGTTTTCCGCATTTCCTCGAATAACAACTTCGCTTGCCTTTTGTACTTTTTGCGTGGTGCGCGGAGTCTCCTTTATAACCTTATTCGATAGCTCATCATATTTAAACATAACATCGTTCACATAGAGTTTGACACCCCTGAGATAGGCAGAATGACCTTCAGAGAGAGCTCTATTCATTTCTACTCTGAGGTGCTTTCTAGCTTGACGCTGGGCGGGGCTATAATCGGGTGCAGCAGAAAGTCCATATTCTCGTAGAAGTGGATTTCCCCTTAAAATTATATTTCTTACATCCATCGAATTCAGCTTTAGCACAATAGGACCCGTTTTCAATCGGAAAGAGTCTCTTACATCACTGCGGGTGAGGCGCAAATTGGGAATTAGGTCGTTCAAAACCTTCATAATCTCTTCACTAAGGGTATACCTTCTCGGATCCACTGCCTCAAAGTTGTAGATTATAACATTGCTGCGCCGCAACTCATCCTCTAAACGGTCAGCTCTAAGCGTGGCTGACTGTAAATTTTGGCGAACCAGTATCAATTCACTTTTCAGTTTCTCGTTAGCTTCTGCGTTTGATTTTAGCTGAACATTCACTTGTGCTAACTGTGCCTCGACAGAAGTTACACTTTCCACAAGTTTCGGGAGAGCGTCCATTTTTGATGTCAATTCCGGCAGCAAATCCAGCTTAAAATTTATCTCTTGTAGAAAACTGACTGTTCATTGTCGAATCACCTCTATCCGCTTGCATTGTAACAATAACTAATCAGTGACGTCACCGAGTAGTAACAATCCAGTCAAAAAAATCCAATCTCCTGACCGTACTCCACGCAGTCCTTTATCTGAATCGTTCGTATTATTTCACTATCGC
>JAPEVW010000461.1:0-99466 GCA_027921565.1 Artemia sinica | reverse complement strand
CATATTATTGGACTTAGTTTAGCTGCCCGATTCGTGAAAAAAAATCTTATTTGTAACACTGCCAACTAGAATAATTCCTGAAATTTTAAATAAATAATTCATTAGTATTTTTATAATAAAGATCGAAACTCTTCCCTATACTAGCTTTGCATACGCCGCAAACTTCACTATAGTTAATATAGTTAGATTACAGTATTTATATATACATCATTATCAAATTATATAAAAGGTTCAAATATTCGAAGATTATAGAGTTAAAAATTTTCCCACACCGGGAAGGAATCGAACCCCGAGCCCTGTTTTTCCGGTTGCAAGTGCCCCCCCCCCCAGGCGGTAGCTAGCAACCTAGTAAGAGACGATCACGTCAATGTTAAGAAAATATAAAAACCCATAGTTCCTAACAACAAAAAGGATGTCAGATCAAATTCAAAAAGTACACCCATTAGAACCGCCTTGTCTGAAACCCCTGTATAGTAAACTTTTCTGTCCCCCTTAGCTTGAACAGCAAGGGAAATATATTGGCCCCCAAAAAAAAACAAAAATGAAAATCAAGAAAATTATAATAAAGATCGAACTCTTCCCTATACTAACTTGCATGCGCAACTTTCACTATAGTTATTTTACAGTAAGAACGAACCTTAGCCCATAGTAACAGAAACAAGATTTTAAATAATAAAAGAACGACCTCTTGCCTATACTAAATGTTTATACGCCACTTAATTATAGTATAGGTTAGTAATTCAACAGATAGATGGCACTGTACACCATCAAAAGTACACCATTAGAACCGCTTGTCCGAAACCCCTGTATAGTAAACTTTCTGTCCCTTAGCTTGAACAGCAAGGGAAATATATTGGCTTGAAAATCAAGGGAAAAGTGGCAGCTACTACAACATTCTACCTAAAAACGGGATATTTTTTTTCTTTTTTTTCTTTTGTATCCAGAGATAGCTTGGCACTGGAACATCGTAGAGGGTTGTTCAATAGCTCATTTTAAAGGAAAATTAATTGGGTTAAAACAAACCTTTAGTAAACTAAAATAAATTATTTCTAAAATATAATAAAGAACTCGACCTTTTTGCCTATACTAAATTTTATACACCACTTAATTATAGTATAGGTTAGTAATTTTAACAGATAGCTTGGGACTGGAACATCGTAGAGAGTTGTTCAATGGTTCATTTTAAAGAAAATTAATGGGGGTTAAAAAACCTTTTGGAATTTAAACAAATTATTTTTTATTAAATTAAGAAATTTTAATTATATTTCTTAAGAAATCATCATAAATCATCTCTGTTAACAAATCATCTCTTGTTAACAAAGGCAGCTCTAAACTTACCGCCTATTTCATGTTAAAGATTGATCATGATGCCATAATCATAGTTTGCAGCCAGGGTCGTCTCTTACTATTCCAAAGAAGAAAAAGCCGTAGGCCTTTTTCCTGTTTGTAATCATATAGTAAAGAATGATAAGATGCCTATGGTTTAATAAACGGTTATATAAAGGGTGTTAGAATACAATGCTTAATCAGTAATTAAATAAAGGCTCGATAATCGAATTTAAGCTGAAACTAAGTAAAGGACAATTATGCCTCCATATATTCACAGGAAAATGCATAAGATTTTTACAATAAAGAACGAACTCTTGCCTATACTAACTTGCATAGCCAACTATATTATAGGCTTGTACAGTTTTATTTAAAGTTAATATGTTAAAAAATTTTTACATTAAAGAACGAACTTTATTCCACAGTAACTGAAGTATTATAAAGGGATCATTATATAGATGATGTATTTCCTTAATGATCATACTAGACCGGGTTGCAGCGGTAGCTACCAACCTAATAAGAGACGATCACGTCCAATGTAAGAAATATAAAAGCCCATAACTCCTTAATCCGGGTTGCAGCGGTAGTTTTACATTAAAGGACGAACTATTGTTCGTAGTGATGACTGATATTTTTAAATAGATTTCATTTATCCTGGGTGCAGTGGTAGCTAGCAGCCTATTAAGAGACGATCAAGTCAAATATTCTCAGTACAGAATCTGTAATTTCATATGCTTGTATCAAAAGGTGATCATCAAAAGAGCTAAACCATTGCATATATTGGACTTAATTAGCAGCCTGATTCTTTGAGGATCGTCTCTTACTACTCCAAAGAAGAAAAAGCCGTAGGCTTTTTCCTGTTTGTAATCAAACAGTTCGTAATCTTTATAATAAAGAAACGACCTCTTGCCTATACTAAATTTTATACGCCACTTAATTATAGTATAGGTTAGTAATTCAAAAGATAGCATGGCACTGGAACATCGTAGAGAGTTGTTCAATGCTCATTTAAAAGGAAATTAATAGGGTTAAAAACCTTTTGTAATTTATATTAATTACAATAAAGAACGACACCTTGCCCATGTTAACTGAAACATAAACAGGGATTATGTAATTTCCATCAGTAACATGGCTGTAGAGATGGCTAAAACCTAGTTATAATAAAAGACGATCAATGGAATAACAAACAATTGCATACATTGGAATTAGCTAGCTACTTGATTGTTTGAGACTCGTCTCTTACTATTTCAAAGAAGAAAAAGCCGTAGGCTTTTTCTGTGTGTAATCAGTTTATTATCATATCCGGGTTGCAGCGGTAGCTAGCAATCTAGTAAGCGACGACCACGTCCAATGTTAAGATATATATAAACCTATAACTCCTAAAAAAATATAATAAAGAACGACCTCTTGCCTATTGTAAATTTTATAGGCCACTTAACTATAATATAGGCTAGTACAGATATAAAGAACGACACCTAGCCCATGTTAACTGAATCCGAGTTTTTTTTATTAGAGCCGACGCAGCATAAGGTTAGTTACCCAAAAGAGGATAGACCTCGAAACAACGCTGAAAAAGTTTGGACCTGAAAAAGGCGCAGGACAATTCTGCACCAGCTCTTCTAGATACTCCATCTTATCCTCTAGCACCTTCTCCTCCTCCTTTACCTACTCTTATTTCACCTTTTTCTTCTCCGTTACATTCTCAGCCTTGCAATCAGCAGTCATCCCCTCAAGACAAGAATGTTTCACAAGCAACACCACCAACTAGAACTGACAGGAAAACCCGCATAATCTTCTCCCTCTTCAATGGCGTCATTGAAGAATTAAAAAATAAACAGAACAAGAAAAAAAGAAATAGCGAAGAAATTGATATTTGGCTGAAAACACTGGAAAAGTTGGAGAAAAAAACCAAATACCAATGAATGCCAGCTGTAGGCTAGATATTGTTACTGTAGAGTGACTCGAACTTCTATCTTCCTTGTCAGGAAGAGAGTCCACTAGCCAATGCGCTACAGCAACTAATTGTACGAAAGTAATTATGGGGTTTATGTGTTTATAGTAAAGAACGACCTCTATCCCATGTTATAATGAAATGGTCTATTTATAATAAAGAACGACCTTTTGCCTATACTAAATTTTATAGCCCACTTAACTATAGTATAGGTTAGTAAATTACAGTAAAGAACGAACTTCAGCCCATAGTAACTAAAGTAAGATTATAAATTTAAGACTAAAACGAGTACTTTGTGTTTGCTTTGGTATGAAATACTGGCAGCGTTGGGATTTGAATCCACACTTCGAAAGATACGGGTTGCTAAAACCAATGCCTTAGACCTCTCGGCCAAGCTGCCTCGGATAACTATGTGTATATCACGTATAGTGACAAAAATTTTATAATAAAGAACGACCTCTTGCATATACTAAATTTATAGGCCACTTAACTATAGTATAGGCTAGTACAGTTATTATATTTAAGGTCAATATATTAAAATTTTCCACTAAAAGACGGTCATTGGAATAAAAAACCAATACATACATTTGATTTAGTTAGCTACTTGATTGTTTGAGGTTAGTCTCTTACTATTTCAAAGAAGAAAAAGCCGTAGGCTTTTTCCTGTTTTGTAATCAATTAGAAAGAGTTCTACCTTTCATCCGGGTTGCAGCGGTAGCTAGCAACCTACGTAAGAGACGATCACGTCCAATGTTAAGAAATATAAAAACCATAGCTCCTAACAGAGGAGTCAGATCAAAACAAAAAGTACACCATTAGAACCGCCTTGTCCGAAACCTCTATAAAGGAAACTTACCGCCCTTTGGCTTGAATAACAAAGAAAATATATTGGCTTGAAAATCAAGCAAATTGACTTTTACCACGTTATTCTCCACAAACGGGATATTTTTTTCTTTTCTTTTGTATCCAGAGATAGCTTGGCACTGGAACAATCGTAGAGGGTTGTTCAATAGCTCATTTTAAAGGAAATTAATTGGGTTAAAAACCTTTTGTAACTAAAATAAATTATTTCTAAAAGAGAATAAATTTTTCCACCAAAAACTGCATTTTCGATGTCTTTTCACACTGCAGTCTTTCAAACATAATCGTATATCAGCGGTAAGATTTGAACCCACGCCTCTCGAAGAGACTGGTGGCTAACACCAGTGCCTTGGACCACTCGGTCAGGTTGCCTCTCATAAATAAATATATATGTGAATCTGGGTTGCGGCAGTAGCTAGCAATCTAGTAAGAGACGATCAGTCCAATGCTAAGAAATATAACAAAACTCCTAAAAATAGAGTCAAATCAAAACAAAAGTACATCATTAGAATTACCTTGTCTGAAACCCTACTAGATAAATATTGAATGTCGTCATAGTTTTATATTAGAGCTATGACGTGAATAGAAAAACACGAAAATATATTGTTGTTTCTGAAGACGTCATGAAATAATATCATTGCGCTATGACGTCAATAAAATCATTACGCCGTGACGTCATAATTACTATATAAGAAGCGTCAGAACTGTAAATGTTCTTAGTCATAATTACATAATGGTTTCAATCAAGCAAGCTATACGCAAGTTGAAAAAACAGTACTACACAAAATCCGGGTTGCAGCGGTAGCTAGCAACTAGTAAGAGACGATCACGTCCAATGTTAAGAAATATAAAAAACCCATAGTTCCTAACAAAGGAGTCAGATCAAAACAAAAAGTACACCATTAGAACCGCCTTGTCCGAAACCCCCTGTATAGGAAACTTTCTGTCCCTTGGCTTGAACAAAGCAAGGGAAATATATTGGCTTGAAAATCAAGAAAATTGACTTTAACCACGTTATTCTCCCAAACGGGATATTTTTTTCTTTTTCTTTTTTTTTTTCTTTTCCACAGATAGCTTGGCACTGGAACATCGTGGGAAGGGGTTGTTCAATAGCTCATTTTAAAGTAAAATTAATTGGGTTAAAAACCTTTTGTAACTAAAATAAATTATTTCTAAAAGAGAATAAATTTTTCCACCAAAAACTGCATTTTCGATGTCTTTTCACACTCCAGTCTTTCAAAAACATAATCGTATACCAGCGGTAAGATTTGAACCACGCCTCCGAAGAGACTGGTGGCTAACACCAGTGCCTTGGACCACTCGGCCAGGCTGCCTCTCATAAAATAAATATATGTGAATTTGGGTTGCAGCAGTAGCTAGCAACCTAGTAAGAGATGATCAGTCCAATGCTAAGAAATATAACAAAACTCCTAAAAATAGAGTCAGATCAAAACAAAAGTACATCATTAGAATTACCTTGTCTGAAACCCTACTAGATAAATAATGAATGTCATCATAGTTTTTTATATTAGAGCTATGACGTGAATAGAAAAACATGAAATTATATGGTTGTTTCTGAAGACGTCATGAAAAATAATATTCATTGCTCTATGACGTCAACAAAATCATTACGCGCTGTGACGTCATAATTACTACTTAAGAACTACAAAGATGAAAATGTTCTCATTCATAATTACATAATGGTTTCAATCAAGCAAGTCGCACGCAAGTTGAAAAAACAGTACTACACAAACAACAGAGATAGTATCTTGAAAAGAGAAAAGCGAAAATATTCAACCGACCAGGGCGCATCGAGAAGTAAAAATTGAGAGAGCAAAACAAAGGTATTCAACCGACCAGGCGTATCGAGAAGTAATAATTGAGAGAGCAAAACAAAGGTATTCAACCGACCAGGCGTATCGAGAAGTAATAATTGAGAGAGCAAAACAAAACAGCAAGATGTGTTATCACAATGATGAAGATTATAGACATGCAAAAATTGAGACAGCCAAACAAAAGATCAAGGAGAGTTATCACAATGATGAAGATTACCGCATAAAATATAAGAAAAACCAAAAGCAAAGGTATTCAACCGTCCAGGTGTATCGAGAAGCAAAAATTGAGACAGCCAAAACAAAAGATCAAGGAGCGTTACTGGGGTGACCAAAATCTATAATGAAAAAATTAAATTCTCTGCGAGTTGTACCGAAGAACGCATAAAGGACAGAGGGAAAAAAATTACATTCAGAAATACAAGACGATGGCAAAAATGCAGGCTGATCTTTGTAAATTGAGAAACATTTTACGCATGTTTTTATCGGAATCACGAAAAGTATTCAAAATTACAGATTAAAATTCTCTTTGAAAGAGCGGATGCTGTTGAAAAAGTCGGCTAGAAATTCTTTGGCAAAGCTTCATAGTAATATCCAAAAGAAATGTTGTCAGTTTAACGAAAAGCTTCCAAGGTATGGATTGGCAACTGTGGAACAGTTTATAGATGCAATGGAAAATGTTCGACAACACAGTGAATATACGGAGGCGTACTTCTTAGAAAATTCGTATATTAATTTTGGAAGGAGCAATTGCAGTTTATGTAGCAGCAATAAAAATATATATACAAGCATACCTATCAACAGCGAAGGAAAAGCAATGTTTTTCAATTATGGCGAAAACGAGCCTGTTAGGGTTATTAGTTAAATGTGTTTGTAAGACTAATGATTTAGAACAAATTCCTGGAACACCGACTCAAGAAAAAAGCATTTTCTAACTGTGTTTTTAAAACAGTTCGTTTAGTTCTACTGAATATTTGGCAAAAAAATTCTCTGTGTAGTAGAACAAACTGTCCTGAAAAGTACGAGACAACTATTGAAAAATGCTCTAGATTTACAGTAAAGGACGATCTCTCTCCCATAATAACTGATATGTTACATTAAAAGATGATCATTAGAATAAAAAGTTATTGCATGCATGGACTTAGTTAGCTACTTGATCGTTTGAGGTTCGTCTCTTACTATTTCAAAGAAGAAAAAGTCGTAGGCTTTTTCCTGTTTGTAATATTTTCCTGTTTTCCGGGTTGCAGCGGTAGCTAGCAACCTAGTAAGAGACGATCACGTCCAATGTTAAAAATATAAAAACCCATAGTTCCTAATATAAATATAGATCCACCTCAAGGTCGCAGAAACTTCGGAGTGTGCTCATTAGATCAGAAATTGAGAGTTCTAGTCCTTTTTTTGGGTCCAAAAAGGATTACAGACCAGCCAGCTGCGTGGAGGTGATATTTTCTGGGGGGGGGGTAGTCTCCGTATTTTTTTCCGGAAAGGGGGGGGGTATTCTCCGGGGGGAGGTTATTTTCCGAAGGGGGAAGGGTAGACGCCAGCCACCGAAAAATAACAAGGAAAGATAAAAAAAAGACCTCTAATATCTTTAGATGTGTCAACGAGGCATGCTCAATGCCTATAAAAAACCAGAAAAGAACAGAAACGTCTACAATAAGATAAAAGGAATTACAAGTAATCAAGTGAAGTGAAGAAGAGAAGGAAAAAATCAGAATTACTCGTCAATAAAACTCGAAAAATTAAAATCTAAACCTGTAGATTTTAATAAGGCTGGACTCTTATTACTTGGATGGGGTTGGAGTAGCTTAAATACATTTGGTTTGCTTTTTTATGCGGGAGGGGTCAATTTTTTTTGGTTTTCTTTTTAAAAAATACTGTTTCTAGTTTTATTATCTCTTCTTGTACTGTTCTTGCTGCTCCATTCTTTCGGTTTCGTATTGCTTTTGTGTTTGTTCTTTTGTTGTACTAACTATAAATGAATAAATAAATCTTAAAACGAGTTCAGCTAAAATTGAATATACAAATCAAGCTTAAAAACGAACAAACACATTTCAATATTGTAGCATAAATGCAACCCAAAACGAACAGAAAATAAATAAACGATCAAAGCAAACAAACATACAACATGTACAAATATAAATGAATAAATAAATCTTAAAACGAATAACGCTTTAATTAAATATACGAATCAAGATTGAAATGAACCAAAATCACTACATACAAGAATATGGGCACTGCCTCCTTCCCTAACTGTAAAAGTCTAAAACCTACTGCGTCATTGGCACTTTACTGAAAATGAATTAGATTACAAATATTTTCTTACATACTTATTACAACATTGAAAATAAAAATGAAATTACAGTAAAATTAAATTTTGAAAAGATGGACTTTTCAGTAGCTGATATCATTATATATCAAATATTTAGTTTGATCTTATTTCTTCCCAAAACCGTTCACGACAAATTTAGTTTCACTACAAACAAGAATTTAGCTAATGCCTCCTTCCCTAACTTTATAAATCTAAAGCCTACTGCGTCATTGGCGCTTCAATGAAACCGAATTATATTAAAAATATTATCTTTTCCAGTTATTAGAGCATTGAAATGAAAATAAAAATTACACTATTCAAATTTTACTTGTTCAATTACATTCATTATAAAAGATAATTCTACTTTTTCAATTTTATTTTTTAAATAGAATTAAACTTTTAGCCTCCTTATAGTATATTAAACGCTAAATACATATTAAATCCGTTGAATACCTTGTGGTAATTAAGTTATAATAAAGAACGAAGTCTTGTCTATACTAACTTGCAAGGACAACTTAACTAGACTTAAGATTACAGTATTTAAGTTATGACCAAGCAAAATGTACGAGAAAAAAACTGCAAAACTTTGTAAACTGCAAAAATATTTAGGATGTCTTAGTAACAATTCCACTCTATGAAAAGTAACTAGATACTTTCCTACAAATGCTTAAATAAGCTTTATTTAATCTTAATATTTAAACAACTCGATGCAATATTATTATTATTAAATACCAAAATTATTTGTAATTACCACTTTTATGGTTTCAGTTGATTTTCCAGTAAAAAAGGCTTCAAATGAGAGGAAAGAATTTTACATAAAGGATCGATATAGTTCATCATAAATGGTGTCAGTCGAATAGTTATTAATAGAAGTATAGTACGTGACCGTCTCTTATTTGGCTGCTCGCTACCATTGCTAGTCCTAATTTTGTGAAAACGATGAAAATGTTAAATTTTCATATATAGAAGAGTCTATTTCGAAGGGTTTATAAATGGAAAATCTGCTAACTGCAAAACTATTTACATATATTTAATAACGGTTTACAACAATTCAAAAAAATTAAGATTAAATATGAAAAGTTTGAGCCTTAGTTGAAATTTTAGGTGTTATTTGTGATTTGATACACTAGTTTGTTACCATGAACTGTTTGAACTGGGTTGTATTTTAGATACAACTTTATTTTTTAAAAAATCTGAAATAGATTCAGTAATGTATTTGTTTAAAAGATTTGATTCTGATGTGTATTTTGATGTGTATGATCTACCTTACATTGAAAATTTTATCAAGGGCTTTAATAAAATGTTTGGGTTGAAACTTGATGTTGCAAGTGGAACTGTCTCTGATAAAAGAAAGTTGCAATATCTGAGAGATAAAATTTGTTTCTCTATTGGCAACTTTCAAAGCTCATGGCAGCTAAGTCAAAGCTTTCCGTTGTCGTTTCAAGATTTTGAAACTCTTCTGATGAGTGGTAAACAGGGTCGTCTTGATCAAAATACAGTCTCTTATTTACTTTTTATTAATTTCAGAAGGTATGAAGAATATTGGAATTCGGTTGTGATTCATGCTGATAAAGCAAGTGTTTTATTGAGAACTTTCGAATCAAAAAATTTACGGGACTCAGAATTAAGGGTCTTAAAGCAATTTTAACAGAAATGCCTGAAGAAACCGACTTAATTTTTCTTCCTCTACTTTATCGTGAACATTTTCTTTTAATAATATGTGATTTAAGAGAATGCAAAATATTTTTGTTAAATAGCTTGCCAAATATGACAATCAAGGCATGCTATAAAGCGCTTTTCACTTTAATGCAGCTCTTGTCGTCAATTAAGAAGACTTTGTTAGATCTTTCAGATATAAAGACACAGCCACAAGAAGATCCTAGCAGCTGTGGGATCTTTGTTATTCGATATGCAGAGGACTATATGCAGCAAAAAAAAAAAATGAATTAGGAATGACTCTTACTTCTGATACTGGATTACGAAGGTATAGAATCAGATTAGCCCATAGGACACTCAGATATGCCCTGAGTTGTAATGAAAAGAAAAAGTGTTGTTTTTTCTGCAGTGAAGAGCCTGTTCATATTTGTAGAAACTGTAGACTAGCTTTCTGTAGTCAACATCCGGACTCTATTCTACCTCAAAGAAGGTGTATAGTATGTCATCCAGGTTGTGTGGATATGTAATCAACGTAGATGACATAACTCGAGATTTAAGCCTCATTTAGATGGCTATTTTATAGCCCAAGGAAAGATTATTTAGCTGTTGGCCCATGAAATTTTCGCAGATTGTTGTGTGTTTTCTAGCCATAAAATCAGATTTTATGTATGGATTTGAGGCTTTTGTATTTTGAAACCTTTGGATCGAGACTATCTGTACTAAAGGTAATTATAATTAGGAAGAACATAAAGGGACTTTGTAAACCATGCGGTCCATTGCAACCAATTAGGAAGACCCTAACTTTGGTTGACTCCTTCAATCCAGCTTCCTTTTCATGACAATATTTTTTAGTGGTGTTCAAGACAGGATAGATAAAAGTCAGCAATATAAATAAATCCAAAAATTTTTTAAAACTATTGCAAAAGCGTCTATATCGTAACTTTGGGTGGGGAAATCGCTGCATTTGTAGATCCACTGATGACATGTTAGCACCTGAAATTTGTTTAATAATGGAAGATGATACAACATGTTGTAAAGTAAGAAATCCCCTTCGGTAATAATCATGATATGTCCCGTATCTTGCTTCTTCCCCTGGTGGAGTTGCGTAATATTTGCTAATATTGGGTCTTAATATTTGTTCGTCATCAAAATTACTCTGTAGTGGAAAATGTCCAGGGAGATGGAGCTCTATGCGTATTTCCTCTGGGAATCTATCTGGATCCGGAAAATTGTTGGTAAAACTCACTCCACCAAGAAAATTAGTTGATAGATTAGGATTTTTATGGTGTTTTCTAAAATATGTGCAACCATCCGATCGTCATCAACGAATCCAAATACTTGATTTTCTTTTTATCATAAAGAACGACCTCTTGCCTATACTAAATTTTATAGGCCACTAACTATAGTATAGGCTAGTACAGTTATATTTAAGGTCAATATATTAAAATTTTTAACTAAAAGACGGTCATTGGAATAAAAAAACCAATACATACATTTGACTTAGTTAGCTACTTGATTGTTTTAGGCTAGTCTCTTACTATTTCAAAGAAGAAAAAGCTGTAGGCTTTTTTCCTGTTTGTAATATAAACAGATAGCATGGCACTGGAACATCGTAGAGAGTTGTTCAATGGCTTATTTTAAAGGAAATTAATGGGGTTAAAAACCTTTTGTAATTAAAACAAATTATTTTTATTACATTAAGAAATTTTAATTATATTCCTTAAGAAATCATCATAAGTAAAAAATTTCCCATACGGAAATTGAACTCAATTACAATAAAGAACGACACCTAGCCCATTAAAATTACATTAAAAGACGATCACTGAAATAACAAACCATTCCATACATTGGACTTAGTTAGCTACTTGATTTTTTGAGTTTCGTCTCTTACTATTTAAACGAAGAAAAAGCCGTAGGCTTTTTCCTGTTTGTATTTACAGTAAAAAACGAACTCAGGCTCAAAGAAACTGAACCCTGTGGTTCATTTATATTTTACACTAAAAGACGATCATTGGAATAGCTACTTGATTGTTTGAGGTTCGTCTCTTACTATTTCAAAGAAGAAAAAGCCGTAGGCTTTTTCCTGTTTGTAATCAGTTTATTATCCGGGTTGCAGCGGTAGCTAGCAACTTACATAAAGGACCGATATAGTTCATCATAGTTATAATAAAGAACAAACTCTTGCCTGTTATAACTGTACAATTATATAAACAGTCGGTATAGTTAATTTTAAAATTAAAAAACGATCCATCGAGATTCGAACTCAGATTACAGGACTTAAAGTCCTAAGTGCTAACCATTACACCATGATTCGGTTTGCAGGGGGTAGCGGTAGCATTCAGTTCAGAATCGCTAATGTTATTATGTAAAACTGCAAAAATATTTACGGTGCATGAGCAAAAGTTTTAATGTTTTAATTCAAACTAGAAATATACAGGTTCGAACGGTTTTCGGGTTGCAGTGGTATCTAGCAACCTACTAAGAGACGATCACGTCCAATTCAAATACAGAAATGACGAGGCTTTTCGCCTGAATACTATCAAGTCTGCATCGATCCAGAGACGCGAGTGATGATTTGTGTCGCAGAAATCATATTGAAAAGGATACTGTTTACAATATGTTGAAAAGATACAAAGGGGATAAATTTCTTTTTTTAGGAACAGATGAGAAAACACGAAAAAAAGTGATTAAATTCTACTAGTTTCTATAGAAGCTGCAGGTTGACGAAAAACACACAATCTTGCTTCATAAGCCTGTCCAAGCACAATTCGACTCCGGCTAATAACAGGCAAACCAGTTTATCTAGTTCAGGATCGCAAAAGTTATATTATGTAAACTGCAAAAATATTTTATGGTATATGAGCAATTATTTAAATTTTTAAATAAAACTAGAAAAAATACCTGGAAATTTTTAAAGTTAGTTTAATTTTCTGTTAGGTTCTAACTACCTGACGCGTGATTTAATGTGTATCTCCATAACAAAAATCGTTTTTTTTCTTATTTTAGTTTTCAGTTCAGGATCACTTAAGTTATTATCTAAACTGCAAAAAATACTTGTGGTGTCTGAGCAATAATTTCAATATTTAAGTAAAGCTAGAAAAACACTTGGAAATTTTTAATTATTTTTTTATTTTTTGGTAGGTTCAACTACTCGACGCGTGATTCAATGTGTATTTCAATAAAAAAATCAATTTTTTTTCTTCTTTTAGTTTTTCAGTCCATGATCACTAAAGTTATTGTGTAAACAGCAAAAACTATTTATGGTGTATGAGCGACAAAATTACATTATTTGATTCAAACTAGAAAAACGCTTGAAAATTTTTAAATTGGTTTTGTTTTTTGCTAGGTTCTAACTACTCGACATTGGGTTTTATGTGACATTAAAAAAAACACTTATATAAAATAATGGTGTCGAAACAGATATACAAAGAAAAAGAGACACAGCTCGACTTGTTAAATTCAGATCTGTCTTGTAGCATTTGCACTAAGGTATTTGTGAAAACCCGTTAAACTGCCATGCACGCATACGTTCTGCAAAAACTTGTATCCTTCAATGGAACTGAACCGAAAGGATTGCCCCCATTGTGGAGCGAAATATGAAAAAGTGTCCTGTGAAGATGCTCTTTTAGCAAGCATTATAGAAAAATTCATTGGATCTACTTATTCTGATAATGAAAAAGACAAAGAAAAAGAGACACAGCTTGACCTATTAAATTCAGATCTGTCTTGTAGCATTTGCACTGAGGTATTCGTGAAAAACCGGTCAAACTGCCATGCTTGCATGTACGTTCTGTAAAACTTGTATCCTTGAATGGGGACAGAACCGAAAGAATTGCCCCTATTGCAGAACGAGGTATGAAAAAGTGTTCGGTGAAGATGCTCTTTTAGGAGGCATTATAGAAAAACTCATTGGATCTACTTATACTTATAATGAAAAAAACGAAGAGATGAACTTACCAAGTCACATACTGACCTCGAAAAGCAAAATTCGCTCGAAAAGCAAAAGAGCGCAAATATATGAGAGATTGAGGGATTTAATGAGAGAGCTGGACCTTTCTTTAACTTCATCCGATCCTGAATTTAGCCATACAGAGTTTTTACGAGAGCTGAGATTTGTCAGAGAGCGGAGAATGCGGAGAAGAGACGACCAAGCCCCGTAGTAAAATTTTCTATCAAATATGTCAGCGCTCTGATAGTAAGCGCTTACTATAAAAACTTGAATAGCCCAAAACTTCTAAAAATTGAGTCAGATCAAAACAAGAAGTACACTATTAGAGCTCTCTTGTCCGAAACCCCTATATAGGAAACTTACTGTCCCTTGGCTCAAACAACAAGGAAAATATATTGGCTTGAAAATCAAGAAAAGTGGCTGTAACCACGAAATTCTGCATATACGGTATTTTGTTTTACGGTTTCCGTTTTTTTTTTTTCTCATCAGCTAGCTAGTCACTGAAATATCATAGAGAGCTTTATATAATAGCTCGTTTTAAAGGAAATAGCTACATCTAGTTGCCTTTTGCAATTATATATTTATTTTGTTTAAATAGAATCAATTTTGACAAAAAAACTGCATTTTCGTGTACAAGCTTGATGAATGACGTTGTAATCGTAGCACAAGTTATAACCATATATAGCGTAATAAGTGAATGCAATATTTATACACGCTTATCTGACGACAAGATAATATATAAGAAATACATATTAAGTACAAGAATCAATTTCTTACGGTAAACTGCTTTTTTTTATAACATTGTAGTAGAAAGTGTTATTTCATTAAAAGACGATCATTGAAATTTGTATCCTGGAACCAAACTTTTTTGGCTTAACCCATAGAGTACGCATCTCTATATTGTTGTCCTATATTTCCAAAGAAAAAAGAATTTTTTATTTTAGTTTTTAGTCCAGAGTCACTAAGGCTATTATGTAAACTGGAAAAATATTTATGATGTCAAACCAACAATACTAATGTTTTATTCAAACTAGAAAAATACCTGAAAAATTTTAAAATTAGTTTTGTTTTTTGTCTCCTGGAATCAAAGTTTTTTTGGCTTAACCCATAAAGTACGTATCTCTTTAGCGTTGTCCTGTATTACCAAAGAACAAAAATCATTTTTTTTTTTATTTCAGTTTTCAGTTCAGATTCGCTAAAGGTATTATGTGAACTGCAAAAATATTTTATGGTGTCTAACAAATCATACTACTTTTTTCATTCAAGCCAGAAAAATAACTGAAAATCTTAAACTTAATTTTGTTTTTTGTCTCCTGAAGCCAATTTTTTTTTGTCTTAACCCATATAGTACATATCTCTATAGAGTTTGTTCTATATTTCCAGAAAAAAAATCAATTTTTTATTTCAGTTTTCAGTTCAGAATCAAACAGTTCTTACTATTACAGTTCGTTACGAACTGTATTGAAAAGAGCGACTCGTCTCAATACTAACCGAAACTCTAAAAAACGGAATTTTGATACCAATAGATACATCAAAAGAATTGAAATTTTATGCTGATTTTAAATATATAAGTTTCATCAAGTTTAGTCTTACCTTTCAAAAGTTACAAGCCTGAGAAAATTTCCCTTATTTTCTAAAAAGACGGAAACGCCCCCTAAAAGTAATAGAATCGTAATGAAAATCACACCATCAGATTCATCGTATCAGAGAACCTTACTGTTAAGGTCTCAGGCTCCTATCTGCAAAAATGTGGAATTTGGTATTTTTTACCAGAAGAAACATCACGGATGCGTATTTATTTATTTTCTTTTATTTCTAGGGGTGATCGTATGGACCCAGTGGTCCTAGAATGTCGCGAGAGGGTTCATTTGAACGGAAATTAAAAGTTCTAGTGTGTTTTTTAATAATAAAAAAATTAAAATAGAATCAATTTTTACTAAAAAAACTACATTTTTGATGTTTTTTCATGCTGAGCCTTTTCAAAGATATTTGATTTTTGAAGCAATCAAACAATTCGTGGTAACGAACTGTATGGTAAGAGTGACTCGTCTCAATAGTAACCGAAACTCTACAAATGGAATTTTGATACCAATAGATCCGTCAAAAGAATCGGATTTTTTTGGTGATTTTAAATTTATAAGTTTTGTCAAGTTTAGTCTTGCCTTCAAAAGTTAAAAGCCTGAGAAAATTTGCCTTATTTTCGAAAAAAGGGGGACACACCCCTAAAAGTCATAGGACCTTAATGAAAATCACACCATCAGATGTAGAGGTTTCAAGCTCCTATCTGAAAAAAAGGATTTGGCATTTTTGCCGGAAAAAGGACCACGGATACGTGTTTATTTATTTGTTTTTCCAGGGATGATTCTTATGAAAGGGATGCTCGTATAAACTTCATAGAGGGCTCATTTGATTGGAAATTGAAAAGTTCTAGTTCACTTTTATGAGTCAAGAGCTTTAGGGCAACTAGCCCCCCCCCCCCCCCCCACGCCTTTTTCGCCTAAACCCAATGAACCCCCTTTGAAGTTTATACGACGAACCCCTTCCATATGAAGTGCCTCTGGGGAAAAAAAAATAAATCATAGGCAGCACGCTAGCGCTGCCTATGAAATTCAAAGCGCTAGTACCCTTTTTAATAGTCGAAAGTGATTGGAGGGCAACTAACCCCCCCCCCCCTTCAACGCCCATCATTCCCCCAAATACATCCAATCGAAATTTTGAGATAGTCATTTTGTTCAGCGTAGTTGATTTCCAGATAGACAATATCTTTTTGTGGAGGACACTCCCCCAAAACCCTCGGGGCAAAGGTTTAAGTTATGCCCTGGGGGCATATAAGGTTTTTATAGAAGGCGTTGTTGTAGAAGCTTCAAAAAGGCTCATTCGATTGGAAATTCAAAGGGCTAGTGCACTTTTTAATAGTCGAAAGTGATTGGAGGGCAACTAGCCCCCCCCCCCCGCGCCCATCATTCCCCCCAAACACATCCAATCATAATTTTGAGATTTTTACAGTAAAGAACGATCTCTCTCCCATTGTAACTGATATGTTACATTAAAAGACGATCATTGGAATAAAAAGTTATTGCATGCATTGGACTTAGTTAGCTACTCGATCGTTTGAGGTTCGTCTCTTACTATTTCAAAGAAGAAAAAGCCATAGGCTTTTTCCTGTTTGTAATATTTTACAGCCCATAATTCGTAAAAATAGAGTCAGATCGAAACACAATCCGGGTAGCAGCGGTAGCTAGCATCCGGCTTGCAGCGGTAGCTAGCAAAGTAGTAAGAGACGCTCACGTCCAATGTTAAGAAATATAAAACCCATAGTTCCTAACAAAGGAGTCAGATAAAAACAAAAAGTACACCATTAGAACCGTTTTGTCCAAAACCCGTGTATAGTAAACTGTCTGTCCCCTGACTTGAACAGCAAGAGAAATATATTGGCTTGAAAATCAAGAAAAGTGGCAGCTACTACAACATTCTGCCTAAACGGGATATTTCTTTCTTTCTTTCTTTCTTTTCCACAGATAGCTTGGCACTGGTTATCCGGGTTGCAGTGGTAGCTAGCAATCCGGGTTGCAGCGGTAGCTAGCAACCTAGTAAGAGACGATCACGTCCAATGTTAAGAAATATAAAAACCCATAGCTCCTAAAAAAGGATTCAGATCAAAACAAAAAGTACACCATTAGAACCGCCTTATCCGAAACCCTGTATAGTAAAATTTCTGTCCCTTGGCTTGAACAGCAAGGGAAATATATTGGCTTGAAAATCAAGAAAAGTGGCAGCTACTACAACATTCTGCCTAAACGGGATATTTTTTTCTCTTTTCTTTGTTTCCAGATTTAGCTTGGCACTGGAACATCGTAGAAAGTTTGTTCAATGGCTCATTTTTAAAGGAAATTAATTGGGTGTTAAAAACTTTTTGTTATTACAATAAGGAACGAACTGAACCCATAGTAACTTAAGTGTTAAATCAAATAGTTCGTAGTCATAATAAAGAGTTGTGTAATGATTATTTTAAAGGAAACTGCGGTATATAAAAACATTTGTAATTAACAAAATTAATTATTATTATATAACAAATCGTTACGATATGGTAAAAAAAAAACTAATTAAAATAAAGAACGACATCCGGGTTGCAGCGGTAGCTAGCAACCTAGTAAGAGACGATCACGTCCAATGTTAAGAAATATAAAACCCATAGTTCCTAACAAAGGAGTCAGATCAAAACAAAAAGTACACCATTAGAACCGCCTTGTCCGAAACCCCTGTATAGGAAACTTTCTGTCCCTTGGCTTGAACAGCAAGGGAAATATATTGGCTTGAAAATCAAGAAAATTGACTTTAACCACGTTATTCTTCCCCAAACGGGATATTTTTTTCTATTTTTTTGTTTGTGTTTTTTTCTTTTTTTTTTTCTTTTCCACAGATAGCTTGGCACTGGAACATCGTAGAGGGTTGTTCAATAGCTCATTTTAAAGTAAATTAATTGGGTTAAAAACCTTTTGTAACTAAAAAATAAATTATTTCTAAAAGAGAATAAAATTTTTTCACCAAAAACTGCATTTTCGATGTCTTTTCACACTCCAGTCTTTCAAACATAATCGTATACCAGCGGTAAGATTTGAACCCACGCCTCCGAAGAGACTGGTGGCTAACACCAGTGCCTTGGACCACTCGGCCAGGCTGCCTCTCATAAATAAATATATATGTGAATTTGGGTTGCAGCAGTAGCTAGCAACCTAGTAAGAGATGATCAGTCCAATGCTAAGAAATATAACAAAACTCCTAAAAATAGAGTCAGATCAAAACAAAAGTACATCATTAGAATTACCTTGTCTGAAACCCTACTAGATAAATAATGAATGTCATCATAGTTTTATATTAGAGCTATGACGTGAATAGAAAAACATGAAATTATATTGTTGTTTCTGAAGACGTCATGAAATAATATCATTGCTCTATGACGTCAACAAAATCATTACGCTGTGACGTCATAATTACTACTTAAGAACTACAAAGATGAAAATGTTCTCATTCATAATTACATAATGGTTTCAATCAAGCAAGTCGCACGCAAGTTGAAAAAAACAGTACTACACAAACAACAGAGATAGTATCTTGAAAAAGAGAAAAGCAAAAATATTCAACCGACCAGGCGCATCGAGAAGTAAAAATTGAGAGAGCAAAACAAAGGTATTCAACCGACCAGGCGTATCGAGAAGTAATATTTTATAATAAAGAACGAATATTTTACCGATTATCTACTAATAACCATATATGACGTAATAAGTGACATGACGTAATATCTAAAACCTATTGTGTACTAATAACCATACATGACTTAATTAGCGACGTGACGTAAAATCTTTGAAAAGACTGCAGTATGAAAATACATCAAAAATGCAACTTTTTTTGAGAAAATTGATTCTACAAAGATCGAACTCTTTTTATACTAACTTGCATAGGCAACTTCACTACAGTGAAGATTACTGTATTATATATTATACATCATTATAAATTCTAAAAGGTTCGAATGTTCGAACATTATAGAGTTAAAAATTTTCCCACGCCGGGAATCGAACGCGGGCCTCTTAAGTGAAAGTTAACTATCCAAGCCACTAGACCGAATGGGACCATAAAGAAGTATGATTTAAGAACCATATGCATATTATTATTTCACCATACCAATTATAATAAGGCCAAAACAAAATCGTCGACTTGCAACCTTACTTTTGACACATCAGTTAAATCTTCATCAGACTTAAAAACTGTTTTGCTAGTTTTATTACATTAAAAGACGGTCACTGAAATAACAAAACCATTCCATACATTGGACTTAGTTAGCTACTTGACTTTTTGAATTTCGTCTCTTACTATTTCAAAGAAGAAAAGCCGTAGGCTTTTTCCTGTTTGTATTTATTGTTTAGTTACATTAAAGAACGATCTGTAGTCCATAGTAATTGATTAAAATAAGAGACTAACCTCAAAGAATCAGGCAGCTAACAAAGTCCAATATATGGAAGGGTTTGTTCTTCTTGTTGTATAGTAAAGAGCGAACTCAAGCCCAGTTCTTCCAGAAGAGGAATCGAACCCCAATCTCCCGCGTAAAAAATGGATATGCATACAATTGTACCGTCAGAGACTCATTAAATAGAAGGTTACATATATGACATGATAATAACTTTTTTTAATACAAAAAAATATAATAGAGAACGACCTCTTGCCTATGCTAAATTTTGTAGGCCACTTAACTATAGTATAGGCTAGTACAGTTTTATTTAAATTCAATATATCAAAAATTATAATAAATATCCGGGTTGCAGCAGCAGCTAGCAACCTAGTAAGAGACGATCACGTCCAGTGTTAAGAAACATAAAACCCAAAACTCCTAAGAAAAGACAGTTCAAAAACAAAAAGTACACCATTAGATTACATTGAAAGACGATCATTGGAATAACTAACAATTGCATACATTGGAATTAGTTAATAAAGGACAAAAGGAAAAATTACATTCAAAAATACAAGAAGATGGCAAAAATGCAGGCCTGATCTTCATAAATTGCGAAAAATTTTACGCAGCGGTAGCTAGCAAACCTAGTAAGAGACGATTACGTCCAATGTTAAGAAATATAAATTACACTAAAGAACGAACTTTCGTCCTTAGTAATTGAAGCATATCTGTGTTTACATTAAAAGACAATCATTGGAATCCGGGTTGCAGCGGTAGTGCTACTGGAAAGATTCATGGCCTTTGAGTACTCTCTCCTTGTTCGAAGTTCAATAGAATAGCTTTATAGATTAAATAAAACTTGACGTTCACCCTAAATAAGAGCAAAATGTTTGCTTATTTTGATTTATCTTAGCAAGTACAGAAGGTTTTGCCTGAGTTCAGGAAAACATAATTTTTTAAACAAAAACTATTTCGAAAACACAAAAATCAAAATTGAAGTCCACACTAAAGCCATTTTCCCAAAATGTTAATCCCTGTTCGATGAAATATTAGAAAAAGAAATAATTAGTATATCTAAAAAAAAAAAGATGAAAAGCGTTTTAAACGACTAAAATGAAGAGGAAATCAATATCAATCTTAAAATATCATTATCTTTGAAAAATATACGTTTCTTTTTTTTACTCTTTTCATCAGGTTTCACGGCATCGTCACCTTTCACCATGCCGCTATTCTTGGCAATTATTATTTTTACTTCTTTTAACGTTTACTATATTAAACTACTACTACTACTAACAACTCACCGCAGCACCAAGCTGCCTGAGGCCAACACAGCTACGCACGCTCCTCCTCCATTCCAATCTATTCAAAGCCTCCCTCTTTACACCCGCCCACTAAGTTCCAATTTCCTTTAAATCTTTCTTTATGATGTCCTCCCACGCCAGACGGGGATGACCTGTAGCTTCTCTTCAAAAAAGAAACGTTTACTATATAATTACTCTTAAAGCAACTAGGAGAATAGTTCAATAGGTATAACTTCTGCTAAGAGATCATTCCACAGTCATGGCGACAATACGTCAATAATGGCTCTCTGTTCGTTGTTCAGACTTTCCTGCAATAGGTAGGCCAGAAGAGTATCACCATCTGAGCAGATTTCGTCGTCATAGATATGCCATGTATGAGCTCCAATGGTTCTTCTGATTGAGAATAGTGGAGACTATATAAGAGGAGCTGGTCAGCAAGGGAGGTTCCAGAAATACTTGACTAGTCAATCATATCAAGCTATTCTGTCTAATTTTCGAAGTACGATTCTTCTGCATGTCTTATGAACAGACGAGACTCCAACAAATGTAACTGTAAAGTCTCAAAGAATATTGGCTTTTTTAGATACTCCTGGCTGCGAGTTTCCCGTCGAAAATAGTCTTGACGAGTAATACTATGATGAGCAAACTTTATCGGATTAGGTCTGCCACGTATTATCCTCTGATGAAAGGTAGTCAAAGCCATATCAAGGGGAACTTGGAGTCTTTACCCCCCCCCCGGAATGTTTACCCGACTCGTAAAAACGTAATACATACAAACAAATTTTTGATACGGGCTTCAAAAAAAAATTGTAGCCACTCCCCCCAAACAAACAAAAAATTAGATACGGCCCTGAGGATAGTGTATATAGTTGTAAACAACAGATATAGACGCCACGTCAACGTGCTCAAGGCTAAACATACTTTCCAGATGTTGTCACTCTAAATCTTTGATTTGAATTCACTGAAGAGAAACAATGTGATTTGTCGGGAACGTAGAATGCTTTTTTACCAGGCAAAGCAACTATTTGACATATTGGGAGACCGTTTAAGCATCTAGTTATAATATTTTTTTCATCTCTTTGGTTAAAAAGGAAAAAAAGTGAAGAGAATTAAGGGGACAAACTAAAGAAAAAACTTACCATAATGCTCCAAAAACTGTTGTTGCATCACTTGCATGTTTCTTACAGTTATAGACCGAATATCTGTTATACATTCCCCAGATGCTGGTCATATATTTGGCACTGTATGCTGGAGCGCTCTCATCTGAAAAAAAAAACTGTAGAAAAAAGAGTTCTTCAAAGGCAGAGTCTAGACTGGGCCTTGGGGACAAATTTCTTTGTGGCCGCCTCTTCTTCCCTGTTCCATTTTAGAAATAATGCATACCCTCAGGGTATGCATTATTAAATACATAAAGACAGGTAACACAAGCAGCTCTGGGCATCGCAAATTAAGAACTGCGTGTCACTGGTTTGCGTCTGTAATTCATTTTCGGGTTATATGCAATTGCATCAATTTTCTCAAACATTTTGAAGGCAGAGATCTTTGGTTTTTGGTGTTCCATTGCGTAGAAAAAACGAATATCAAAAGGAATTCTTGAATAAAATATTTGATAATAAATTAGATTTTAAAAGATTTCAAGCATATATCTCTACTTAAAAGAATACTGCACTGGGCCACGTTAAGGTGGGCCCTAGAGACGCCTCTTGACGGTCCTGTGAGTAAGCATATTCTAAATATGGCAAAAATACTATGTTCATTTCACTGAGTTCACTATTATGGTTGTATTGTAACCGCAGCTGCAACCTAGTAAAGAGCGACCTTCGCCCCAATATAACCGAAAACTAAAAAATTAGTTTTTAAATAGATGTTCAAAATTTAAAAGAATTGCCACTTGACACTGATAAAGGGGTCGTAAATATATCAATGTTAAGCTTAAAATCAATGATATATTAAATCTATTGAAGTTTTGATAAAGAGCTTGAAAACTCTTAAAAACGGTGACGGACCAAAATAAAAAATTATACCATCGGAGCCATCATGGTCGACAATCCTAAACCGGAGGATTGTAGCCCTCCATCTTGAATATGAATGAAATCACATTTTAGCTTAGGTAACACTTGATCTTTCCCTTTCCCCCTTTTTTTGCTAGGGCCGCCAGGTGACTGAAAGTGCACGGAGATGGTTGTGCATTTGAAACTTAATGCTTTATCTACCCACAAGTGGTTTGTTAGAACTAAAGTAAACTGCAATTTTTTAACAAAAGCTGCATCTTCTGGTGTTATTTCTCTAGTGACAGCGTAGGAAATGGTGAATACATGACGCTAGTTATGGCGACGAAAGATAAAGCCAAATGTAGGAAAAAGAAACAAAAATACCAGAGCTTCTGAAATATCTACTGCAGAAAGGCAATACTTCAGGGGTTAGAGAAAAAAAAGACAGAAAAAAAAACGCTAAGAAGAATAATACAAAATCTGAATCAAAGGTATTCGATGGATGAAGGCTGTCGACAAGGAACGGCGGACAATATTAAGATTTGCAATCGTAATGCTGAAGATTACTTTAAAATCATAGCAAATAGTTTTAGATGCAGAAAAGCTGAAAGCTCGAAAAAAGTACATCAAATTAGTTCATAACAAAAAACGAATAGATATTGAAGCGATAAAAAACTGTCAAGAAGAATCAAAGAAAATCCTAACAAAGAGCGATAGCTTCAAAAAATGGGCCAGTATCTACTAGGCTACAGCTAAAAGTTCTATTTTTAATAAGTTTTTAAAGCTCAAAGAAAAATTTTTACGAAAAAAATAATTTAAATAACTTTTAAGATAGAATAAAATTCATTCTTTAAAGAACAACCAATTTTGGTAAGTTTTTTTTTGTAAAAAACAAGAAGCAGGGATAAATAAGAAATTAATGTTTGGGTAGGCACCGATAAAAACTAGGCACTACATCGGTATTTTCAACCCTCCTCTCCCCTACCTTGTAATTAGTGTAATTTTAGACCTTCTAAAATTTAAGACCTTCATAAACCCCCCCCCCCCTGGATCCGCCCCTGACAAAAGTATATATATACAAAACTACATATTGTCAGATCATAAAATCCTGTTCATAGTAAGAGACGATCACGTCCAATGTTAAGAAATATAAAAACCCCTAACTCCTGAGAAAAGAGTCAGATCAAAACAAAATTATACCATTAGAACCACCTTTTCCAAAACCCCTATTAAGGAAACTTATCACTCTTTGGCTTGAATAACAAAGAAAATATATTGTTACATAAAGGGACCTATATAGCTTATAATGATTGGTGTTGGTCAAATATTATTATTACAGAAAAGAACGACACCTAGCCCATGTTACCTGAAACATAAATAGAGATTATGTAATTCCCATCAGTATTTGGCTGTAGAGATGGCTAAAACCTAGTAAAGAACAATACATAAAAGGTCGATGTCAGTCAAGAGGATCTAATGTAGTTTATAGTAACAACGACAATATTAACTGACATTATAATAAAGAACGACCTCTTGCCTATACTAAATTATATAGGCCACTTAACTATAGTATAGGTTAGTAAATTTACATAAAGAAAAACTGATATTATTCATTATTGTAAAGAAGGAATTCTAGGCCATAGTAACTAATTTGGTTTGAAAATTACAATAAAAGACGATCATTGGAATAATTTACATTAAAAGACGATCATTTGAGTAACAAACCATTGCATACATTGGATTACAATAAAAGAACGACACCTAGCCCATTAAAAATTACATTAAAAGACGATCACTGAAATAACAAACCATCCATACATTGGACTTAGTTAGCTACTTGATTTTTGAGTTTCGTCTCTTACTATTTAAACGAAGAAAAAAGCCGTAGGCTTTTTCCTGTTTGTATTTACAGTAAAAAAAACGAACTCAGGCTCAAAGAAACTGAACCCTGTGGTTCATTTATATTTTACACTAAAGACGATCATTGGAATAGCTACTTGATTGTTTGAGGTTCGTCTCTTACTATTTCAAAGAAGAAAAAGCCGTAGGCTTTTTCCTGTTTGTAATCAGTTTATTATCCGGGTTGCAGCGGTAGCTAGCAACTTACATAAAGGACCGATATAGTTCATCATAGTTATAATAAAGAACAAACTCTTGCCTGTTATAAACTGTACAATTATATAAACATCGGTATAGTTAATTTTAAAATTAAAAAAAACGATCCATCGAGATTCGAACTCAGATTACAGGACTTAAAGTCCTAAGTGCTAACCATTACACCATGATTCGGTTTGCAGGGGTAGCGGTAGCATTCAGTTCAGAATCGCTAATGTTATTATGTAAACTGCAAAAATATTTACGGTGCATGAGCAAAAGTTTTAATGTTTTAATTCAAACTAGAAATATACAGGTTCGAACGGTTTTCGGGTTGCAGTGGTATCTAGCAACCTACTAAGAGACGATCACGTCCAATTCAAATACAGAAATGACGAGGCTTTTCGCCTGAATACTATCAAGTCTGCATCGATCCAGAGACGCGAGTGATGATTTGTGTGTCGCAGAAATCATATTGAAAAGGATACTGTTTACAATATGTTGAAAAGATACAAAGGGATAAATTTCTTTTTTTTAGGAACAGATGAGAAAACACGAAAAAAAGTGATTAAATTCTACTAGTTTTCTATAGAAGCTGCAGGTTGACGAAAAACACACAATCTTGCTTCATAAGCCTGTCCAAGCACAATTCGACTCCGGCTAATAACAGGCAAACCAGTTTATCTTAGTTCAGGATCGCAAAAGTTATTTATGTAAACTGCAAAAATATTTATGGTATATGAGCAATTATTTAAATTTTTAAATAAAACTAGAAAAATACCTGGAAATTTTAAAGTTAGTTTAATTTTCTGTTAGGTTCTAACTACCTGACGCGTGATTTAATGTGTATCTCCATAACAAAAATCGTTTTTTTTCTTATTTTAGTTTTTCAGTTCAGGATCACTTAAGTTATTATCTAAACTGCAAAAATATTGTGGTGTCTGAGCAATAATTTCAATATTTAAGTAAAGCTAGAAAAAAACACTTGGAAATTTTTTAATTATTTTTATTTTTTGGTAGGTTCAACTACTCGACGCGTGATTCAATGTGTATTTCAATAAAAAAATCAATTTTTTTCTTCTTTTAGTTTTCAGTCCATGATCACTAAAGTTATTGTGTAAACAGCAAAAACTATTTATGGTGTATGAGCGACAAATTACATTATTTGATTCAAACTAGAAAAACGCTTGAAAATTTTTAAATTGGTTTTGTTTTTTGCTAGGTTCTAACTACTCGACATTGGGTTTTATGTGACATTAAAAAAAACACTTATATAAAATAATGGTGTCGAACAGATATACAAAGAAAAAGAGACACAGCTCGACTTGTTAAATTCAGATCTGTCTTGTAGCATTTGCACTAAGGTATTTGTGAAACCCGTTAAACTGCCATGCACGCATACGTTCTGCAAAACTTGTATCCTTCAATGGGAACTGAACCGAAAGGATTGCCCCCATTGTGGAGCGAAATATGAAAAGTGTGGTCCTGTGAAGATGCTCTTTTAGCAAGCATTATAGAAAAATTCATTGGATCTACTTATTCTGATAATGAAAAGACAAAGAAAAAGAGACACAGCTTGACCTATTAAATTCAGATCTGTCTTGTAGCATTTGCACTGAGGTATTCGTGAAAACGGTCAAACTGCCATGCTTGCATACGTTCTGTAAAACTTGTATCCTTGAATGGGGACAGAACCGAAAGAATTGCCCCTATTGCAGAACGAGGTATGAAAAAGTGTTCGGTGAAGATGCTCTTTTAGAGGCATTATAGAAAAACTCATTGGATCTACTTATACTTATAATGAAAAAAAACGAAGAGATGAACTTACCAAGTCACATACTGACCTCGAAAAGCAAATTCGCTCGAAAAGCAAAGAGCGCAAATATATGAGAGATTGAGGGATTTAATGAGAGAGCTGGACCTTTCTTTAACTTCATCCGATCCTGAATTTAGCCATACAGAGTTTTTACGAGAGCTGAGATTTGTCAGAGAGCGGAGAATGCGGAGAAGAGACGACCAAGCCCCGTAGTAAAATTTTCTATCAAATATGTCAGCGCTCTGATAGTAAGCGCTTACTATAAAAAACTTGAATAGCCCACCAAAACTTCTAAAAATTGAGTCAGATCAAAACAAGAAGTACACTATTAGAGCTCTCTTGTCCGAAACCCTATATAGGAAACTTACTGTCCCTTGGCTCAAACAACAAGGAAATATATTGGCTTGAAAATCAAGAAAAGTGGCTGTAACCACGAAATTCTGCATATACGGTATTTTGTTTACGGTTTCCGTTTTTTTTTCTCATCAGCTAGCTAGTCACTGAAATATCATAGAGAGCTTTATAATAGCTCGTTTTAAAGGAAATAGCTACATCTAGTGCCTTTTGCAATTATATATTTATTTTGTTTAAATAGAATCAATTTTGACAAAAAAAACTGCATTTTCGTGTACAAGCTTGATGAATGACGTTGTAATCGTAGCACAAGTTATAACCATATATAGCGTAATAAGTGAATGCAATATTTATACACGCTTATCTGACGACAAGATAATATATAAGAAATACATATTAAGTACAAGAATCAATTTCTTACGGTAAACTGCTTTTTTTTATAACATTGTAGTAGAAAGTGTTATTTCATTAAAAGACGATCATTGAAATTTGTATCCTGGAACCAAACTTTTTTGGCTTAACCCATAGAGTACGCATCTCTATATTGTTCCTATATTTCCAAAGAAAAAAGAATTTTTTTATTTTAGTTTTTAGTCCAGAGTCACTAAGGCTATTATGTAAACTGGAAAAATATTTATGATGTCAAACCAACAATACTAATGTTTTAATTCAAACTAGAAAAATACCTGAAAATTTTAAAATTAGTTTTGTTTTTTGTCTCCTGGAATCAAAGTTTTTTTGGCTTAACCCATAAAGTACGTATTCTCTTTAGCGTTGTCCTGTATTACCAAAGAACAAAAATCATATTTTTTTTTTTTATTTCAGTTTTCAGTTCAGATTCGCTAAAGGTATTATGTGAACTGCAAAAAAATATTTATGGTGTCTAACAAATCATACTACTTTTTTCATTCAAGCCAGAAAAATAACTGAAAATCTTAAACTTAATTTTGTTTTTTGTCTCCTGAAGCCAATTTTTTTTTGTCTTAACCCATATAGTACATATCTCTATAGAGTTTGTTCTATATTTCCAGAAAAAAAAATCAATTTTTTATTTCAGTTTTCAGTTCAGAATCAAACAGTTCTTACTATACAGTTCGTTACGAACTGTATTGAAAGAGCGACTCGTCTCAATACTAACCGAAACTCTAAAAAAACGGAATTTTGATACCAATAGATACATCAAAAGAATTGAAATTTTATGCTGATTTTAAATATATAAGTTTCATCAAGTTTAGTCTTACCTTTCAAAAGTTACAAGCCTGAGAAAATTTCCCTTATTTTCTAAAAAAGACGGAAACGCCCCCTAAAAGTAATAGAATCGTAATGAAAATCACACCATCAGATTCATCGTATCAGAGAAACCTTACTGTTAAGGTCTCAGGCTCCTATCTGCAAAAATGTGGAATTTGGTATTTTTTTACCAGAAGAAACATCACGGATGCGTATTTATTTATTTTCTTTTATTTCTAGGGGTGATCGTATGGACCCAGTGGTCCTAGAATGTCGCGAGAGGGTTTCATTTGAACGGAAATTAAAAGTTCTAGTGTGTTTTTTAATAATAATAAAAAAATTAAAATAGAATCAATTTTTACTAAAAAACTACATTTTTGATGTTTTTTCATGCTGAGCCTTTTCAAAGATATTTGATTTTTGAAGCAATCAAACAATTCGTGGTAACGAACTGTATGGTAAGAGTGACTCGTCTCAATAGTAACCGAAACTCTACAAAATGGAATTTTGATACCAATAGATCCGTCAAAAGAATCGGATTTTTTTGGTGATTTAAATTTATAAGTTTTGTCAAGTTTAGTCTTGCCCTTCAAAAGTTAAAAGCCTGAGAAAATTTGCCTTATTTTCGAAAAAAAAGGGGGACACACCCCCTAAAAGTCATAGGACCTTAATGAAAATCACACCATCAGATGTAGAGGTTTCAAGCTCCTATCTGAAAAAATTCGGAATTTGGCATTTTTTGCCGGAAAAAGGACCACGGATACGTGTTTATTTATTTGTTTTTTCCAGGGATGATTCTTATGAAAGGGATGCTCGTATAAACTTCATAGAGGGCTCATTTGATTGGAAATTGAAAGTTCTAGTTCACTTTTTATGAGTCAAGAGCTTTTAGGGCAACTAGCCCCCCCCCACGCCTTTTTCGCCCTAAACCCAATGAACCCCCTTTGAAGTTTTATACGACGACCCCTTCCATATGCCTCAAAGTGCCTCTGGGGAAAAAAATAAATCATAGGCATAGGCAGCACGCTAGCGCTGCCTATGAAATTCAAAGCGCTAGTACCCTTTTAATAGTCGAAAGTGATTGGAGGGCAACTAACCCCCCCCCCCCTTCAACGCCCATCATTCCCCCAAATACATCCAATCGAAATTTTGAGATAGTCATTTTGTTCAGCGTAGTTGATTTCCAGATAGACAATATCTTTTTGTGGAGGACACTCCCCCAAAACCCTCGGGGCAAAGGTTTTAAGTTATGCCCTGGGGGCATATAAGGTTTTTATAGAAGGCGTTGTTGTAGAAGCTTCAAAAAAGGCTCATTCGATTGGAAATTCAAAGGGCTAGTGCACTTTTTAATAGTCGAAAGTGATTGGAGGGCAACTAGCCCCCCCCCCCCGCGCGCCCATCATTCCCCCAAACACATCCAATCATAATTTTGAGATTTTTTACAGTAAAGAACGATCTCTCTCCCATTGTAACTGATATGTTACATTAAAAGACGATCATTGGAATAAAAAGTTATTGCATGCATTGGACTTAGTTAGCTACTCGATCGTTTGAGGTTCGTCTCTTACTATTTCAAAGAAGAAAAAGCCATAGGCTTTTTCCTGTTTGTAATATTTTACAGCCCATAATTCGTAAAAATAGAGTCAGATCGAAACACAATCCGGGTAGCAGCGGTAGCTAGCATCGGCTTGCAGCGGTAGCTAGCAAAGTAGTAAGAGACGCTCACGTCCAATGTTAAGAAATATAAAACCCATAGTTCCTAACAAAGGAGTCAGATAAAAACAAAAAGTACACCATTAGAACCGTTTTGTCCAAAACCCGTGTATAGTAAACTGTCTGTCCCTGACTTGAACAGCAAGAGAAATATATTGGCTTGAAAATCAAGAAAAGTGGCAGCTACTACAACATTCTGCCTAAACGGGATATTTCTTTCTTTCTTTCTTTCTTTTCCACAGATAGCTTGGCACTGGTTATCCGGGTTGCAGTGGTAGCTAGCAATCCGGGTTGCAGCGGTAGCTAGCAACCTAGTAAGAGACGATCACGTCCAATGTTAAGAAATATAAAAAACCATAGCTCCTAAAAAAGGATTCAGATCAAAACAAAAAGTACACCATTAGAACCGCCTTATCCGAAACCCCTGTATAGTAAAATTTCTGTCCCTTGGCTTGAACAGCAAGGGAAATATATTGGCTTGAAAATCAAGAAAAGTGGCAGCTACTACAACATTCTGCCTAAACGGGATATTTTTTTCTCTTTTCTTTGTTTCCAGATTTAGCTTGGCACTGGAACATCGTAGAAAGTTGTTCAATGGCTCATTTTAAAGGAAATTAATTGGGTTAAAAACTTTTTGTTATTACAATAAGGAACGAACTGAACCCATAGTAACTTAAGTGTTAAATCAAATAGTTCGTAGTCATAATAAAGAGTTGTGTAATGATTATTTTAAAGGAAACTGCGGTATATAAAAACATTTTGTAATTAACAAAATTAATTATTATTATATAACAAATCGTTACGATATGGTAAAAAACTAATTAAAATAAAGAACGACATCCGGGTTGCAGCGGTAGCTAGCAACCTAGTAAGAGACGATCACGTCCAATGTTAAGAAATATAAAACCCATAGTTCCTAACAAAGGAGTCAGATCAAAACAAAAAGTACACCATTAGAACCGCCTTGTCCGAAACCCTGTATAGGAAACTTTCTGTCCCTTGGCTTGAACAGCAAGGGAAATATATTGGCTTGAAAATCAAGAAAATTGACTTTAACCACGTTATTCTCCCCAAACGGGATATTTTTTTCTTTTTTTCTTTTTTTTTTTTCTTTTCCACAGATAGCTTGGCACTGGAACATCGTAGAGGGTTGTTCAATAGCTCATTTTAAAGTAAATTAATTGGGTTAAAAACCTTTTGTAACTAAAATAAATTATTTCTAAAAGAGAATAAATTTTTTCACCAAAAACTGCATTTTCGATGTCTTTTCACACTCCAGTCTTTCAAACATAATCGTATACCAGCGGTAAGATTTGAACCCACGCCTCCGAAGAGACTGGTGGCTAACACCAGTGCCTTGGACCACTCGGCCAGGCTGCCTCTCATAAATAAATATATATGTGAATTTGGGTTGCAGCAGTAGCTAGCAACCTAGTAAGAGATGATCAGTCCAATGCTAAGAAATATAACAAAACTCCTAAAAATAGAGTCAGATCAAAACAAAAGTACATCATTAGAATTACCTTGTCTGAAACCCTACTAGATAAATAATGAATGTCATCATAGTTTTATATTAGAGCTATGACGTGAATAGAAAAACATGAAATTATATTGTTGTTTCTGAAGACGTCATGAAATAATATCATTGCTCTATGACGTCAACAAAATCATTACGCTGTGACGTCATAATTACTACTTAAGAACTACAAAGATGAAAATGTTCTCATTCATAATTACATAATGGTTTCAATCAAGCAAGTCGCACGCAAGTTGAAAAAACAGTACTACACAAACAACAGAGATAGTATCTTGAAAAGAGAAAAGCAAAAATATTCAACCGACCAGGCGCATCGAGAAGTAAAAATTGAGAGAGCAAAACAAAGGTATTCAACCGACCAGGCGTATCGAGAAGTAATATTTTATAATAAAGAACGAATATTTTACCGATTATCTACTAATAAAACCATATATGACGTAATAAGTGACATGACGTAATATCTAAAACCTATTGTGTACTAATAACCATACATGACTTAATTAGCGACGTGACGTAAAATCTTTGAAAAGACTGCAGTATGAAAATACATACAAAAAATGCAACTTTTTTTGAGAAAATTGATTCTACTTTAAAAAGTATCCGGGTTGCAGCGGTAGCTAGCAACCTAGTAAGAGACGATCACGTCCAATGTTAAGAAATATAAAAACCCATAGTTCCTAAAAAAGGAGTCAGATCAAAACAAAAAGTACACCATTAGAACCGCCTTGTCCGAAACCCCTGTATAGGAAACTTTCTGTCCCTTGGCTTGAACAGAAAGGGAAATATATTGGCTTGAAAATCAAGCAAATTGACTTTTACCACGTTATTCTCCCCAAACGGGATATTTTTTTTTTCTTTTTTTTTTGTATCCAGAGATAGCTTGGCACTGGAACATCGTAGAGGGTTGTTCAATAGCTCATTTTAAAGGAAATTAATTGGGTTAAAAACCTTTTGTAACTAAAATAAATTATTTCTAAAAGAGAATAAATTTTTCCAATAAAAACTGTATTTTTGATGCAGTGACGTCATAATTACTATATAAGAAACGTCAAAACTGTAAATGGTCTCATTCATGAATATCACAATAAGAGACGATCACGTCCAAACATAACAATAAAGAACGAACTCTAATTAAATTTTGTTAGAGCTATGATGTGAATAGACAAACACGAAATTATATTTGTTGTTTCTGAAGACGTCATGAAATAATATCATTGCGCTATGACGTCAATAAAATCATTACCTTGTGACGTCATAATTACTATATAAGAAGCTTCAGAACTGTAAAAGTTCACATTCATAATTACATAATGGTTTCAATCAAGCAAGCTGCACGGATATTGAAAAAAACAGTACTACACAAACAACAGAGATAGTATCTTGAAAAGAAAAAAAACAAAGGTATTCAACCGACCAGGCATATCGAGAAGTAATAATTGAGAGAGCAAAACAAAGGTATTCATTATAATAAAGAACGACCTCTTGCCTATACTAAATTTTATACGCCACTTAATTATAGTATAGGTTAGTAATTCCACAGATAGCTTGGCACTTGAGCATCGTAGAGAGTTGTTTAATGGCTTATTTTAAAGCAAATTAATGGGGTTAAAAAAATTTTTTATAATAAAGAACGACCTCTTGCCTATACTAAATTTTATACGCCACTTAATTATAGTATAGGTTAGTAGTTCAACAGATAGCTTAGCACTGGAACATCATAGAGAGTTGTTCAATGGCTCATTTTAAATAAAATTAAAGGGGTTAAAATATTTTGTAATTAATTTACATTAAAAGACGACACTGAAATAACAAACCATTCCATACATTGGACTTAGTTAGCTACTTGATTGTTTGAGTTTCGTCTCTTACTATTTAAAAGAAGAAAAGCCGTAGGCTTTTTTCCTGTTTGTATTTATAGTTAAAAAACGAACTCAAGTCCAAAGAAACTGAACACTGTGGTTCATTCATATTATCTTCATTATTTTAGCTAGATTACATTAAAGGACGATCATTTGAATAACAAACCATTGCAAACATTAGACTTTGTTTACGTTAATTAAGAAAAAGACGATCACTGAAATAACAAACCATTCCATACATTGGACTTAGTTAGCTACTTGATTGTTTGAGTTTCGTCTCTTACTATTTAAAAGAAGAAAAAGCCGTAGGCTTTTTCCTGTTTGTATTTATAGTTAAAAAACGAACTCAAGTCCAAAGAAAACTGAACACTGTGGATCATTCATATTATTACATTAAAGAACGAACTTTAGTCCATAGTTTATATTAAAGGACGATCATTAGATAAGCACACCATTGCATATATTGGACTGAGTTAGTTTTTCAGTTTAGAATCGCTAAAGTTATTATGTAAACTGCAAAAAATATTTATGATATCTGAGCAATAATTTTAATCTTTTCATTTACATAAAGGATCGATCTGAAAATGGTAAATAACAAACAACAGCATGTAATTGAATAGCTTAGTTGCCTGATTTTCTGTGGTTTTTTTAATTTAAAAACACGAGACAGAGTATAGTTGAAAACAAAGGTGGTAAAAAATTCCTTCGACATGGATTTGAACCAGCGACATACGTCCGTTTGTTTACAATAAGGAACGACCTGTAGCCATAGTAACTGAATTATTAAATCAAACAGTTTCGTGGTCATAATAAAGATCCGGGTTACAGTGGTAGTTAGCAACCTATTAAGAGACGATCACGTCCAATGTTAAGAAATACAAAAACCCATAACTCCTAAAAAAAAGTCAGATCAAAACAAAAAGTATACCCTTAGAAATGCCTTGTCCAAAACCCCTATATAGGAAACTTTCTGCCATTTGACTTTAACAGCAAGCGAAATATGTTGCCTTGAAAATCAAAGTGGCAGCTACTACAGCATTCTGCTTAAATCACAATAAGAGACGATCACGTCCAATGCTAACATAACAATAAAGAACGAACTCTAATTAAATTTTGTTATTATTATAATAAAGATCGAACTCTTCCCTATACTAACTTGCATACGCAACTTCACTATAGTTAAGATTACAGTATTTATATTATACATCATTATAGATTATAAAAGGTTCAAATGTTCGAAGATTATAGAGTTAAAAATTTTCCCACACCGGGAATCGAACCCGAGCCTGTTAAGTGAAAGTTAACTATCCTAGCCACTAGACCATATGGAACCATAAAGAATTACAAAAAGACGATCATTAGGATATCATACATAAGGCATTATAGTATGGTAAAGATCGACCTCTAGCCTATTTAAATTTTTACTATAGAGTTCATTACCATGAACTGTTTGATTGGTTCAAAATTCAAATATCTTTGAAAAGACTGCAGCATGAAAATACATCAAAAATGCAGTTTTTTGACAAAATTGATTCTACTTTAAAAACTATTTTATTTTTTAAATATAAAAGACACTAGATGTAGCAATTTCCTTTAAAATGAGCTATTATACAACTCTCTATGATTTTCCAGTGCCCAGCTAGCTGAGGAGAAAAAAAGCGGAAAAAAAGATGCCGTTTGTGGAGAATATCGTGGTTAAAATCAATTTTCTTGATTTTCAAGCCAAAATATTTTCTTTGTTATTCATTATAATAAAGAACGAACTCTTGCCTATAATAGATTAGATACTCAACTTAATTATAGTTAATGATATAGTAATGATAGGGTTTTATTGATAGCTGAACTACAAATTAAAAGAAAAAGACACCAGCTGGATTTGTTTTATAATAAAGATAGGTAGCTAGCAACCTAGTAAGAGACGATCACGTCCAATGTTAAGAAATATAAAAAACCCATAGTTCCTAACAGAGGAGTCAGATCAAAACAAAAAGTACACCATTAGAACCGCCTTGTCCGAAACCCCTGTATAGGAAACTTTCTGTCCCTTGGCTTGAACAGCAAGGGAAATATATTGGCTTGAAAATCAAGCAAATTGACTTTTACACGTTATTCTCCCCAAACGGGATATATAATAAAGAACAACCTCTTGACTATACTAACTTTTTATACGCCACTTAATTATAGTGTAGGTTAGTAATTCAACAGGTAGCTAGGCACTGGAACATCGTAGAGAGTTTTTCAATGGCTCATTTTAAAGCAAATTAATGGGGTTAAAACCTTTTGTAATTAAAACAAATTATTTTTATTACATTAATTACATAAAGGACCGATATAGCTCATCATAAATGGTTTCTTGTCAATACGTTACAATATAAGAAGCGTCAAAACTGTAAATGTTCTCATTCATAATTAGATAATGGTTAGATCAAAGCAAGCTACACGCAAGTTAAAAAAACAGTACTACACAAACAACAGAGATAGTATCTTGAAAAGAAAAAGCAAAGGTATTCAACCGACCAGGCGTATCGATAAGTTATAACAAAGAACGACTTTTTGCCTATACTAAATTTTACAGGCCACTTAACTATAGTATGGTTTTTCCGGGTTGCAGCGGTAGCTAGCAACCTAGTAAGAGACGATCACGTCCAATGTTAAGAAATTTATAATAAAGAACGACCTCTTGTCTATACTAAATTATATAGGCCACTTAACTATAGTATAGGTTAGTAAATTTACATTAAAAGACGATCACTGAAATAACAAACCATTCCATACATTGGACTTAGTTAGCTACTTGATTGTTTGAGTTTCGTCTCTTACTATTTATTAAAAGAAGAAAAAGCCGTAGGCTTTTTCCTGTTTGTATTTATAGTTAAAAAATGAACTCAAGTCCAAAGAAACTGAACCCTGTGGTTCATTCATATTATCTTCAATATTTTAGCTAGAATGTAAATAAACAAGTTTCTTTTTTAAATTATAGTAAAGAACGACATCTTGCCTATACTAAATTTTATAGGCCACTTAACTATTGAGTATAAGCTAGTACAGTTATATTTAGGGTGAATATATTAAAATTTTCCATTAAAAGACGATCTTTGGAATAAAAACCCATTAAATGCATTTGATTTAGTTAGCTACTTGATTGTTTGAAGCTAGTCTCTTACTATTTCAAAGAAGAAAAAGCCGTAGGCTTTTTCCTGTTTGTAATCAATTAGAAAGAGTTCTATCTTTAAAATGAGTTACGTAGTTTACAATAAGGAACGATCTGTAGCCCATAGTAACTGAGGTATTAAATCAAACAGTTCGTGGTCATAATGAAGAGCTGTGTAATGGATCATTTTAAAGGAAATTGCTGTATATAGAAACTTTTTGTAATTAACAAAATAATTATTATTATAAAATGAATTTTTACGATACCGTATTACTATATAAGGAGCGTCAGAACTGTAAATGTTCAAATTCATAATTACATAATGGTTTCAATCAAGCAAGCTGCACGCAAGTTAAAAAAACAGTACTACACAAACAACAGAGATAGTATCTTGAAAAGAGAAAAGCAAAGGTATTCAACCGAACAGGCGTATCGAAAACTAAAAAATTGAGAGAGCAAAACAAAACAGCAAGATGTGTTATCACAATGATGAAGATTATAGACATGCAAAAATTGAGACAGCCAAACAAAAGTTATAATAAAGAACGACCTCTTGCCTATACTAAATTTTATACGCCACTTAATTATAGTATAGGTTAGTAATTCCACAGATAGCTTGGCACTGGAACATCGTAGAGAGTTGTTTAATGGCTCATTTTAAAGCAAATTAATGGGGTTAAAAACTTTTTGTAGTTATAAAACAAATTATTTTTAAATAGTTATAATAAAGATCCAACTCTTGCCTATACTAACTGGTATGGGTCGCTTAACTATAGTGTAGTTAAGAGAGTTGTTCAATGGCTCATTTTGAAGGAAATTAATGGGGTTTAAAACCTATTGTAATTAAAAAAAATATTATTTTATTACATTAAGAAATTTTATATGTTCCTTAAGAAAACTATCATAAGTAAAAATTTCCCATACAGAAATTGAACTCAAGCCTACTGGGTGAGAGCTCTCCCAACCTCTAGACCATATAGGATATATTAAAATATCCGATTAATGAAGTTTATGTTAAAGAACAAATTATAAATCTAGTTAGTTGCCTGATTATTTGAGGATCGTCTCTTACTATTTCAAAGAAGAAAAAGCCGTAGGCTTTTTCCTGTTTGTAATATTTTCCTATTTGTTATCAATCTGGGTTGCAGCGGTAGCTAGCAACCTAGTAAGAGACGATCACGTCCAATGTTAAGAAATATAAAAACCCCTAACTCCTGAGAAAAGAGTCAGATCAAAACAAAATTACACCATTAGAACCACCTTGTCCAAAACCCTATTAAGGAAACTTATCACTCTTTGGCTTGAATAACAAAGAAAATATATTGGCTTAAAAATCAAGAAAATTGACTTTAACCACGTTATTCTCCACAAACGGGATATTTTTTTCTTTCCGCTTGATTTTCCTCCTCAATTAGCTGGGCACTGGAAAATCATAGAGCTGTATAATAGCTCATTTGAAAGGAATACTACTTAAGAACGACACAGATGTAAATACTCTCATTCTTGATTAGAATAATGGTTAGATCGAAGCAAGCTATACACAATTTGAAAAAAACAGTACTACACAAACAACAGAGATAGTATCTTGAAAAGAGAAAAGCAAAGGTATTCAACCGACCAGGCGCATCGAGAAGTAAAATTGAGAGAGCAAAACAAAGGTATTCAACCGACCAGGCGTATCGAGAAGTAATAATTGAGAGAGCAAAACAAAGGTATTCAACCGACCAGGCGTATCGAGAAGTAATAATTGAGAGAGCAAAACAAAAAAGCAAGATGTGTTATCACAATGATGAAGATTATAGACATGCAAAAATTGAGACAGCCAAACAAAAGTTCAAGGAGAGTTATCACAATGATGAAGATTACCGCATCAGATATAAGAAAAACCAAAAGCAAAGGTATTCAACCGTCCAGGTGTATCGAGAAGTAAAAATTGAGACAGCAAACAAAAGATCAAGGAGCGTTACTGGGGTGACAAAATCTATAATGAAAAATTAAATTCTCTGCGAGGTTGTACCGAAGAACGCATAAGGACAAAGAGAAAAATTACATTCAGAAATACAAGAAGATGGCAAAAATGCAGGCTGATCTTCGTAAATTGAGAAACATTTTACGCATGTTTTACCAGGATCACGAAAAGTATTCAAAATTACAGATTAAAATTCTCTTTGAAAGAGCAGATGCTGTTGAAAAGTCGGCTAGAAATGCTTTGGCAAAGCTTCATAGTAATATACAAAAGAAATGTTGTCAGTTTAATGAAAAGCTTCCAAGGTATGGATTGGCAACTGCGGAACAGTTTATAGATGCAATGGAAAATGTTCGACAACACAGTGAATATACGGAGGCGTACTTCTTTGAAAATTCGTATATTAATTTTGGAAGGAGCAATTGCAGTTTATGTAGCAGCAATAAAAAAAAATATATACAAGCATACCTATCAAAAGCGAAGGAAAAGCAATGTTTTTCAATTATGGCGAAAACGGGCCTGTTAGGGTTATTAGTATATGTGTTTGTAAGACTAATGATTTAGAACAAATTCCTGGAACACCGACTCAAGAAAAAAGCATTTCTAACTGTGTTTTAAACAGTTCTTTTAGTTCTACTGAATATTTGGCAAAAAATTCTCTGTGTAGTAGAACAAACTGTCCTGAAAAGTACGAGACAACTTTTGAAAAATGCTCTAAAACTAGATCTGACAAGGAAATTATGATGGCTGAAGTCACCTATAAACAATCTGAGTAATCATTCAAAACCAAAAATTGGGCAGCAGGTTACTTGGCAATGTCACCCTGATATCTGCAAGCTCTATCCGACGGATATCGAATTATGTCAAATTCTTTTTGATATCCTTGAAAAATAATATAGCATTAAAATTTTCAACTGACAAAGTGGTTAATTTCTACCTTGGCGGCTTGGATTATTGTGAAATCAATTACAGGGACACAAGAAAGCATGGGCATTCGTTTATACTGTAGCCCAAATGAGGGATGTCAGAGCTATTTGCGTTCTCTAAGGGCACTAGCTCCACATTTTCCTGTCTTGAACTGTTTCATTAATAGCGTATATAAGGCAGTATCAAAATGTAAGATTATACAACATATTAATCTACTAAAAGTCGAGGGCTCGTACAAGGAACTAAGTCATTACATAGAAGAAGTGTCAAGTAGACTCTGTCGTAATAATATCCGGGTTGCAGCGGTAGCTAGCAACCTAGTAAGAGACGATCACCTCCAATGTCAAGAAATATAAAACCCCCCAACTCCTAAAAAAAAAGAGTCAGATCAAAACAAAAAGTACACCATTAGAACCGCCTTGTCCGAATCCTCTATAAAGGAAACTTACCGCCCTTTGGCTTGAATAACAAAGAAAATATATTGGCTTGAAAATCAAGAAAATTGACTTTTACCACGTTATTCTCCACAAACGGGATATTTTTTTTCTTCCGCTTTTTTTTTTCTGCTCAGCTAGCTGGGCACTGGAAAATCATAGAGAGCTGTATAATAGCTCATTTTAAAGGAAATTGCAACATCTAGTCACTTTTGTATTTAAAAAATAAAATACTTTTTAAAGTAGAATCAATTTTGTCAAAAAAAATTGCATTTTTGATGTATTTTCATACTGCAGTCTTTTCAAAGATATTTGAATTTTGAAGCAATAAAAACAGTCCATGTAATGAACTCTATAGTAATAATAGCTACTTGTCTCAATAGTAACCGAAACTCCTGGAACCCAAATTTTCTTTTTTGGCTTAATCGCTAAAATTATTATGTAAACTGCAAAAATATTTATGATACCTAATCAGTAATAGTAATTTTTTTAATTTAAACAACAAAAATACATGAAAATTCTAAAATTAGTTTTGCTTTTGTCTCCTGGAAGAAATTTTTTTTTCATCTCAGTTCAAATTTATTATTGTATCCTGGAACCAAGCTTTTTTTTGGTTTGTAACCCGTAAAGTACATATCTCCATATTATTGTCTCATAATTGCAATTATTTTAGTTTTCAGTCCAGAATCACTAAACTTATTATGTAAAACTGCAAAAATATTTATGGTGTCTAACCAATAATACTAATTTTGTAATTCAAACAAGATAAATACCTGAAAATTTTAAAATTAGATTTTGTTTTATGCTAGGTTTTAGATACTCGACACGGGATTTTGTGTGCTTAATAATTTTAAACCTTGAAAAAATATGGTCTCACGCGAGTGGAAAAAAAGAAAGAATAACCAAAAACAATATCAAAATAGAACAATCCAAATTTCTACTAATAGAAAACTTTACTACACAAAAAATAAAGCTAACATCTGAAATATCAGAAAAGTTTATTTAAAAGAGATAAAAATGCCACGAAACGCAATAAAGCTCGAGCACGCGTAAGGATTGCTACTAAGATGTCTTGTGATCCAGGATTTAAGAAAATGAAATATGACAGAGCCAAACAGAGGTATCTTACGGATCAGGGGTATCGAGAAGGGAAAATTGAGACAGCGAAACAAAAGAGCAAGGAAAGGTATGATAACGATATAGATTACCGAAACAAACATAAGAAAAAAGTTGCTACCAGAATAATGGGTAGATACTGGGGTGACAAAAGCTATAATGAAAACATTAAATTCTCTGCGAGGTTGTACCGAAGAACGCATAAGGACAAAGGGAAAAATTACATTCAGAAATACAAGAATACAGTAAAGAACGATCTCTCGCCCATAGTAACTGATATACGGTGGTTCCAGGGGTAGCTACAAGCTATCCAGAATCTAGCAGTATCCGGGTGGCAGCAGCAGCTGCCACCCGGAATCTCTTTGCTTAACAACAAAGAAATTATGTCGGCTTGTTATTAAACCAGAACCTAACAAAAAATAAAACTAATTTTAAAATTTTCAGGTATTTTTCCAGCTTTTACACAAGGGATCAATAAGGCTATTATAAATGGTGTCAGTCAAGAAGATCTCGTGTAGTAGTCATTAATAGAAGTTTTGTTTAGACTGAATAGTACATAAAGGCTTGATCATCGGATAATCCGGGTTGTTGCGGTAGCTAGTAACCTAGTAAGAGACGATCACGTCCAATGTTAAGAAATATAAAAAACCCATAACTTCTAAGAAAAGATTCATTGTTGCTATGGCATCATAGCTACGATATTCAACTAACTGTATAGAGTAACCTCTGTAGAAACATCTCTGATTGGTCCAGAAATGGCAGAAATTGGTATGACAAGTCATGTTCTCCCTGAATGTAAATATGCCTTACTACTACTACTTTGCCACTTGACCATGATTAGATTATAGGTCTCGGAGGGACTTATAGGGCAAAAAAGTTTAGACGGGTTGGAGAAAAACCTTTTTAACCTCTCACCCACTTACCCTTCCTCCAAGCTAAAACTAGAGATACACCTTTCTGTTTGGAAAGGGTAAAAAATACCTTACCAAATCCCGCAACTCCTGACATTCATGTATCATGTGGAAAAAAATATGTTCACCACACATCAGACCATAGGTATGACCATCTATCTTTCTATCTTTCTAACTTTCTGCAAAAATATTTATTATATCTGAGTAATAATTTTAATCTTTCATTCAAACTAACAAAATACCTGAAAAGTTATAAATTAGTTTATTTTTTATTAGGTTTTACAGTAAAGAACGATCTCTCGCCCATAGTAACTGATATACGGTAGTTCAGGGGTAGCTACAAGCTATCCAGAATCTAGCAGTATCCGGGTTGCAGCAGCAGCTGTCACCCGGAATCTCTTTGCTTAACAACAAAGAAATTATGTCGGCTTGTTATTAAACCAGAGCCTAACAAAAAATAAAACTAATTTTAAAATTTTCAGGTATTTTTCCAGTTTTTAGACAAGGGATCAATAAGGCTATTATAAATGGTGTCAGTCAGAAGATCTCGTGTAGTAGTCATTAATAGAAGTTTTGTTTAGACTGAATAGTACATAACGACTTGATCATCGGATAATCCGGGTTGTTGCGGTAGCTAGCAACCTAGTAAGAGACGATCACGTCCAATGTTAAGAAATATAAAAACCCATAACTCCTAAGAAAATTATAATAAAGAACGACCTCTCGCCTATACTAATTTTTATACGCCACTTAATTATAGTATTGGTTATTAATTCAACAGATAGCATGGCACTGCAACATCGTAGAAAGTTGTTCAATGGCTCATTTTCAAGAAAAAATAATGGGGTTAAAAACCTTTTGTAATAAAAAAAATCCGGGTTGTTTACAATAAAAGAACCGCAGCTTGCCCATGTTAACTGAAGCATAAATAGGGATTATGTAATTTCCATCAGTATCATGGCTGTAGTTTATAATAAAGAATCCGGGTTGCAGCGGTAGCTAGCAACCTAGTAAGAGACGATCACGTCCAATGTTAAGAAATATAAAAACCCATAGTTCCTAAAAAAGGAGTCAGATCAAAACAAAAAGTACACCATTAGAACCGCCTTGTCCGAAACCCCTGTATAGTAAACTTTCTGTCCCTTGGCTTGAACAGCAAGGGAAATATATTGGCTTGAAAATCAAGAAAAGTGGCAGCTACTACAACATTCTGCCTAAACGGGGATATTTTTTTTCTCTTTTCTCTTTTCTTTGTTTCCAGAGATAGCTTGGCACTGGAACATCGTAGAGGGTTGTTCCATAGCTCATTTTAAAGGAAATTAATTGGGTTAAAAACCTTTTGTAACTAAAATAAATTATTTCTAAAAGAGAATAAATTTTTTCCACCAAAAACTGCATTTTCGATGTCTTTTCACACTGCAGTCTTCCAAACATAATCGTATACCAGCGGTAAGATTTGAACCCACGCCTCCGAAGAGACTGGTGGCTAACACCAGTGCCTTGGACCACTCGGCCAGGTTGCCTCTCATAAATAACTATATATGTGAATCTGGTTGCAGCAGTAGCTAGCAATCTAGTAAGAGACGATCCGGGTTGCAGCGGTAGCTAGCAACCTAGTAAGAGACGATCACGTCCAATGTTAAGAAATATAAAAACCCATAGTTCCTAAAAAAGGAGTCAGATCAAAACAAAAAGTACACCATTAGAACCGCCTTGTCCGAAACCCCTGTATAGGAAACTTTCTGTCCCTTGGCTTGAACAGCAAGAGAAATATATTGGCTTGAAAATCAAGAAAAGTGGCAGCTATTACAATATTCTGCCTAAACGGGATATTTTTTTCTTTTTTTCTCTTTTTTTTGTATCCAGAGATAGCTTGGCACTGGAACATCGTAGAGGTTGTTCAATAGCTCATTTTAAAGGAAATTAATTGGGTTAAAAATCTTTTGTAACTAATTATAATAAAGAACGACCTCTTACCTATACTAAATTTTATACGCCACTTAATTATAGTATAGGTTAGTAATTCAACAGATAGCATGGCACTGGAACATTGTAGAGAGTTGTTCAATGGCTCATTTTGAAGGAAATTAATGGGGTTAAAAAACATTTTGTAATTAAAATAATTAATTTTATTACATTAAGAAATTTTATATGATCCTTAAGAAATCATCATAAGTAAAAATTTCCCATACAAAAATTGAACTCAAGCCTACTGGGTGAGAGCTATCCCAACCTCTAGACCATATAGGATATATTAAAATATCCGATGAATGAAGTTTATGTAAAGATTACATTAAAAGACGATCACTGAAATAACAAACCATTCCATATATTGGACTTAGTTAGCTACTTGATTGTTTTACAGTAAAGAACGATATCTGGCTTATAGTAACTGATATATTGTGGTTGCACGGGTAGCTGTATCTGGGTTGCAGCGGTAGCTAGCAACCCATTAAGAGACGATCACGTCCAATGTTAAGAACTATAAAAACCCATAAGTCCTTAAAATGAAGTCAGATCAAAACAGAAAGTATACCATTAGAACTGCCTTGTCCAAAACCCTTATATAGGAAACTTTCTGTCGTTTGACTTTAACAGTAAGGGAATACAATAAAGAAGGACACCTAGCCAATGTTAACTGAAATATAAATATGGATTATGTAATTTTATCCGGGTTGCAGCGGTAGCTAGCAACCTAGTAAGAGACGATCACCTCCAATGTCAAGAAATATAAAACCCCCCAACTCCTAAAAAAAAGAGTCAGATCAAAACAAAAAGTACACCATTAGAACCGCCTTGTCCGAATCCTCTATAAAGGAAACTTACCGCTCTTTGGCTTGAAGAACAAAGAAAATATATTGGCTTGAAAATCAAGAAAATTGACTTTTACCACGTTATTCTCCACAAACGGGATATTTTTTTCTTTCCGCTTTTTTTTTCTGCTCAGCTAGCTGGGCACTGGAAAATCATAGAGAGCTGTATAATAGCTCATTTTAAAGGAAATTGCAACATCTAGTCACTTTTTGTATTTAAAAATAAAATACTTTTTAAAGTAGAATCAATTTTGTCAAAAAAATTGCATTTTTGATGTATTTTCATACTGCAGTCTTTTTCAAAGATATTTGAATTTTGAAACAATAAAACAGTCCATGTAATGAACTCTATAGCAATAATAGCTACTTGTCTCAATAGTAACCGAAACTCCTGGAACCAAAATTTTCTTTTTTGGCTTAATCGCTAAAATTATTATGTAAACTGCAAAAATATTTATGATGCCTAATCAGTAATAGTAATTTTTTAATTTAAACAACAAAAATACATGAAAATTCTAAAATTAGTTTTGCTTTTTGTCTCCTGAAAGAAATTTTTTTTTCATCTCAGTTCAAATTTATTATTGTATCCTGGAACAAGCTTTTTTTGGTTTGTAACCCGTAAAGTACATATCTCCATATTATTGTCTCATAATTGCAATTATTTTAGTTTTCAGTCCAGAATCACTAAACTTATTATGTAAACTGCAAAAATATTTATGGTGTCTAACCAATAATACTAATTTTGTAATTCAAACAAGATAAATACCTGAAAATTTAAAATTAGTTTTTGTTTTATGCTAGGTTTTAGATACTCGACACGGATTTTGTGTGCTTAATAATTTTAAACCTTGAAAAAATATGGTCTCACGCGAGTGGAAAAAAAAAGAAAGAATAACCAAAAACAATATCAAAATAGTATAATAAAGATCAAACTCTTCCCTATACTAACTTGCATAGGCAACTTCACTATAGTGAAGATTACAGTATTTATATCATAGATCATTATAAATTATAAAAGGTTCGAATGTTCGAAGATTATAGAGCTAAAAATTTTCCACACCGGGAATCGAACCCGAGCCTCTTAAGTGAAAGTTAACTATCCTAGCCACTAGACCAAATGGGACCAGAAAGAATTATGATTTAAGAACCATATGCATATTATTATTTCACCATACCAATTATAATAAGGCCAAAACAAAATCGTCGACTTGCAATCCGGGTTGCATATAATATAAAAGAACGACCTCTTACCTATATTAATTTATATTCTTTATAAAAATTATATAAATGGATATTCTTATTAGCTTGTGTAAATTGCAAAAATATCCATGGTATCCGAGCAATAGTTTGAATATTTCAATACAAGCTAGAAAAATACCTTAAAATGTTAAAATTAGTTTTATTTTTGGTTAGGTTCTAACTACCCGATGTGGGATTGACTATGTAGTTTAAGACCAAAAAATTCCATTTTTTAATATATCTTATTTTACAGTTTATAATCGCTAAAGTTATTATGTAAACTGCAAAATATTTATGATATCTGAGCAATAATTTTAATCTTTTCATTCAAACTAACAAAATACCTGAAAATTAAAAATTAGTTTTACTTTTTTGTTAGGTTATGGATATTTGATACGAGTCATAAGAAGTGTTATGACTTCATAATAAAGTATTATGACGAGTCATAAGAATCCGGGTTGCAGCGGTAGCTAGCAACCTAGTAAGAGACGATCACCTCCAATGTCAAAGAAATATAAAACCCCCAACTCCTAAAAACAGAGTCAGATCAAAACAAAAAGTACACCATTAGAGCCGCCTTGTCCGAATCCTCTATAAAGGAAACTTACCGCCCTTTGGCTTGAATAACAAAGAAAATATATTGGCTTTGAAAATCAAGAAAATTGACTTTTACCACGTTATTCTCCACAAACGGGATATTTTTTTCTTTCCGCTTTTTTTTTTCTGCTCAGCTAGCTGGGCACTGGAAAATCATAGAGAGCTGTATAATAGCTCATTTAAAGGAAATTGCAACATCTAGTCACTTTTGTATTTAAAAATAAAATACTTTTTAAAGTAGAATCAATTTTGTCAAAAAAATTGCATTTTTGATGTATTTTCATACTGCAGTCTTTCAAAGATATTTGAATTTTGAAGCAAAAACAGTCCATGTAATGAACTCTATAGTAATAATAGCTACTTGTCTCAATAGTAACCGAAAACTCCTGGAACCAAAATTTTCTTTTTTGGCTTAATCGCTAAAAATTATTATGTAAACTGCAAAAATATTTATGATGCCTAATCAGTAATAGTAATTTTTTAATTTAAACAACAAAAAATACATGAAAATTCTAAAATTAGTTTTGCTTTTTGTCTCCTGGAAGAAATTTTTTTTTCATCTCAGTTCAAATTTATTATTGTATCCTGGAACCAAAACTTTTTTTGGTTTGTAACCCGTAAAGTACATTCCATATTATTTGTCTCATAATTGCAATTATTTTAGTTTTCAGTCCAGAATCACTAAACTTATTATGTAAACTGCAAAAATATTTATGGTGTCTAACCAATAATACTAATTTTGTAATTCAAACAAGATAAATACCTGAAAATTTTAAAATTAGTTTTGTTTTATGCTAGGTTTTAGATACTCGACACGGGATTTTGTGTGCTTAATAATTTTAAACCTTGAAAAAATATGGTCTCACGCGAGTGGAAAAAAAGAAAGAATAACCAAAAAAACAATATCAAAATAGAACAATCCAAATTTCTACTAATAGAAAACTTTACTACACAAAAAATAAAGCTAACATCCTGAAATATCAGAAAAGTTTATTTAAAAGAGATAAAAATGCCACCGAACGCAATAAAGCTCGAGCACGCGTAAGGATTGCTACTAAGATGTCTTGTGATCCAGGATTTAAGAAAATGAAATATGACAGAGCAAAACAAAGGTATCTTACGGATCAGGGGTATCGAGAAGGGAAAATTGAGACAGCGAAACAAAAGAGCAAGGAACGGTATGATAACGATATAGATTACCGAAACAAACATAAGAAAAAAGTTGCTACCAGAATAATGGGTAGATACTGGGGTGACAAAAGCTATAATGAAAAAATTAAATTCTCTGCGAGGTTGTACCGAAGAACTCATAAGGACAAAGGAAAAAATTACATTCAGAAATACAAGAAGATGGCATGCAGGCTGATCTTTGTAAATTGAGAAACATTTTACGCATGTTTTATCGGGATCACGAAAAGTATTCGAAATTACAGATTAAAATTCTCTTTGAAAGAGCGGATGCTGTTGAAAAGTCGGCTAGAAATGCTTTGGCAAAGCTTCATAGCAATATCCAAAAGAAATGTTGTCAGTTTAACGAAAGCTTCCAAGGTGTGGATTGGCAACTGTGGAACAGTTTATAGATGCAATGGAAAATGTTCGACAACACAGTGAATATACGGAGGCGTACTTCTTAGAAAATTCGTATATTAATTTTGGAAGGAGCAATTGCAGTTTATGTAGCAGCAATAAAAAATATATATACAAGCATACCTATCAACAGCGAAGGAAAAGCAATGTTTTTCAATTATGGCGAAAACGAGCCTGTTAGGGTTATTAGTAAATGTGTTTTGTAAGACTAATGATTTAGAACAAATTCCTGGAACACCGACTCAAGAAAAAAGCATTTCTAACTGTGTTTTTAAACAGTTCGTTTAGTTCTACTGAATATTTGGCAAAAAATTCTCTGTGTAGTAGAACAAACTGTCCTGAAAAGTACGAGACAACTATTGAAAAATGCTCTAAAAACTAGATCTGACAAGGAAATAGCTAGCAAACCTAGTAAGAGACGATCACCTCCAATGTCAAGAAATATAAAACCCCCCAACTCCTAAAAAAAGAGTCAGATCAAAACAAAAAGTACACCATTAGAACCGCCTTGTCCGAATCCTCTATAAAGGAAACTTACCTCCCTTTGGCTTGAATAACAAAGAAAATATATTGGCTTGAAAATCAAGAAAATTGACTTTTACCACGTTATTCTCCACAAACGGGATATTTTTTTCTTTCCGCTTTTTCTTTCTGCTCAGCTAGCTGGGCACTGGAAAATCATAGAGAGCTGTATAATAGCTCATTTTAAAGGAAATTGCAACATCTAGTCACTTTTGTATTTAAAAATAAAATACTTTTTAAAGTAGAATCAATTTGTCAAAAAAATTGCATTTTTGATGTATTTTCATACTGCAGTCTTTTCAAAGATATTTGAATTTTGAAGCAATAAAACAGTCCATGTAATGAACTCTATAGTAATAATAGCTACTTGTCTCAATAGTAACCGAAACTCCTGGAACCAAAATTTTCTTTTTTTGGCTTAATCGCTAAAATTATTATGTAAACTGCAAAAATATTTATGATGCCTAATCAGTAATAGTAATTTTTTAATTTAAACAACAAAAATACATGAAAATTCTAAAATTAGTTTTGCTTTTTGTCTCCTGGAAGAAATTTTTTTTTTCATCTCAGTTCAAATTTATTATTGTATCCTGTAACCCGTAAAGTACATATCTCCATATCATTGTCTCATAATTGCAATTATTTTAGTTTTCAGTCCAGAATCACTAAACTTATTATTTAAACTGCAAAAATATTTATGGTGTCTAACCAATAATACTAATTTTGTAATTCAAACCAGATAAATACCTGAAAATTTTAAAATTAGTTTTGTTTTATGCTAGGTTTTAGATACTCGACACGGGATTTTGTGTGCTTAATAATTTTAAATCTTGAAAAAATATGGTCTCACGCGAGTGGAAAAAAAAGAAAGAATAACCAAAAACAATATCAAAATAGAACAATCCAAATTTCTACTAATAGAAAACTTTACTACACAAAAAATAAAGCTAACATCCTGAAATATAAGAAAAGTTTATTAAAAGAGATAAAAATGCCACCAAACGCAATAAAGCTCGAGCACGCGTAAGGATTGCTACTAAGATGTCTTGTGATCCAGGATTTAAGAAAATGAAATATGACAGAGCAAAAACAGAGGTATCTTACGGATCAGGGGTATCGAGAAGGGAAAATTGAGACAGCGAAACAAAAGAGCAAGGAACGGTATGATAACGATATAGATTACCGAAACAAACATAAGAAAAAAGTTGCTACCAGAATAATGGGTAGATACTGGGGTGACAAAAGCTATAATGAAAAAATTAAATTCTCTGCGAGGTTGTACCGAAGAAACGCATAAGGACAAAGGAAAAATTACATTCAGAAATACAAGAAGATGGCAAAAATGCAGGCTGATCTTTGTAAATTGAGAAACATTTTACGCATGTTTTATCGGGATCACGAAAAGTATTCGAAATTACAGATAAAATTCTCTTTGAAAGAGCGGATGCTGTTGAAAAGTCGGCTAGAAATGCTTTGGCAAAGCTTCATGGCAATATCCAAAAGAAATGTTGTCAGTTTAACGAAAAGCTTCCAAGGTATGGATTGGCAACTGCGGAACAGTTTATAGATGCAATGGAAAATGTTCGACAACACAGTGAATATACGGAGGCGTACTTCTTAGAAAATTCGTATATTAATTTTGGAAGGAGCAATTGCAGTTTATGTAGCAGCAATAAAAATATATATACAAGCATACCTATCAACAGCGAAGGAAAAGCAATGTTTTTCAATTATGGCGAAAACGAGCCTGTTAGGGTTATTAGTAAATGTGTTTGTAAGACTAATGATTTAGAACAAATTCCTGGAACACCGACTCAAGAAAAAAGCATTTCTAACTGTGTTTTAAACAGTTCGTTTAGTTCTACTGAATATTTGGCAAAAAATTCTCTGTGTAGTAGAACACACTGTCCTGAAAAGTACGAGACAACTATTGAAAAATGCTCTAAAACTAGATCTGACAAGGAAATTATGATGGCTGAAGTCACCTATAACAATCTGAGTAAAAATTCAAAACCAAAAATTGGGCAGCAGGTTACTTGGCAATGTCACCCTGATATCTGCAAGCTCTATCCGACGGATATTGAATTATGTCAAATTCTTTTTGATATCCTTGAAAACAATATAGCATTAAAATTTTCAACTGACAAAGTGGTTAATTTCTACCTTGGCGGCTTGGATTATTGTGAAATCAATTACAGGGACACAAGAAAGCATGGGCATTCGTTATACTGTAGCCCAAATGAGGGATGTCAGAGCTATTTGCGTTCTCTAAGGGCACTAGCTCCACATTTTCCTGTCTTGAACTGTTTCATTAATAGCGTATATAAGGCAGTATCAAAATGTAAGATTATACAACATATTAATCTACTAAAAGTCGAGGGCTCGTACAAGGAACTAAGTCATCACATAGAAGAAGTGTCAAGTAGACTCTGTCGTAATAATAGTCAAGACTTCATTTACGGTGACGGCAATATTAGAGTTTCTGTGGATGAAAATACAATAATAAAATTATTGGTGAGAGCCTTGATAAGGTAGCTAACATTAGGGATGTATACCCCACAATGCATTGTGACAGTTGTGAGCAGATAAAGACAAAATACCAATTGAAGAGTCTAAGATCCCTTTCAAATAAGAAAGGTTTTGATGTAATGATGGCCACGATTTTAGAACACCTACAACAGGACATACCCAAAGATGACAGAGAAGAACTAATTCAATGTACAGGTTGGAAAGAGGATGTCATAGATTCATTCTTTGTCTGTGATTACTGTGCTGGGAAAATGTTGAAAAGTCAGGAGAATGTCCGATCAGTATTAAATAACCTTCATATAGACTGTACACCGGAATGTATAAAGTGTTTAAATAATTTTGAAATGGCAATGATTCGATTTGTAATGCCTTGTCTTACGATCGTCAGATTAGGGCAAGTAACTGCATTGAAGAGACCTAGAACAGAACTTGTTGACGCTCTTAATTATAATAAAGAGCGACCTCTTGCCTATGCTAAATTTTATAGACTACTTAACTATACTATAGGTTAGTATTACATAAAGGATCGATCTGATTATAATAAAGATCGAACTCTTTTTATACTAACTTGCATAGGCAACTTCACTACAGTGAAGATTACTGTATTTATATTATACATCATTATAAATTCTAAAAGGTTCGAATGTTCGAACATTATAGAGTTAAAAATTTTCCCACGCCGGGAATCGAACGCGGGCCTCTTAAGTGAAAGTTAACTATCCAAGCCACTAGACCGAATGGGACCATAAAGAAGTATGATTTAAGAACCATATGCATATTATTATTTCACCATACCAATTATAATAAGGCCAAACAAAATCGTCGACTTGCAACCTTACTTTTGACACATCAGTTAAATCTTCATCAGACTTAAAAACTGTTTTGCTAGTTTTTATTACATTAAAAGACGGTCACTGAAATAACAAACCATTCCATACATTGGACTTAGTTAGCTACTTGACTTTTTGAATTTCGTCTCTTACTATTTCAAAGAAGAAAAGCCGTAGGCTTTTTCCTGTTTGTATTTATTGTTTAGTTACATTAAAGAACGATCTGTAGTCCATAGTAATTGATTAAAAATAAGAGACTAACCTCAAAGAATCAGGCAGCTAACAAAGTCCAATATATGGAAGGGTTTGTTCTTCTTGTTGTATAGTAAAGAGCGAACTCAAGCCCAGTTCTTCCAGAAGAGGAATCGAACCCCAATCTCCCGCGTAAAAAAATGGATATGCATACAATTGTACCGTCAGAGACTCATTAAATAGAAGTTACATATATGACATGATAATAACTTTTTTAATACAAAAAAATATAATAGAGAACGACCTCTTGCCTATGCTAAATTTTGTAGGCCACTTAACTATAGTATAGGCTAGTACAGTTTTATTTAAATTCAATATATCAAAAATTATAATAAATATCCGGGTTGCAGCAGCAGCTAGCAACCTAGTAAGAGACGATCACGTCCAGTGTTAAGAAACATAAAACCCAAAACTCCTAAGAAAAGACAGTTCAAAACAAAAAGTACACCATTAGATTACATTGAAAGACGATCATTGGAATAACTAACAATTGCATACATTGGAATTAGTTAATAAAGGACAAAAGGAAAAAAAAATTACATTCAAAAATACAAGAAGATGGCAAAAATGCAGGCTGATCTTCATAAATTGCGAAAATTTTACGCAGCGGTAGCTAGCAACCTAGTAAGAGACGATTACGTCCAATGTTAAGAAATATAAATTACACTAAAGAACGAACTTTCGTCCTTAGTAATTGAAGCATTATCTGTGTTTACATTAAAAGACAATCATTGGAATCCGGGTTGCAGCGGTAGTGCTACTGGAAAGATTCATGGCCTTTGAGTACTCTCTCCTTGTTCGAAGTTCAATAGAATAGCTTTATAGATTAAATAAAACTTGACGTTCACCCTAAATAAGAGCAAAAATGTTTGCTTATTTTGATTTTATCTTAGCAAGTACAGAAGGTTTTGCCTGAGTTCAGGAAAACATAATTTTTTTAAACAAAAACTATTTCGAAAACACAAAAATCAAAATTGAAGTCCACACTAAAGCCATTTTCCCAAAATGTTAATCCCTGTTCGATGAAATATTAGAAAAAAAGAAATAATTAGTATATCTAAAAAAAAAAGATAAAGCGTTTTAAACGACTAAAATGAAGAGGAAATCAATATCAATCTTAAAATATCATTATCTTTGAAAAATATACGTTTCTTTTTTTTACTCTTTTCATCAGGTTTCACGGCATCGTCACCTTCACCATGCCGCTATTCTTGGCAATTATTATTTTTACTTCTTTTAAACGTTTACTATATTAAACTACTACTACTACTAACAACTCACCGCAGCACCAAGCTGCCTGAGGCCAACACAGCTACGCACGCTCCTCCTCCATTCCAATCTATTCAAAGCCTCCCTCTTTACACCCGCCCACTAAGTTCCAATTTCCTTTAATCTTTCTTATGATGTCCTCCCACGCCAGACGGGGATGACCTGTAGCTTCTCTTCAAAAAAGAAACGTTTACTTTATATAATTACTCTTAAAGCAACTAGGAGAATAGTTCAATAGGTATAACTTCTGCTAAGAGATCATTCCACAGTCATGGCGACAATACGTCAATAATGGCTCTCTGTTCGTTGTTCAGACTTTCCTGCAATAGGTAGGCCAGAAGAGTATCACCATCTGAGCAGATTTCGTCGTCATAGATATGCCATGTGATGAGCTCCAATGGTTCTTCTGATTGAGAATAGTGGAGACTATATAAGAGGAGCTGGTCAGCAAGGGAGGTTCCAGAAATACTTGACTAGTCAATCATATCAAGCTATTCTGTCTAATTTTCGAAGTACGATTCTTCTGCATGTCTTATGAACAGACGAGACTCCAACAAATGTAACTGTAAAGTCTCAAAGAATATTGGCTTTTTTTAGATACTCCTGGCTGCGAGTTTCCCGTCGAAAATAGTCTTGACGAGTAATACTATGATGAGCAAACTTTATCGGATTAGGTCTGCCACGTATTATCCTCTGATGAAAGGTAGTCAAAGCCATATCAAGGGGAACTTGGAGTCTTTACCCCCCCCCCCGGAATGTTTACCCGACTCGTAAAAACGTAATACATACAAACAAATTTTTTGATACGGGCTTCAAAAAAAAATTGTAGCCACTCCCCCCAAACAAACAAAAAATTAGATACGGCCCTGAGGATAGTGTATATAGTTGTAAACAACAGATATAGACGCCACGTCAACGTGCTCAAGGCTAAACATACTTTCCAGATGTTGTCACTCTAAATCTTTGATTTGAATTCACTGAAGAGAAACAATGTGATTTGTCGGGAACGTAGAATGCTTTACCAGGCAAAGCAACTATTTGACATATTGGGAGACCGTTTAAGCATCTAGTTATAATATTTTTTTCATCTCTTTGGTTAAAAAGGGAAAAAAAGTGAAGAGAATTAAGGGGACAAACTAAAGAAAAACTTACCATAATGCTCCAAAAAACTGTTGTTGCATCACTTGCATGTTTCTTACAGTTATAGACCGAATATCTGTTATACATTCCCCAGATGCTGGTCATATATTTGGCACTGTATGCTGGAGCGCTCTCATCTGAAAAAAAAAACTGTAGAAAAAAGAGTTCTTCAAAGGCAGAGTCTAGACTGGGCCTTGGGGACAAATTTCTTTGTGGCCGCCTCTTCTTCCCTGTTCCATTTTAGAAATAATGCATACCCTCAGGGTATGCATTATTAAATACATAAAGACAGGTAACACAAGCAGCTCTGGGCATCGCAAATTAAGAACTGCGTGTCACTGGTTTGCGTCTGTAATTCATTTTCGGGTTATATGCAATTGCATCAATTTTTCTCAAACATTTTGAAGGCAGAGATCTTTGGTTTTTGGTGTTCCATTGCGTAGAAAAACGAATATCAAAAGGAATTCTTGAATAAAATATTTGATAATAAATTAGATTTTAAAAGATTTCAAGCATATATCTCTACTTAAAAGAATACTGCACTGGGCCACGTTAAGGTTGGGCCCTAGAGACGCCTCTTGACGGTCCTGTGAGTAAGCATATTCTAAATATGGCAAAAATACTATGTTCATTTCACTGAGTTCCTATTATGGTTGTATTGTAACCGCAGCTGCAACCTAGTAAAGAGCGACCTTCGCCCCAATATACCGAAAAACTAAAAAATTAGTTTTTAAATAGATGTTCAAAATTTAAAAGAATTGCCACTTGACACTGATAAAGGGGTCGTAAATATATCAATGTTAAGCTTAAAATCAATGATATATTAAATCTATTGAAGTTTTGATAAAGAGCTTGAAAACTCTTAAAAACGGTGACGGACCAAAATAAAAATTATACCATCGGAGTCATCATGGTCGACAATCCTAAACCGGAGGATTGTAGCCCTCCATCTTGAATATGAATGAAATCACATTTTAGCTTAGGTAAACACTTGATCTTTCCCTTTTCCCCCTTTTTTTGCTAGGGCCGCCAGGTGACTGAAAAGTGCACGGAGATGGTTGTGCATTTGAAACTTAATGCTTTATCTACCCACAAGTGGTTTTGTTAGAACTAAAGTAAACTGCAATTTTTTTAACAAAAAGCTGCATCTTCTGGTGTTATTTCTCTAGTGACAGCGTAGGAAATGGTGAATACATGACGCTAGTTATGGCGACGAAAGATAAAGCCAAATGTAGGAAAAAGAAACAAAAATACCAGAGCTTCTGAAATATCTACTGCAGAAAGGCAATACTTCAGGGGTTAGAGAAAAAGACAGAAAAAAAAAAAAACGCTAAGAAGAATAATACAAAATCTGAATCAAAGGTATTCGATGGATGAGGCTGTCGACAAGGAACGGCGGACAATATTAAGATTTGCAATCGTAATGCTGAAGATTACTTTAAAATCATAGCAAATAGTTTTAGATGCAGAAAAGCTGAAAGCTCGAAAAAAAGTACATCAAATTAGTTCATAACAAAAAACGAATAGATATTGAAGCGATAAAAACTGTCAAGAAGAATTCAAAGAAAATCCTAACAAAGAGCGATAGCTTCAAAAAAATGGGCCAGTATCTACTAGGCTACAGCTAAAAGTTCTATTTTTAATAAGTTTTTAAAGCTCAAAGAAAAATTTTACGAAAAATAATTTAAAATAATTTAAGATAGAATAAAATTCATTCTTTAAAGAACAACCAATTTTGGTAAGTTTTTTTTGTAAAAAACAAGAAGCAGGGATAAATAAGAAATTAATGTTTGGGTAGGCACCGATAAAAACTAGGCACTACATCGGTATTTTCAACCCTCCTCTCCCCCTACCTTGTAATTAGTGTAATTTTAGACCTTCTAAAATTAAGACCTTCATAAACCCCCCCCCCTGGATCCGCCCCTGACAAAAGTACATATATACAAAACTACATATTGTCAGATCATAAAATCCTGTTCATATACTAAAACATTTGCGAAGGGATGTTCCAACTCCAGAATCTTCAGCACTGTTTAGTAAATTACACGCCCTAAAATTTTGCTACGAATGTCCTTTCCTAGCCCTGGTTGTCAAAGCGGCATTTTGGGTATCATTTTGACCCTTTTTTGGGTTTCCGGAACTTTTCTAATTTTTGGGTCAATTTTTCCGTCAAAATGACACTTTTTTAGTTTTTTTCAATACAAGGGCCTTAAAAAATATGCTTCAGTGGTTACATATGACATAAAAAAAAAATCATAAAAAGAGTGTCTAAAAAAGTAAGTGCTACAGACTAAGATGTTTTACCCGCTGTTTTAAATTCTTTTAACGGCAGAATCAAGAACTTTTTGCTCCAGATACTTTATTATTAGCGATAAGATGCTATAAATAGTAGGTTGACCTTTTCAAATGCAGCAGGATTTGGACCCGAAGATTCGGACCCGAAAATTTAAACTTTAAAATACATGATGCAACAGGGGGATAGTCCCACCCAGAAAACTCTAAAAATGGTTGTCTATAAATACACTTTTTGCATACCCCCTTGTAAGGATTAAATATGGGTACATCAATGTTTTAACTTATATTCAAAAGGGTTTTATTTTTTACTATTTTACTAATATTATGTAAAAATATTTACATTTATTATTGTTTACCTTTGGATTGAAACAGCATCCCAGGATCCTTTGGATCTTTTTTTGTGGTCTTCCTTTTCAACTGCAGCCTTCAGCATATTAAATAAAAAAAAACAAGTTTTTTAAACTGAAAGTAAGGAGCGACATTAAAACTTAAAACGAACAGAAATTATTCCGTATATGAAAGGGGCTGTCCTCTCCTCAACGCCTCGCTCTTTACGCTAAACTTTTTATTGTTTGAAAAAATAAAGTTATGAGACAAAGTCAAACTTTAGCGTAAAGAGCGAGGCGTTGAGGAGGGGACAGCCCCTTTTCATATACGGAATAATTTCTGTTCGTTTTAAGTTTTAATGTCGCTCCTTACTTTCAGTTTAAAAAACTTATTTTTTTTGTTTAATTTCTGATCGTTTTTAGTTAATGCAACTTTTATTTTGGCTCACCGTCATTGAATAAGTAAACAAAATTTGCATAAAAATTTTACTTTTTTTGCTAAGTGGATGTCTCTAAATTTGGTTATGACGTAATTTACAAATTAACTTACGTAACTAACTTCTATATTCGTAAATTTTTCTTCTAGCAAAAAATACAAAGTTGCAGATTTTTGCAGATATGAGCTTGAAACCTATGTAATAGGGTTTTCTGATACGCTGAATCTGACGGTGTGATTTTCATTAAAATTCTTTCACTTGTAGGGGATTTTTCCCCCCCTCTTTAAAAAAATCAGGTAAATTTTCTCAGGCTCGTAGCCTTTGATGAGTAATACTAAACTTAATAAAATTTACCTATTTAGAATCAGCATTATAAACCCATTCTTTTGATACATTTATTGACATCAAAATTCCGTTTTTAAAAGTTTCGATCACTATTGAGCCGTATCGCTTGTTTTTTTTTATTGTTTTTTTTTATTACGTATATGTTATTACGTATATGAGGGGGTTCTCCCCTTAGTCAATACCTTGCTCTTTACGTTAAAAGTAAAAAACAAATTTAATTCACAAACCCCTGAATCACAAAGGCCGTTTAGTTAGAATAGATAGCTCTTTTGAAAGCACTAAAAAAAAACTGTAGCGTAAAGAGCGAGGTATTGACTTGGGGGAGAACCCCCTCATATACGTTATAATTTCTTCGTTTTAAAGTTCAAATGTTGCTTCTTATTTTCAGTTGAAAAAAACTTGTTTTTTTTTTAATTTAATTTCTGATGGTTTTTTTAATAATGTTTGGAAATCCGGCGCCCCCTTCATAGAAATGTCCCCTACGCCAAAGAAACTACCTCCACAGAAAGATTCTCCCAAGTAACCCCCTCCTCCAACCCCATCCTCCAGAAAAAAAAATCCTTCCTGAAAATGTCTGTATACTTCCAATAAACCAATAAATAATGCTGGCAAGTCCGGCGCCCCCTTCATGGCAATTTCCCTTCCCCCATGAAAACTTCCTTCATGGACAGATCCTGCAACGTAACCCCGACCACCCCCCCCCCCTCACTACCAGAAAAAAACCTCCTGAAAACGTCTGTATACTTCCCAATAACCAATACTATATGTTAACATTGGGTAAAGTTCATAACTTTTAGCCCTCCCCCGGGGACTTCGGGGGATTAAGTCATCCTAAAAGACATATTTATCATATTTTCGACCATGCTGAACAAAATGGCTATCTCAAAATTTTGATCGGATGACTTTGGGAAAAAAATGAGCGTGGGAGGGGGCCTAGTTGCCCTCCATTTTTTTGTCACTTAAAAAGAGCACTAGAACTTTAAATTCCCGTTCCAATGAGCCCTCCCACGATATTCTAGGACCACTGGGTCAATACGATCACCCTGGGAAAAAAACAAAAACAAAAAAAACAAATAAAACACGCATCCGTGATCTTTCTTCTGGCAAAAATGCAAAATTCCACATTTTTGTAGATAGGAGCTTGAAACCTCTATAGTAGGGTTCTCTGATACGCTGAATATGATGGTGTGATTTTCATTAAGGTTCTAAAATTTTTAGGGGGTCTTCCTCCTATTTTTGAAAATCAGCCAAATTGTCTCAGGCGCGTAACTTTTGATGGGTAGCACTAAACTTGATGAAAGTTATATATTTGAAATCAGCATTGAAATCTGATTCTCTTTGATGTACCAATTGGTATCAAAAACCCGTTTTCTAGAGTTTCGGTTACCATTGAGCCGGGTCGCTCCTTACTTACAGTTCGTTACCACGAACTGTTTGATTGGCATGCACCTTCTACGCTGCATGAGCTCCCATTGGCATTGGCATTTTTTGGCAGTCTATAAATACACGTTCTCTTTCATTTTGTTTGTCAATAAAACACAGAGCAGTCGTTATAATTACACTTTGGGATAAAATCACAAACATTCATAGCTACAGCACCAATAATGTACCCTGTTCGAAATTTGTTAAGTTAAACAATATTCAACTTTCATTCGTAAACTTTATAATAGAAGAGTCAGTGTGACGATTTAAGTGATAATCTTTAGAAATTAGAAAAGATACAAGCTTGGGACAGCAGTTTTTCTATATGGTGATTTAAATTTTCTGATTTTCTAGAATAAGTAAGGTGTTATAAGTAAGGTAGAATAAGTGTGTTATACCTAACACAGCGTTTTGTACTGTCCAAGGGAACCAGACACGGATACTCGTAAATCGTGTATTTGCTATCTAAATTGATCGCAAAGCGTTGCTTCTTATTGAATTTACAATATTTAAACTGTTGTTTTTTTGGGGTTTAGGGTGGGGGGAAGGTACCTAGGCTAGTTACGTATTTAATATATGCTATGCTTTACCCCCACCCCCCTAATGTGCAAATATATAGCCCAAATTTGTTTCTAAACTATTATATATTCAACCTATTTTATTTTATTCATCAGCGTTAACCAAACTTGACTTTTTAGAAAGGCCCATATAAAGGGATTGTACCGTAACAAATTTCGGCTATATATTTGCACATTAGGAGGGGAGGGGAAAGCATAGCATATATTAAAATCGTAACCTAACGTTACCTAACCTAGATACCATTTTTTCCCCTAAACAAAAAAAAATAAAAGTTTAATTATTGTAAACGCACTGACAAACCTCGGTTTGCAATCCAATTCTCTATTGAAAAGAACCCGTTTGACTAGTTTCTTAAGCATCTTCCGTATAAAATATATCGCGTGGGTTCCAGCTAATACAATAGTACCGAATTCTTACCTATTACCTATTTATAAACCTATATGCGTTTAAATTTTTAACATTATTTTTTTATGGGCGGCTACTTTTTTAACACACTAACTAGCCTCATTGTTCCGGAAGGCGTCAGAGCATCCACACGTCAGGACCACTACCGTCAGGACATCGACAAAAATCCGTCACAACATCAACAGTCATAGCATTGACACGTCAGGACATAGACAGTCACAATCGCTACCCATCAGAACATCGACAGTCATAACATCAACACGTCAGTTCATCGACAGTCACAATCGCTACCCGTCAGAATATTGACAGTCATAACATCGACAAAATCCGTCATAACATCGACAATAAATCCGTCAGATCATCGACAGTCATAACATCGACACGTCAGGACATAGACAGTCACAATCACTACGCGTCAGAACATGACAGTCAGAACATCAACACGTCAGTTTATTGACAGTCACAATTGCTACCCGTGAGAACGTCAACAGTCATAACATCGACACGTCAGTTCATCGACAGTCACAATGTCGATGTCCGACAGTTATGACTGTTGATGCTCTGATGTGTCAATGTTCTCACGGATTTTTCTTGTCGACGAAATGACATTTAGTACTTGTGACGGTTGTTCGAAATGGTAACATCTCCTTTGTTCCATCCTAGTCATTGTACTTCTTTTCAGACGGCAATAGTTCTTAGTCCATTCTTCTTTGAAATATCTCCACAGGCTAGACTAGACTAGCTCATTTAGTCACCATATGAAACCAAAACTAGGCCTAGGGCAAAAAAAAAAAAAAAATCAGAGGGAAGGGTAAAAGTATAGACTAGAGGCTATTGAGAAGGAAACATTAAGAAAATATGTTTTTATTTCATCACAGTTGATTCAATTTACGGGTACACAGGTTGAAACAAGAGAGACGCATTGGCAGCATGCATGGGAAATATACAATTTGAGCTACATATTTGAACATTAGGAGGGGTTGGGGCAAAGTAAAGTGGAGTTGCAATCAAATATTCTGTATTATGTAATAAATATACAATTATTCTGTATGTAACGAAGTAAGAATTGTTTCTAAACATATTCCTACTCAAAAGCCCTACTCTACACCTCTACTGAGGGAAGTTATTCGGCAGCAACTGTAATGCCCATGCCACATCATAGTCACATCTATCAATAAAGAAAGCCAAATATCATGAATGACATGGCAATTTTCTTGATTTAACATCACACTTGTATTTTAAAAGCAAAAAAATTTAAATTGCAAGAAATTAGTTTACTGAGTTTGCACCAACAGTAATTTCTGTCCAACTGTTCTCTATTAATGCTAAGTTTCCTTAACTTTTGTCAAATTCCTCTCCCAGATAGAAAACTCGCTGTTATAAAGTTCCATCTTTTCTAGTTTAAAAAGTATGCCTTAAACCTTGACTCTGATTGGTCAGTCAAGAATTTATACTTGAAAGTTGAACAATGGTCAATTCGAGAAATTACGAACGGCGAACGTAATTGGCGCTGTAGTCGTGCGTAATTTTGATTTTATCGAAAAGTGTGACTATAATATAGCACAGGCATGAGACTACTGTTTGTATTTTTATGATTAGTGACATTTCAAGTTCTCTGTGGAACAATCTTTTCATATTCTTTGCGTTGGTAAAATCCTACTTTAGCTACTTTTGGCTATCTTGGAAAGGGCTAGGTTAGGAAAATGAAACTTTCAGGGAAGGGTCTACAAGCTAAATTATGTATCGGGAAGGTATTATGAAGTACATACCTCCATTCTTCTTCTGTGAGTGTACTAAAAGTGAAACCTGTGAAGTGAAAAATCTGTGTGTTATAAAAGTGAAACCTTGCAAAATAGTACTTCTGCTTAAATGATGTATAACAAAATTGGGTACTTGGGCACTATATGGGCCTTTACAAGGAAACCAGTCACAAAAGAACCGCACATTCAAGAGACCGCTAGAGTAATGCCATGCAAAGCGTGGTTTTCATTGCATTTCCAATATTTAAACTGTTGTTTTTTGGGGTTTAGGGGGGGGAGGGTACCTAGGTTTTAGGTTAGGTTACGTATTTAATATATGCATTGCTTTACCGTTCCCCCCCCCTAATGTGCACTCACGAACGGTAGCCGGTAGAGCAAAAACAAAAAGCAGATTCAGATTCTACACAAAATTTTACACTCGATGGCATTCATAACTCAATTTTTGGCCGGAGATGCCTAATACGAAAATCATCCTCCAGCCGACGAGAAAACGTGTCTTTAGACTTTGGGAGTTAGTTGACCTGTCCCTATGTAGAAAATCCATTCAGTGTTTAGAAATGAATAGAAATTTCAAAAAAATAGATCATTTCTCGTGTAGGTACAATAAATGGTATTATAAACTGGGTTTATTTAAATGAACCACAAAAGACCACAGCTTTCTTTGTTTCTGAAGCAAGAGTCAATTCGGACGAATAGCCACTTTTATATCAATATGATGAAAAGGAAAAATAGTGAGGTTCTAGCTTAGCCATATTTTTTTTTCATGTTTTCGCCCCACAAAGGAAGGGATCTTGTTGTCATTATTTGCTAATCAAGAAAAGCCACTATAACACATAGAAAATAACAGGGCTTAATGGAGCTATTGAATAAGTTTCATAGGAAGAAATAGTCAATTTCAAGACTGGTATCACCAGCTATAATACCAATAGTGAGTGATATACAATTTTAAACTGTATATTACAATATAAAATTGTTTAAATTGTGTATAAATTTGCTTTAGTATTACTTGAACTGGAGAACAAATAACCATAATATGAACTCTGGAAATCCAGTTACTCTCTCTATACAACAGAGTTCTTCAAGTTATGACACATAGTCTAAAAATAGTTTATATTCCTAATACTATCAAGATAGCTTCACTTTGAAACATATCTACAATGCTTCATTTTTATAAAATGTCCCTAAATCTTTATTTTCACTTTATTGTAAACTCCTACATCATCAGTTGGTTTATTTTAGCAGAGGAGATTGAGTAGCTTGAAAGAAAATGTGACTAGGATCAATTTTGCTGAATCGAATGACTTGACAATCGGCAACAGTTAATTAAAGAAGCCATGCCTCAGCTCATTGACCGAGATGTCCAAGATTATTTTGTAGAAGAAAAGATTATTGTATTGAAGGAATTTTATTCATTTTCATTATATTTGATGGTAAACTGACCGCTTTGGGAGAAGTTTACGAAGCGTCTTTTGGTCAATAGCACAAGTCGTAGAAAAAAGCTAGTTTCTGGCATTTTAAGCTGGACATATTATGGACATGCACCAAAAAGTTATACAGAACATACACCAAAGAGTTTTGTATTTTATGTCTCTATGACATGCACCGAAAAGTCGGCTACATTGGTTGGTAGTGTTGTTCTTTTATGCTCAGGGTTATCACCGTCCGACTTAATCCAGGTATTCCGGGATTTTTTTTTTTGCGGTCCGGGATTTTTTTTTTGTGTCTGAGTTTTTTCGGGATTTTTTTTTTTGTACAAAAAAAAAAAACGGGATTTTTTGCTGAAACCGAGATTTTGATTAAAAAGATATGTTCAACGATTGTGGCTGATAGTCTACTAATTTTTTCTGCACGGTATCACTAATATTCTCTGTTTTGTTTGTTTCCTCTGGATTTGCGCTATTAGTCTATTACGCTGGGGCAACAATTTTTTCGTTTGGGATTTGACTTTTGAAAATTCGACTCCAATGTAACAACAAGTGGCGAATTCAGAACAAAAACATTAATTTGAGTTCTTGACATCATTTCGAGAGCCTTGAATGTATTCAGAAATCTAGGGAAGAGGAAGCTATAAATACCATCGGAAAACTTATCATGCTCAGCTCCAGTGTCTTTTTAGTTCGGTGTTTTGCAGATGAAACTTCGCAAAAAATTAGTTTTATAAAGTCATGAACAAATGATTGCCAGCATTCTGTGATTTCCTTAGGTTGTTGCAAGTTTCAATAGTTTAGGATCAATATACTTAGTCGTACGTTTGTGCTGTCTATAGAACGTACATCAATAGTTCAAAAGATCGCTCGATTCGATATCAACGTATCCCAGATTTTTCTAATATTTTTAGACACTTTCATGCTCATAATATCCACTCAGTACTTAAGTTCTAAATTTTGAAGATCGCAGATGAGTATCCAGATAAACTAAGAAAAATTGAAAATGTTTATCTGGATTACGTTCTCTAAGACGACTTAGTGTTTATTTGTGTGCTAACAGAACTTAGTTTCATTTACTGAAGCTCATTGTCCAGTTTGAAAGGGTTGTCTTTTGAGCTCTGATTACCGAAATGATTGCTGAATCGTATCAATAAATACCTGAGAAACTAGTTTTTTTTTAGTTGGTTGCTTCACTTAGCGCTTTTACTAATAACTCGGTAGTAACAGTTTTTTCTGACTTTTGCCTTCTATTTTTAATTCAAATACCCAAAGGCCGGGTTTAATACCAAGAAAGTTGGATTCTAAGTACCCAGATTCGGGAAAAAGGGGTCTGTTTTTCTTCCGGATCTTTTCGTGTGAAAGCAGCAGATTCCTTTTTATTTATACAATGAAGAATTCCTGTACTGAATGTTTGAATGATATCGTTTGGATTTTTCTCATATTTTAGTACGTTTGGAATCCAGGTTTTCTGGGTAGTGAAGTCGGGTCTTGAGATTTCAAAAGGATGCTTTTGTAAGACGAATGATAGTTCCGCTGTCCGCTTCTTGATTGGCGAGACTTTCGCTAAAAAGAAAATCAGGTATGGTAAAAGGGAAAGGGACGTATGGAGATGTGATACAAAGCAACTTTACCGCTTGTCAAGCCATATTGAATATTACCGCGTCTAGACTATCCATTTTCTGGAAAAATGGGACGATAATCTAGGAATGTAGACAGGTCTTCCGTTCCATTTTCCGATATCTGGGCAGGAATAATCAGAGGGTAAGAAAACGGAAAATGGGATGGAAGTGGTAGCATGGATAGCTTTTCTGGAAAATGCCAGAAGAAGGAGACAATTAGACACGATAAGTGCTAAATAAAAATAGTTGTCTAAGATGGTTTTGAATAGAAAAAAGGCAAATTATCTAACTGAGGGTTTAGATTTGTTTTTATAGATTTTGGCTCAGGAAAACAGACTTGATGAGGATGGCTGATAAATTTGTACAGATATTTTTTGAAAAAACAACCAGGTTTTTGAAAAAACAGCCAAGTCTGGACGACTATTCCTTTTCCAGATTTCTGTCCCATTTCTCCAGATAGTCTGGACGCGCAATATGGCTGCGAAGCATGACTTCAATTCTTCGGTGGGAAATTCAAATAAAAATGAAACGCGAATGCGTCGACACGTTTTTTTGGAACTTTGGTTAGTTGGTTTGGCCTAAAATGTCTGTCGTAGATTCTACTAATCCACCAGTACGTTTTCACGTCGAAATAATGCTAGGAATATTGACAATCAGTTGTTAGTTACAACTAGAAACCCCGTTTCACTGTACTTCAAATTACACGCCTTGATTTTTACGTCATCACTGTGCAGTCCTGTTATATAACCTAAAAACGGTACTGGTGCATTATATAGGCCTTTTAAAAAAGTCAAGTTGGTTATTGCTAATGAAATAAAAAAAAATAGGATGAATATATAATAGTTTAGAAACAAATTTGGGCTATATATTTTGATTATTAGGGGGGGTGGGGTGGGTTTTGGATATAGAATAAATTAAATACGTAACCTAACCTAACCTAGGTACCTTTTCCCCCCTAAACCCCGAAAAACAACAATTTAAAAATCGTAAATGCAATGAAAACCACGCTTTACATTGCATTACTCTATAGCGGTTTCTTGGAATTAACCCGTCTGGTGGGTTTTGGCGACTGATTTCTTGTAAAGGCCCATACAACGCACCAGTACCCAAAAAAACTGTATTCCGGGATTTTTTTTCGAAATTTCAGATTTGTTTTTGGAAGAAAAATCGGGATTTTATTTTTGAGCTAATAGCAACCCTTCTTGTACTATCATTTTCATTAAGAGTTTCCGGAAGCCATTCTTTTTTTCAGGAGTAGGACCACAGCGCAGCCAGCCAAGGGCTGGCTGTAAACAGTCATTTAATTAAAATAGTAAGCATTTAGTTCTTTGTATCTTAAATAAATGTAGGTCAATATATACCAAATCATGTCATCGAGTTAGGACTAAAGTGAATACACCATTCAATGCCTTTTTTATGCTGATTAGGAATATAATAAGCATTTCTATCGGAAATGTATTTCAGCCCCCCCCCCCCTATATATGCCAATTCAGGGTTAGGTATAGCCTATACAGGGGGGGGGGGGAAGGCTGAAGTTCATTTCGATAGAAATGCTTATTATATTTGTAATCAGCATAAAAAAAAAGGCATTGAATGGCGTATTCACTTTATTTGAAACTCAATAATATACGATTTGATATATGGTATAGGCTATGATTGATTTTTGGTATATAGTATATGATTTGGTATATGATTTGAGTTTCAAATCATATTATTGAGTTTCAAATATAGCCTAGTGAAAAACACCATTTGATGCCTTTTTGGTCAATATATACCAAATCATATTATTGAGTTTCAAATAAAGTGAATACTTTTTTTATGCTGATTTCAAATATAATAAGCATTTCTATCGGAAATGAATTTCAGCCCCCCCCCCCTATAAATACCAATTCAGGGTTAGGTTAGGTATAGCCTATATAGGGGAAGGGGCTGAAATTCATTTCCGATAGAAATGCTTATTATATTTGTAATCAGCATAAAAAAAAAGGCAGTCAATATATACTAAATCATATTATTGAGTTAGAACTAAAGTGAATGCACCATTTGATGCCTTTTTTATGCTGATTACAAATATAATAAGCATTTCTATTGGAAATGAATTTCAGCCCCCCCCTTATATAGGCTATTACCTAACCTAACCCTGAATTGCATATATAGGGGGGGGGGGGTCTGAAATTCATTTCCTATAGAAATGCTTATATTCGTAATCAGCATAAAAAAAAGGCATCAAATGGTGTATTCACTTTAGTCCTAACTCAATAATATGATTTTAGTATATATTGACCTGATTTAGTATATATTGATGCTTATTATATTCGTAATCAGCATAAAAAAAGTTCACTTTATTTGAAACTCAATAATATGATTTGGTATATATTGACCTAAATGTATAGTTGTTGGCCTCTTCTGACAGAATTTAGGCAATAAGTAAATAGGCTAAAAGCTTCAGGCCTATGCTGTTTCTATGGTTAACCTATTATTAATGGAGTACATAGGCTACCCCTACCCTATTAATGTGAAAATATTTACCTAGAATTGTATCCAAAATCCATTGTTCTCTCAGGTTACCCAAAACTGAAGGTGTTTTGGTAAATATGGGGCAGTTTATAGCCAGTCAATATCTACAAAATCATATTATTGAGTTAGGACAAAAGTGAATACACCATTCAATGCCTTTTTTTATGCTGATTACAAATATAATAAGCATTTCTATCAGAAATGAGTTTCAGCCCTCCCTCCTATATAGGCCAATTCAGGGTTAGGGTTGGGTTAGGTATAGCCTATATAGGGGGGGGGGGGGGCTGAAATTCATTTCCGATAGAAATGCTTATCATATTTGTAATGAGCATAAAAAAAGGCATCAAATGGTGTATTCACTTTATTCCTAACTCAATAATATGATTTCGTAGATATTGACCCTATAGCCTATTATAAACAAAATTCTACTTTAGCCACTTTTGGCTATCTTGGAAAGGGTTTAGGTTAGGAAAATGAAACTTTCAGGGATGGATCTACAGGCTAAAGTATTGGTAAAAACTTAGAATTGTGACTCCTGATAAGGAGACATGTTAAGAGAACAATTCTTACTTTAAAATATGTATAATGATACTAGTTAACACAGGCTATTATCCAAGGGGAGAACCTTTATCATCAAGTCTATCCTCTTTTTCCTTCCTTCTTTTTCCAAATTAAAAGAAAAATTTACCATTTTTTTCCATGCTAGCCTAGAAATGCAATGCCTAAATCTTTTGAAATTGCTGCTATAAATTGTTTTATAGATAGAGTTCATTTGGACAAGTGTTGTCCCAACCAAGTGTTGATTTTGAATTGAAATTAGGTTAGGTTGTATTAATATTTTGTATTTTTGCCACTGCTTTATTTGTCATTAAAAAAAACAACAGAATAATGCTATCTATAAGATCAATTTATTTGGCAACATTGCCTACATAACAGGTCTATACCAATTGAAATTTGACAAAACAACATTTTACCTTAATTTTCAGTTATCAGTTTCTTTTCTATGGCTTTAGTTCTGAAAATGCAATTCCTGATATTTGAGTAGAGATTTTAACCCAAATCAATGTTTTTTTTCCAAATTTTGGAAATGTATTTCCATATCTTTAAAACCTTATAAATTGTGATTAAGCAAAGTTGTGGAGCTTAAAACAATTGTGTTATACTTTATTTAAGGAGAAGATCTATTTTTCAAAGTTTCATTTTATAACACAGAGATATTTAGAGGTAATGAAAGGTCAGGACCCTCTAGAGGGAGAAGGAGTGGAGGTAGGTACTTCAAATTACCTTCCCAGGACATACTTTAGCCTGTTGACCCATCCCTGAAAGTTTCATTTTCCTAACCTAACCTTTTCAAAGATAGTCAAATATAATAAAGAATGAACTCTTGCCTATACTAACCTGTATTGGTAACTTAACTATAGTGTAGGTTTGAATCCGGGTTGCAGTGGTAGCTAGCAACCCAGTAAGAGACAATCACGTCCAATGTTAAGAAATATATTCCAAAAATATATCCATGGTATCAAAGCAATAGTTCAAATATTTCAATTCAAGCTAGAAAAATACCTTAAAATGTTAAAATTAGTTTATTTTTGGTTAGGTTCTAAACTAGCCGATGTGGGATTGACTATATAGTTTCAGACCAAAAAATTCTATTTTTTAATATATATTTTATTTTTCAGTTAGAATCGCTAAAGTTATTATGTAAACTGCAAAATATTTATGATATCTGAGCAATAATTTTAATCTTTTCATTTCAAACTAACAAAATACCTGAAAATTAAAAAATTAGTTTTACTTTTTGTTAGGTTATGGATACTTGATATAAGTCATAAGAAAGTGTTAATTGTCTTACTTTCTCTTTACTGATTCAATTATTGATGTAGTAAAGGTGTTAAGGATAATTGTCCGGAGAAATGTTCACCAGGTTGGGATTATCTATAGGATCTATTTCCAGGGGGAGGGGGATTTTTCCAAAGGACGAATTCTCCATGGGAGAACATTCTGGGGTAGCAAATTCCCACTGGGGGGGGGGATTTCCGGCAAAAATTTCTACGGGGCGGGATTACTGACATGATATGAAAACTATCAGAAATTAAGGTCTTTTCAAATGAAAGTGTGCTAAGAGTAGAGTAACTTTTTATTTTACAACAAGACTTAACCTGTTAATCAATGAAAAACGCAAATGCTTTGTGGCATAAATAAGCGCAACACACACTTGTGTTTAATGCAAACAACTTTTCAGGCGGAATAGTGTGTAAAAAATTTTCCGTTGGTAATTTTCAGCAAGAATGTGTGTTGTCTGGTGTGAATTTTTCTGATAGGGGGATGACATTTTACGTTGGATCCGGGTTGCAGCGGTAGCTAGCAACCTAGTAAGAGACGATCACGTCCAATGTTAAGAAATATAAAAACCCAATAGTTCCTAACAAAGGAGTCCAATCAAAACAAAAAGTACACCATTAGAACCGCTTTGTCCGAAACCCCTGTATAGGAAAACTTTCTGTCCCTTGGCTTGAACAGCAAGGGAAATATATTGGCTTGAAAATCAAGAAAAATTTACTTTAACCATGTTATTCTCCCCAAACGGGATATTTTTTTTCTCTTTTCTTTTTTCTTTTCCACAGATAGCTTGGCACTGGAACATTGTAGAGGGTTGTTCAATAGCTCATTTTAAAGGAAATTAATTGGTTTTTAAAAAATCTATACTAACTAAAATAAATTATTTCTAAAAGAGAATAAATTTTTCCACCAAAAACTGCATTTTTGATGTCTTTTCACACTGCAGTCTTTCAAACATAATCGTTATACCAGCGGTAAGATTTGAACCCACGCCTCTGAAGAGACTGGTGGCGAACACCAGCGTCTTGGACCACTCGGCCAGGCTTGCCTCTTATAATTTGGGTTGCAGCAGTGGCTAGCAAACCTAGTAAGAGACGATCAGTCCCATGCTAAGAAATATAAAAACCCAAAACTCCTAAAAATAGAGTAAGATCAAAACAAAAGTATTATAATAAAGATCAAACTCTTCCCTATATATACTAACTTGCATACACAACTTCACTATAGTTAAGATTACAGTATTTATATTATACATCATTATAAATAATAAAAAGTTCAAATGTTTGAAAGATTATAGAGTTAAAAATTTTCCCACACCAGGAATTGAACCCGAGCCTGTTAAGTGAAAGTTAACTATCCTTGCCACTAGACCATATGGAACCATAAAGATGTATGATTAAGAGCATATGCATATTATTATTTCAGCATACCAATTATAATAAGGCCAAAACAAAATCGTCGACTTGCAACCTTACTTTTGACACATTAGTAAATCTTCATCAGGCTTAAAAAATGTTTTGCTAGTTTTTACATCTGGGGTTGCAGCGGTAGCTAGCAACCTAGTAAGAGACGATCACGTCCAATGTTAAGAAATATAAAAAAAAACCCATAGTATCTAACAAAGGAGTCAGATCAAAACAAAAAGTACACCATTAGAACCGCCTTGTCCGAAACCCCTGTATAGGAAACTTTCTGTCCCTTGGCTTGAACAGCAAGGAAAATATATTGGCTTGAAAATCAAGAAAATTGACTTTAACCACGTTATTCTCCCCAAACGGGATATTTTTTCTCTTTTCTTTTTTCTTTTCCACTGATAGCTTGGCACTGGAACATGTAGAGGGTTGTTCAATAGCTCATTTTAAAAGGAAATAATTGGGTTAAAAATCTATAGTAACTAAAATAAATTATTTCTAAAAAACGATATAATTTTTCCACCAAAAACTGCATTTTGATGTCTTCTCACTGCAGTCTTTCAAACATAATCGTATACCAGCGGTAAGATTTGAACCCACGCCTCCGAAGAGACTGGTGGCTAACACCAGTGTCTTGGACCACTCGGCCAGGATGCCTCTTATAATTTGGGTTGCAGCAGTAGCTAGCAACCTAGTAAGAGACGATCAGTCCCATGCTAAGAAAATATAAAAACCCAAAACTCCTAAAAATAGAGTAAGATCAAAACAAAAAGTACATCATTAGAACTACCTTGTCTGAAACCCTACTAGATAAATAATGAATGTCGTCATAGCTTTAATTAGAGCTATGACGTGAATAGAAAAACACGAAATTATATTGTTGTTTCTGATGACGTCATGAAATAATATTGCGCCATGACGTCAATAAAATCATTACACCGTGACGTCATAATTACTACTTAAGAACGACAAAGATGTAAATTCTCTCATTCTTGATTAGAATAATGGTTAGATCGAAGCAAGCTATACGCAATTTGAAAAAAACAGTACTACACAAACAACAGAGATAGTATCTTGAAATCCGGTTGCAGCGGTAGCTAGCAAACCTAGTAAGAGACGATCACGTCCAATGTTAAGAAAATAAAAACCCATAGTTCCTAACAAAGGAGTCAGATCAAAACAAAAGTACACCATTAGAACCGCCTTGTCCGAAACCCCTGTATAGGAAACTTCTGTCCCTTTGGCTTGAACAGCAAGGGAAATATATGGCTTGAAAATCAAGAAAATTGACTTTAACCACGTTATTCTCCCCAAACAGGATATTTTTTTTTTTTTTTCTTTTCTACAGATAGCTTGGCACTGGAACATCGTAGAGGGTTGTTCAATAGCTCATTTTAAAGGAAATTAATTGGGTTAAAAATCTATAGTCAAAACTAAAATAAATTATTTCTAAAAGAGAATAAATTTTTCACCAAAAAACTGCATTTTTGATGTCTTTTCACACTGCAAGTCTTTCAAAACATAATCGTATACCAGTTATTATAATAAAGATCGAACTCTTCCCTATACTAACTTGCATACGCAACTTCACTATAGTTAAGATTACAGTATTTATATTATGCATCATTATAAATTATAAAAGGTTCAAATGTTCAAAGATTATAGAGTTAAAAATTTTCCCACCCCGGGAATCAAACCCGGGCCTGTTAAGTGAAAGTTAACTATCCTAGCCACTAGACCATATTGAACCATAAAGAAGTATGATTTAAGAGCCATATGCGTATTATTATTTCACCATACCAATTATAATAAGGCCAAAACAAAATCGTCGACTTGCAACCTTACTTTTGACACATTAGTTAAATCTTCATCAGGCTTAAAAATGTTTTGCTAGTTTTACATGAAAAACGAACCTTAGTCCATATATATACAATAAAGAACACGACACCTTGCCCATGTTAACTAAAACATAAATAGGGATTATGTAATTTCCAATAGTATCATGGCTGTAGAGATGGCTGAAACCTAGTTACAATAAAAAAACAATCATTGGAATAACAAAAATTGCATACCTTTGGAATTAGCTAGCTACTGATGATTATTTTGAGACTCGTCTCTTACTATTTAAAAGAAGAAAAGCCGTAGGCTTTTTCCTGTGTGTAATCAGTTTATTATCATAGGCAGCGCGCTAGCACTGCCTGAGTAAAGAACGATGTGGGCACAATGTGTTTTTTTTTCGGGTTGCAGCGATAGCTAGCAACCTAGTAAGAGACGATCACGTCCAATGTTAAGAAATATAAAAACCCATAGTTCCTAACAAAGGAGTCAGATCAAAACAAAAAGTACACCATTAGAACCGCCTTGTCCCGAAAAACCCCTGTATAGGAAACTTTCTGTCCCTTGGCTTGAACAGCAAGGAAATATATTGGCTTGAAAATCAAGAAAATTGACTTTAACCACGTTATTCTCCCCAAACGGGATATTTTTTTCTCTTTTCTTTTTTTTCTTTTCCACAGATAGCTTGGCACTGGAACATCGTAGAGGGTTGTTCAATAGCTCATTTTAAAGGAAATTAATTGGGTTAAAAAATGTATAGTAACTAAAATAAATTATTTCTAAAAGAGAATAAATTTTCCACCAAAAACTGTATTTTTGATGTCTTTTCACACTGCAGTCTTTCAAACATAATCGTATACACGCAGTAAGATTTGAACCCACGCCTCCGAAGAGACTGGTGGCTAACACCAGTGTCTTGGACCACTTGGCCAGGCTGCCTCTCATAAATAAATATATATGTGAATTTGGGTTGCAGCAGTAGCTAGCAACCTAGTAAGAGACGATCAGTCCCATGCTAAGAAATATAACAAAACTCCTAAAAATAGAGTAAGATCAAAACAAAAGTACATCATTAGAAAATACCTTGTCTGAAACCTACTAGATAAATAATGAATGTCGTAGCTTTATATTAGAGCTATGACGTGAATAGAAAAAACACGAAATTATATTGTTGTTTCTGATGACATCATGAAATAATATCATTGCGCCTTGACGTCAATAAAATCATTATGCCGTGACGTCATAATTACTACTTAAGAACGACACAGATGTAAAATTCTCTCATTCTTGATTAGAATAATGGTTAGATCGAAGCAAGCTATACGCAATTTGAAAAAAACAGTACTACACAAACAACAGAGATAGTATCTTGAAAAGAGAAAAGCCAAAGGTATTCAACCGACCAGGCGCATCGAGAAGTAAAAATTGAGAGAGCAAAACAAAGGTATTCAACCGACCAGGCGTATCGAGAAGTAATAATTGAGAGAGCAAAACAAAGGTATTCAACCGACCAGGCGTATCGAGAAGTAATAATTGAGAGAGCAAAACAAAACAGCAAGATGTGTTATCACAATGATGAAGATTATAGACATGCAAAAATTGAGACAGCCAAACAAAAGATCAAGGAGCGTTACTGGGGTGACAAAATCTATAATGAAAAAATTAAATTCTCTGCGAGGTTGTACCGAAGAACGCATAAGGACAAAAGGGAAAAATTACATTCAGAAATACAAGAAGATGGCAAAAATGCAGGCTGATCTTTGTAAATTGAGAAACATTTTATGCATGTTTTATCGGGATCACAAAAAGTATTCAAAATTACAGATTAAAATTCTCTTTGAAAGAGCGGATGCTGTTGAAAAGTCGGCTAGAAATTCCTTGGCAAAGCTTCATAGTAATATCCAAAAGAAATGTTGTCAGTTTAACGAAAAGCTTCCAAGGTATGGATTGGCAACTGCGGAACAGTTTATAGATGCAATGGAAAATGTTCGACAACACAGTGAATATACGGAGGCGTACTTCTTAGAAAATTTGTATATTAATTTTGGAAGGAGCAATGCAGTTTATGTAGCAGCAATAAAAATATATATACAAGCATACCTATCAACAGCGAAGGAAAAGCAATGTTTTTCAATTATGGCGAAAACGAGCCTGTTAGGGTTTATTAGTAAATGTGTTTGTAAGACTAATGATTTAGAACAAATTCCTGGAAACACCGACTCAAGAAAAAAGCATTTCTAACTGTGTTTTAAACAGTTCGTTTAGTTCTACTGAATATTTGGCAAAAAAAAAATTCTCTGTGTAGTAGAACAAACTGTCCTGAAAAGTACGAGACAACTATTGAAAAATGCTCTAAAACTAGATCTGACAAGGAAATTATGATGGCTGAAGTCACCTATAACAATCTGAGTAAACATTCAAAACCAAAAATTGGGCAGCAGGTTACTTGGCAATGTCACCCTGATATCTGCAAGCTCTATCCGACGGATATTGAATTATGTCAAATTCTTTTTGATATCCTTGAAAATAATATAGCATTAAAATTTTCAACTGACAAAGTGGTTAATTTCTACCTTGGGCGGCTTGGATTATTGTGAAATCAATTACAGGGACACAAGAAAGCATGGGCATTCGTTTATACTGTAGCCCAAATGAGGGATGTCAGAGCCATTTGCGTTTCTAAGGGCACTAGCTCCACATTTTCCTGTCTTGAACTGTTTCATTAATAGCGTATGTAAGGCAGTATCAAATGTAAGATTATACAACATATTAATCTACTAAAAGTCGAGGGCTCGTACAAGGAACTAAGTCATTACATAGAAGAAGTGTCAAGTAGACTCTGTCGTAATAATAGTCAAGACTTCATTTACGGTGATAGCAATATTAGAGTTTCTGTGGATGAAAATACAATAATAAAATTATTTGGTGAGAGCCTTGATAAGGTAGCTAACATTAGGGATGTATACCCCACAATGCATTGTGACAGTTGTGAGCAGATAAAGACAAAATACCAATTGAAGAGTCTAAGATCCCTTTCAAATAAGAAAGGTTTTGATGTAATGATGGCCACGTTTTAGAACACCTACAACAGGACATACCCAAAGATGACAGAGAACAACTAATTCAATGTACAGGTTGGAAAGAGGATGTCATAGATTCATTCTTTGTCTGTGATTACTGTGCTGGGAAAATGTTGAAAAGTCAGGAGAATGTCCGATCAGTATTAAATAAACTTCATATAGACTGTACACCGGAATGTATAAAGTGTTTAAATAATTTTGAAATGGCAATGATTCGATTTTGTAATGCCTCGTCTTACGATCGTCAGATTAGGGCAAGTAACTGCATTGAAGAGACCTAGAACAGAACTTGTTGACGCTCTTAAGGGGAGAATACCATTAAGGGGAAACCTATTAGTTTAGCACAGATTGTCTATTAGGTTTCACAATAATCTGTACTTTTAGATATTGATATTTTGCCATCAGTGTTGAAAACTTTTTACTTCTTGGTAAGGAAAAATATTCTCTTGAAGTTTTCCTCTTTTATACTCTTTTTTGGGCCATAAAGATGTCCTTCGAAATTTTATGTAGGACCTTTGTATTTTCCCCCTAATAACTGGTGGAATAACCCTATCCAAGAAAATACGAAACATCTGTTAAGAACTGTTTTTCGTTAAATTCTTAGTAAGTTTTCAGAAATTGAAGGGCATAAAAAAAAATTGTATTTGTAGAATAATAAAAAATATAAAGTGATGCTTGTTGATATTATTCTTGTACATATTCTGCCACGAACTTGTAAATTACGAAAAACTTCTCATTAGAAAAGTATTTTGTTTATGGCTCATTAAACCTCACAATTATTTTCATTATCTTTCCTTTTTCGGGCTACGTGCAAGTTTGGGATAAAACTTGCAATGTTTCAGAATTGTGCTAAGATTATTTAAAATTATTCAATCATTCTAGTTACTAAGTTAATTGTCAGTTGCTAATCGAACTTTATTTTGTCCAGGGAATGTTTGGAGCCAGATCAGGGGGGGGGTGTATGGCCCCTCACTAGATCCAACAAGGCCCTGCTTTCATGAATTTCTGTAGCTTAATTATTAAGCTTTAGTATGACGTAGCAAACGACTTTTGCAGATGCCAAAACAAATGATCTTAGTCGTTTCTATTTCTTGGATTTTTCTTTGGAGAAAAGAAGGGGGTTGAGTTTTTTTTTGATTTAGTGAGATAATTTAATCGTAAAATGGATTAATTTTGCTTCACTGATTCCACGAAATATTTGGGCGCAAGAGAGGAGGGGCAAAGTCCCCGAATCGGAAATTTTCTGTTTTTACAATAATTTCTTATCTATTTGATGCAATACTCTTTTTTTTATGTGATAGTTGAAGAGCTCCAATCCTTACAATGCTATACAAATGTGAGAAATTCTATCTATTTTATATTAAATTTTCTTTTGGAGTTGAAAATTTAATTATCTTAAAGATTCTTTTATTTAAAGTTGTATATGTGCCTAAGTACTTATACATAGTATATAATAATGAGTCTTATTTGCTCCAGACTATTGATCTAGTAGCCGCAACCTACTAACAAAAAATTCAAAACCACGTTAGAAAAGAATCTTCTGAGAAAAGTCGTTCATTTAAAGCTGGTTCATGAATGTTAATTATCATTTCACTTTATCTTCAAAGTAAAGGGTTTATAGCTAAAAAAAAAAATTGGGACCTTCGAAAAGGAACCTGAAAATCAAAATGAATTGTCCACCATTATAATCACCTGAAAACCGTAAACTGGGGGTTTCAGCTCCCTCTGTAGCCCATAGTATTCATAATACCATTGTATATTATGGTATTATTAGTATATGCTATACAGTATATACTATTTATTATTTACTATTATTAGTATATATTATGCATAGCATATACTATGGTATTATGGACCATGTAGTCCATAAAGTCCATAATACCATGCCATACTAGGATGAAGGTCGCTAAACTAGAAGAAACACAACTGTGTCGGAAAGAGCTCAATTTATTTGCTGCTGAACTCATTCATTTCTAAAATCCACTAAAGGTTAGTTCACTAAATTAATCCAATTAAATCACTTCATTTGTCCGCTAAGATTGCCAAAGATGGTTCTTTTGGGCCATCTAAGGCCAAACGAAAAGTAGGTTATTCTGCAATGGGATTGAAGGAGGTCACAAGAAAGGATTTAAAGCAAACCGGGACTTCCTTTGAGGCTGTAAAAGGGAGGCTTTGAAAAGATTTGAATGGAAAAACGAGTGTGCCCAACTGTGTTGGTCTTAGGCAGCAAGTTTTTTGTAGAAGTATTTCTAAAGATTAATTGAATCCTGTTTCATTTCCTTAACAGAAAGCAGGCCGTCCGCAGTTAGGATGGGGGGGATGTCGTAAAGAAGGATTTGATGGAAATGGGATCTTCCTGGGAGGGTGTAAAGAGGGTGGCTTTGAATAGATTAGGATGGAAGAGATTAGGATGTGTGGAATAGATTAGGATGGGGGCTTTTGAATATCATTACAAAGTATCAATAGCATATAATATATACATATATCAGATATAATATATATGATATATAGTATATATGATATATAGATATATATATATATATATATTATATATATATCATATATATATTATATATTATATATATATATATATATAATATATATATATATATATATATATATATATATATATATAATATATTATATATATATATATATATATATATATATATATATACTATATATATATATATATGTTATTATATATATATATATATATATATATATATATAGATATATATATATATATATATATATATATATATATATATATATATATATATATATATATATAATATATATATTAGATAATATACTATATCATACTATATATACTATATATGTATATATTATATGATATTGATACTTTAATGATATTAGAAAACTCATAATTAAGGGTAATCAGTTAGAAAATCTTAAGCATTTAACGTTTAAAGTAATTTATAACAAAATACATTTTTTAGGCAAGCTCTGAGTTGGAAATGGAAGCGAGGACAGATGTGGCCTCGTCAAGGGGCGTGCCTACCAAATCACCGCTATACGGGAAGTACGAGAAGTACGGGAAGTTCGCTTACGCAATCCTTGGGGTAAAAAAGAATGGAATGGTTCGTTCAGTAACGGGTGAGTAGAAAACACCTATTATCTTTAGTCTAGGGTCTTAGAACAAACATAAGATAACTTTTTTCTAGTTTCTTTAAAGCTGTGTAATGTTGGAGAGAGGAGGCACAGACGTAGGGAGTTTTTTCAAGGGAAGGTGGGGGGAGGGGGGATTTAATAATGAAAAACTTTGATGATTCAGATCTAAAGTGCACAGAAATTACAAAGATTTTTAGTTTCATGGGGAGAACCCCGAGGTACCCCACCCCTTGGGTATGTACCTAGTTTTAGAAATAGTGGAAACTTACAATATATTTCTATTCAGCCTACTTATTTTCATACTGTCTTGCCCGTCGGTTCGTGAAAAAGTAAAAAAAAAAAAAAAAAAATTGAGTTAACAAATCCACCCCCCCCCCTCGATATCCCACATTTTCTCGATTATATGGATACCCCTCATTGAGATTATCAAATAAAATTAATAAAGAGAGTTTATCTGATTGTTTCAACTGGTTAATAAGAAACCAAAACATCAAAAGTCTTTACAGCCTTTCATATCCACCAGTTTCAGAAGTTGTTCACGGATTAAATTGTGTGCTTTTTTTTTAATTTCGCATGACTGACCCAAAAGAAAATAAAAACGATATAAAAAAAAGAAAAAAAAACTGTTTGATTGACCCAGAAGATAATTGAAGAAAAGATTAAAAATTAGTTATAAGTAAAAACGTCGATTGCATGCAATATAATATCTATTACAATAATAATTTTTAGATCGCATCTTATTTTACTAATTCTCAACTGTCTAAATATTTGCATATGTCGCGTTTTACCATACCAAGTCAGGGGCGTCGTTTGGAGAGGGGCAAAAGGGGGGCAATTGCCCCCCAATCATCTGTAGAAAAACTACTATATAGCCCATGCCCCTTGACTATCTAGATATGGACCCCCAAATAAATCTTGCCCCCGCAATAAAAATGGAGCTACACCGATGTACCCACTTGTATTGGAATCGGGGAGGTGAGAAGGGTTGGTTGTAAAGCCAGACCTTTGGAAACATTGGTGATATACCCTAAACAAAACTGCTAAATAAAAAAAGACATAGAATCTTGAAATAGTTCGCTTGAATTAAATATCTTGAATAATTAATAATATTTTGAATAGTAATTTTAAATTGATAATTAGATAATTAAAGTTGGATGCATCGAATTTTTTTGTATGGATTATAATAAAGAACGACCTCTTGCCTATACTAAATTTTATACGCCACTTAATTATAGTATAGGTTAGTAATTCAACAGATAGCATGGCACTGGAACATCGGAGAGAGTTGTTCAATGGCTCATTTTAAAGGAAATTAATAGGATTAAAAACCTTTTGTAATTAAAACAAATTATTTGTATTACATTAAGAAATTTTAATTATCATCATAATTAAACATTTCCCATACAGAAATTGAACTCAATCTGGGTTGCAGTGGTAGCTAGCAACCTAGTAAGAGACGATCACGTCCAATGTTATAAAGAATAATAAGGAACAATAAGGAACGAACTGTAACCTATAGTAACTTAAGCATTAAATCAAACAGTTTGTGGTCATAATAATGAGTGTAATGGCTCATTTTAAAGGAAGCTGCTGCATATAAAAACCTTTTATAATTAATTACATTAAAAGACCATCATTGGAATAACAAACAATTACATACATTTGAATTAGTTAGCTATTTGATTGTTTTATGTTCGTCTCTTACTATTTCACAAGAAGAAAAAGCAGTAGGCTTTTTCCTGTTTGTAATCAGTTCATGATCCAGGTTGCAGAGGTAGTTATTGTAAAGAACGAATTCTAGGCCATAGTAACTAATTTGGTTTGAAAATCCGGGTTGCAGCGGTAGCTAGCAACCTAGTAAAAGACGATCACGTCCAATGTTAAGAAATATAAAAACCCCCATAGCTCCTAAAAAAGGAATGACATCAAAACAAAAAATACACCATTAGAACCGCTTTGTCCGAAACCCCTATATAGGAAACATTCTGTCATTTGGCTTGAACAGCAAGGGAAATATATTGGCTTGAAAATCAAAAAAAATTGACTTTAACCAAATAATTCTCCACAAACGGCATAGTTTTTTTCTTTCTTTTTTTTTCTTTTCCCCAGATAGCTTGGCACTGGAACATCGTAGAGAGTTGTTCAATGGCTCACTTTAAAGGAAATTAATTGCGTTAAAAATTTTTGGTAGTCCAATATTTGCAATGGTATGTTCTTTGAATGATCGTCATTTAATGTAAACTTTTTTTAGGAGTTAGGTTCACATATATATGTGAATTTGGGTCTTTACTGTAAACAAGAAAAAAAAATATCCCGTTTAGGCAGAATGTTGTAGTAGCTGTGCTGCAACCCGGATTTTCAAGCCAGTATATTTCCCTTGTTTGTGTTCAAGCCAGGGACAGAAAGTTTCCTATTTAGGTGTTTAAGACAAGGCGGTTCTAATCATGTACTTTTTATTCTGATCTGATTCTATTTTTAGGAGTTATGGGTGATTGCATTTCTTAACATTGGACATGATCGTGTCTTACTATAATACCGCTGCAACCCGGATGATGTGTGTTGCGTCATCATGCATATAATGTCGTTCTTTAATATAAATTTTATATTTCTTAACATTGGACGTGATTGTCTCTTACTAGATTGCTAGCTACCGCTGCAACCTGGATTACATACAGGAAAAAGCCTATGGTTTTTTCTTCTTTTAAATAGTAAGAGACGAACCTCAAACGATCAAGTAGCTAACTAAGTCCAATTTTATGCAATAATTTTTTTATTCCAATAATCGTCTTTTAATGTAATTTATTTTCTGTTTGTGTTGCATGGCTGAGAAATTGTGGGAACCAGATAAAAATATAAACTCAGTTTATACTGACGGCTACTGACATTACGGCTACATTGGTTGGTAGTGTTGTTCTCTTATATCCAGGGATGCCACAATCCAAGATTAATCCCGATATTCTGGGAATTTTTTTGCGGTTTGGGATTTTTTTTTCGTGTCCGGGGTTTTCGGGATTTTTTTTGCTAAAAACCGAGATTTTTAGTCAGAACCGAGATTTTTGATTACAAAAAGAGATTTTCAACGATTGTGGCTGATAGTCTACTATTTTTTTATGCATGGTATCACGAATATTCTCTCTTTTGTTCCTCTGGATTTGCGCTATTTATTTCCTCTGGATTTGCGCTATTAGTCTATTACACTGGGGCAACGATTTTTTCGTTTGGGATTTGACTTTTGAAAATTCCTCTCCAATGTAACGACAAGCGGCGAATTCAGAACAAAACATTCACTTGAGTTCTTGACATCATTTCGAGAGCCTCGAATGTATTCGGAAATCTAGCGCAGCGGAAGCGATAAATACCATCGGAAAACTTGTTATGCTCAGGTCCAGTGTCTTCTTAGTTCGGTGTTCTGCAGATGAAGCTTCGCGAAAAATTAGATTTATAAAGTCATGACCAAATGATTGCCAGCATTCTATTATTTCCTTAAGTTGTAGCAAGTTTCAATTGTTTAGGTTAATACAGGTAGTCGTACGTTTGTGCTGTTTAAAGAACGTGCATCAATTGGTTCAAAAGATCGCTCTGATCACTATCAACGTATTCCTCAGATTTTTCTAATATTTTTAGACACTTTTAATGCTCATAATATTCCACTCAGTATTTAAGTTCTAAACTTTGAAGATCGCAGATGAGTATACAGATAAATTAAGAAAAATTGAAAATGTTTTATCTGGATTACGTCCTCTATGAAGACTTAGTGTTTATACATGTGCTAGCCGAGCTTAGTTTGATTTACTGAAGCTCATTTGTCCAGTTTCTTAGGGTTGTCATTTGAGCTCTGATTACCGAAATGATTACTGAATCATACCAATAAATAACTGAGAAATTAGTTGTTTTTTTTAGTTGGTTGCTTTACTTAGCCTTTTTTATTAATAACTCGGTAGTAACAGTTTGTTTCTAACTTTTGCCTTACAGTTTTCTATTCAAATACCCAAAGACTGGGTTTAATACCAAGAAAGTTGGATTCTAAATACCCAGATTTGGGGAAAAGGGGTCTGTTTTTCTTCCGGATTTTTTCGTGTGAAAGCAGCAAATTCTTTTTTATACAATGAAGAATCCGTGGACTGAATGTTTGAATGATATCGTTTGGAATTTTTTTCAGATTTTAGTATGTTTGGAATCCAGGTTTTCTGGGTAGTGAAGTCGGGCCTTGAGATTTCAAAAGGATGCTTCTGTAAGACAAATAATAGTTCCACTGTCAACTTCTTGATAGGCGAGACTTTCGCTAAACAGTAAAGCAGCCATGGTAAAGGGGAAAGGGACGTATGAAGATGTAATACAAGAAACTTTTTTCCGCTTGTCAAGCCATTTTGACTATTACCGCGTCTAGACTATCCATTTCTGGAAAATGGGACGGAAATCTGGGAATGTAGACAAGTCTTCCGTCCCATTTTTCCTTTTTCTGGGAAGGAATAATCAGAGGGTAAGAAAATGGAAAATGGGACGGAAGTGGTAGTATGGATAGCTTTTCTGGAAAATGCCAGAAGAAGGAGACAATTAGACACGATAAGTGATAAATAAAAATAATTGTCTAAGATGGTTTTGAATAGAAAAAGATAAATTCTCTAATTGAGGGTTTAGATTTGTTTTCTATAGATTTTGGCTCAGAAAAACAGACTTGATGATGATGGCTGATAAACTTGTACAGACATTTAATATAAAAAAAATGCAGGTTTTTGAAAAAACCGCCAACTCTGGACGACTATTCCTTTTTCTAGGTTTCAGTCCCATTTCTCCGGATAGTCTGGACGCGCATTATGGCTGCGAAGCGTGACGTCAATTCTTGGGCGGGAAATTCAAAAAAACAATGAAACGCGAATGCGTCGAGACGTTTTTTTTGGAACTTTGGTGAATTGTTTTGGCCTAAAATGTCTGTCGTAGATTCTACTAATCCTTCAGTACGTTTTCAAGTCGAAATAATGCTAGGAATATTGACAATCAGTTGTTAGTTATAACTAGAAGCCACGTTTCACCGTATTTCAAATTACGCGCCTTGATTTTTACGTCATCACTGTGCAGCCCTATGTTATATAACCTAAAACGGTACTTGTGCATTATATAGGCCCTTTTTTAAGAGTCAAGTTTGGTTAATGCTAATGAAATAAAAAAAAAATAGGATGAATGCGTATAATAGTTTAGAAACAAATTTGGGCTATATATTTGCACATTAGGGGGATGGGTGGGTGTTGGGCATAGCATAAATTAAATACGTAACCTAAGCTAACCTAGGTAGCTTTCCCTCCTCCCCCCTAAACCGTAATCGTAAACGCAATGAAAACCCGCTTTGTATTGCATTGCTCTATAGCGGTTTCTTGAATTAACCCGTCTGGTGGGTGTTTGGTGACTGATGTCCTTGTAAAGGCCCAAACAACGCACCAGTGCCCAAAAAACTGCAGCAAAGGATTTTTTTCGAAATTTTAGATTTTTTTTGGAAGAAAAAATTGGGATTTTATTATTGATCTGGAAGCAACCTTGCTTACACCATCATTTTCATTAAGAGTTTCCGGAAGCCATTCTCTAAAATCAGGAGTAGAGCCATAGAGGAACGGCCAGCCGTTTGGCTGGCTGAAAACTAGGTTCTCTCAGGTTAAACTGAAGGCTTTTGGGTAAATATGGGGCAGTCTATATTTTTTGGATAAAATTCCATCTTTTGGCTATCTTGGAAAGGGTTTAGGTTAGGAAAATGAAACTTTTAGGGATGGGTCTACAGGCTAAAGTATTGGTCAATATCTACCAAATCATATTATTGAGTTAGGAATAGGCTAAAGTGAATACACCATTCGATGGCTTTTTTTTATGCTGATTATGAATATAATAAGCATTTCTATCGAAAATGAATTTCAGCCCCCCTCCTTTATAGGCTATACCTAACCTAACCCTGAATTGGCATGGTCAATATATACCAAATCATATTATTGAGTTTCAAATGAAGTGAATACACCATTCGATGCCTTTTTATGCTGATTACAATATAATAAGCATTTCTATCAGAAATGAATTTCAGCCCCCCCCCCTATGTAGGCTATACCTAACCTAACCCTGAATTGGCATATATACGCGGGGGGGGGGGGGCTGAAATTCATTTGTGATAGAAATGCTTATTATATTCGTAATCAGCATAAAAAAGGCATCAAATAGTGTATTCACTTTAGTCCTAACTCAATAATATGATTTGGTATATATTGGCCATTGGCATATATAGGGGGGGGGCTGAAATTCATTTCCAATAGAAATGCTTATATTCGTAATCAGCATAAAAAAGGTATTGAATGATGTATTCACTTTATTCCTAACTCAATAATATGATTTGGTAGATATTGACCAAAATATGTCCTGGGAAGGTATTTTGAAGTACTTATCTCCTCTCCTCCTTCCTCTAGAGGATCCTGAAATTTGCCTACATGACAGGTCTATTACCTATTGAAATTTTGACAAAACAACATTTTACCTTAATTTTCAGTTATAAGATTCTTTTTCTCTGGCTTTAGTTCTGAAAATGCAATTCTGTTATTTTAGTAGTATTTTAAGCCATATCAATGTTAATTTTCAAAATTTAGGAAATGTATTTACATATCTTTTAAACTATAAATCAGGATTGAGCAAAGTTGTGAAGCTGAAAACAATTTTGTTGGACTTTATTTTAAGCAGAAGATCTATATCAAATAAACATCAGAAGATCTATAAATATTTGGTAGATATTTACCTTATTGACTTACAAACAAAGCAAATATACCACTTGATGTCTTTTTTATGCTTTTTCCAAATATAATAGGTAAAAATCTACCAAATCATATTATTGACTTACGCATAAAGTGAATATACCACTCAATGCCTTTTTTTATGCTGATAATGAATACAAGTCAATAATATGATTTGTTAGATATTTACCATATAATAATCATTTTTGTCAGAAATAAATTTTACCCCCACCCCTATGTATACCAATTCAGGGTAGGCCTATATATTTGCACATTAGGGGGGCGGGTATATTTTATTTCTGATGTAAATGGTAGTCAAGTTTAAACTTCACCGCCACCCCCTTATTTGCAAATATATACCCTGAATTGGTATATATTCTGAATATCCAATATTGGATTTCTGAATATCCAATATTCAGAAATCTGAATATTGGATTTCTGAAATCTAATATTCAGAAATTGGATTTCTGAATAGGAAAAAATGGGCCATGCATTTAATCCCTCAGAAAATGCATTCCCCTTAGAGGTGGGGCACGGTAATATTTTGGTGGGTCATAGGTAGGACATGCACCCTTTGGCTGACTACTTTAGATCCTTAATTTTGAAAAAAAAAAAAAAATTGTATTACACAGTGGTGTGCCTATAGTATTTTTATTGGGAGGGAGGTAAGAGGGGGTGCTATTCAAGTAGGTAATATTCAAGCAGTAGGGAAGAAATAATATTCAAGCTGATTTATAAACATTACACAATACATAATAAACAATAAACACACATTAAACCATCTTAAATATGACTCTGTCAAGATTTAATGTGCTGTACAAAACTTAATATACATGATTTATTGAAAATTTACTTATCATTTTTATTAAATCAATTTGTTGTGGGTTTGATGATTTATTTTATTAAAAAGTATTGATATCAGTGGGCCTCATAAAAGCCAAAACAAAAATCATAGGCAGCGCAATTGCGCTATCTAAGTAAAGACACAGGATAACTCAAACTATTACCACAGATTATGTAAAATTATTTAGTGACATATTCCACACATTTAGATAGCAATCATATTTCAAATTTGAAAGTACTCAAAAAATAAAGCTAGATTATTTTAATTATCCATTGGGCATTGTTTGAGAAAGAATATCCAGAAAATCTGAACAATTTTTGGCATCATTGCAGCAGAAACCTTAAATTAATTAAAAACTTCCAGGGATGCTAATTGGAATGGAAAAATTCACCCTATAATTTGAAAATTATTTTCCCCTTTGTATCTTTGATTTAAAAAACAAATTCTATAAAAATTACACAAAAGTTTTCTTGGGTAAATCAGGGTATGGGGGGGGGGGGGGTATACAGTTCTGGAGGGTGGTTACACTGATTATTGTTTCTATGTCTATAATTCCCAACACAAGCCAAGCTCAGTCTTCTAAAGCGCCATGATAAAACTGATAACAATAGAAAGAGAATGTGTTGGTATCGCTTATATATGCACACAAATTTCTAAGCTGTGAGAAAAATAAACTTTTTGCTTAAATGCAGCATGGTGATGAAGAGATAAAAGTTTTCACAATAGCGTTTTTTTTTTTGTGCAAAATACAACTAATTCCAATTATAATTTTTAGCACATTTATGTCAATTCCTTTTTTGGAGCTGGTTAAAACAAACATTTAGAAAAGCAAAAATAGCAAGAATTTCACCCCCTTCAACAACACCACTGGTGTGACATCAGATTCAAATGTATTTAAAGAAAAAAAATAATTAATTTTTACCAAACTTACCTTAAAAAGAGAACTTTAAACTAAAAAATTAAAACAGTCCAAAGTTTGTTGTTCTTATGATGGAAAGGCAATATTGTCTTGGTCATTATTCAAAGATCATGGATGTGTGTCTTTTCAAAGTGCCTTTTTAAGTAACTAAACAGACTGGAGGGCAACTAGCCCCTCCTCCTCCTGCCCTCACCCCTAAATATATCAAAATTAAACTCTGAGATTGCCCTCTGAATCATCACAATCAATACCTCTCCCATCCTCCTTTGGAAGATTAATTCAAAAAACGTTGCACATTTGGAAAAAAAAATCCTGCAACTTTGTTTGAATTCAGTTGAAGTTAGTTTTAACCACAACGGTATTTAATGATATTTTGCGTTCTTTGTTATTTTGAAAGGTTTTAAGATTACTTACTCTCATGCAAACACCAACATCTGTCTGCCATCTCTGTTACGTCCTTCTCAATGTCACTAAAATTGTAAGGAAAGATAAACTTGAACAAAAGAGTCCATAATGTTTTCACAAATTTTTCTTTGTTCATCTGCAACAGAAAATAGATAAAATTGGATATTTTTTTTTTTTAAACTGACAAACGAAAAGGAAAAAAAAAATAACACTGAGATCAGATGTAGGCAATTCTTGATCTCTTACATTGTGACAAAACCACAGTTGTAACTTGCAACCAGGGGCTTAGCTCCAGCATTTTTTACTGAAGAGGGGCACAAAGGGTCCCTATTTGGATAGACAATAGACATGGGCTCTATAATAATTTTTCCTCCAAATTATTGGGGACGGGAACTGCCCCTATCCTCCCCCAAACAATGCCCTTGCTTGCAACAAAAGCAAAGATTTGTACATCCACCAATTTATAAATATATAAATTGGGCTTATACTTTATAAAGTTTATACTTTATAAAATTGGCTATTCCTAGCAGGGTATATGAACTAACAATCAGTCCTTTCACCCCTTTGATTCTCCAAAAAGTGTCATCAGATATTTAGAAATCCATTGTCCTCAGCTGTAACCAAGTTTCTTATCAGTTAAAAACAAAACCAATCATCCCAATTAAACTTTTTAATTCTATTGATGGGTTGTGGGAAGTGCAGGTACTTGAGTCACCTTTCCCCAGAAATTTAATACCTAACAGCCAGCCAGTGCTAATATGCTCTTCATGCTCACTGGGGGGGTTGGGTCCTCCGGTCTCTTGTGCACTCTCCAGAACAAATGATGATATAGCCTCCTTTTTGATGACTTCATTATGCATTAATAAAAACACTAATCAATTTGACTCCTCTTTAAAATGTCAATAGATGCCTTAAAAATCTTTCTATCTACATGCCAAGGCAGGTTCAAACTCAGGATTGCTGTGTAGGTATTAGGAATATTAGCCATAAAAGCATAGGTGTTTAAGGGAAAATAGTCCTCCATTCTCAGTGGCTGACAATTGAATAAGACATGCTGGATTGTTTTATCCATTGCAAAGCAATCAAAAGCCATGCATTTGATAAGCGTTTTGTCTTTTTTTTTAATTTGTGTTGAAAGATATGCCATCCTACAACAAATTTTTTTTTATACATGCCAGAATCCTTGCTGCAAAAAGTTTCTAGAAGTTTTTTTTTTAGTAATGATCTGCCATAGCATATACATTTCCTACTTCGGCCACTTCATTTTTGATAGCAGTGCATATAAATAATGTTTTTAAAGATGGCGCTGTATTTAGCACATTTAGCCAAATCTTCAAAATTGAACAAAATGTTATTGTGAAAATATGAATTGAAAAAAAAAAAACTGGAAAAGGAAGGAAAGAAGGGAAGATATAGGTTCTGCTGGAAAATATGTTAACTAGGATTATTTTGCATATTATGAAGTAAAAATTGTTTTCTTAGCATGTCTCTTTAAGAGGTGGAATGGTCATATATTTACACCAATTAAATGGTACCTAGCCTTTTTGAATGTGGTAAAAAACATTTTATCCTAATTTTTTTTTGTCTCTTCCGTGGGAACTAGTTTCTGAAAATGTAATTCTTACTATTACAGGAGGATTTTATGCCATGTTAAGGTTTTCTATTTTAAGAAATAGATTGTCAAATCACTAAAACCTTACAAATCGTGATTTGTAAGGTTTGTGATTTGTAACGTGATTTAACTAGGCCTATAACACACAGATTATAAAAGGTCAGTGCCCTTTTGAGGGGATGGATGGGAATAGGTATTTCAAAATTAATTTATAGGGTTCTTTAACTACTATCTAAGATAGACAAAAGCCTCTCATTTACAATTTTACTCTAAATTACTAACCAAATCTCTTCTTTTTTTTTTGGGGGGGGGGGGGGGTAAATTTGCTGTGGTTGACCACGTTTAGAGGAAAATATACAAATGAAATAAAAGTAGTAGGTCAACATTAGACTAGGCTCCTTCTTTTCTGGCTTTAAAAAATATCATGGTTACTTTTCTGACACTGTATCTCCCCCCCCCCCCCCATCGGTCATTGATATAGCCCTTGGATTTTAAAAAACAGAAAATGCAAAACAATGAAATCCTTAATTTGTAAAAATGTAATTCTAGCATTTTTTTTTTCTATTAATCATATTATTATGTGTCTTATATTATTTTATCCAATTTCATTTAATCTCTCAGGCAAAACTGGATTTCATCAGGTTAGTATGTAAGAAACCAGGTTTCAATAGCAATACTTACTTTAGTGGATGTCAGAGGTTATGTCATAAGGGTCTCATGCAAATAATTTTCTTTGTATTTGTATTTTTTGTTTGAAAAATCTTGTCAAATATTAAAGCTTAATAATTATCAAATATGAAAGGACAGAGCAACCTAAACTTACTTAGTACTTTCTCTCATGCTGGTTGGCACATATGGCCACAGTGGTGCCTCTCCATGAACAACCTCTGAAGAGCTTGCAGCCAAGGTAGGTAGGGGCGCGTCCCGAGGGGACGAAAAAGTTCCCCCTGCCCCCCCCCCCAATTTTTTTGGTATTTGGTAAAATTTGCGCCAAAAGGCAGAAATTTAGCAAAATTCTTGATTTCTGCAGAAAACTTGGCATAAATCAGGTAGCAATTTGGTAAAAATTCACAAAGATTGCACCCCCCCCCCATTTATGAACTGAGATCCGAGACGTTTCTGGCCACAGGTGATGCAAAGAAGCACTCACAAGCCTAGCCTCCCTCCATAGACATCAGTCAAGCAGCACTTAGCGGCCCAGGCCTTCTGATGCTGGGGGAACTAGATATACCAAACATAATGAGGAAGCCTGATATTGCCCTTAGTGATTATATGGCTCCAATACACTCATCTGCTACTTTGAATTCTCTTAAACTATCAATTGTTGCTTTGTTTTTTGGCACATATGAAGGTGTTAGTAATCTTATCAGACCATTGGAGACCCAGAATGCACTAGAGGCAATTATTTTCTAAACCTTGAATGTGTTTTTTTTCAAGCTATTTTGTCAGTGCCCGTGCCTTGTGACCCATACTTTAGCACAGACGGGGACATTTTTTGTTTAGGAGTTAGAGTTTTAGGTTTAGAGAGTATGTAGAATTTTTCTAGACTTTATCTAGTTTTGGTAAAATCATTGCATGCACACGCAATGCATACATCTCATACACTTGCATGCTTCCATCAGAGTTTTTTATGAGGCTTCCAATATACTTGAATTTTTGCAACCTCCTCTAGCTTGTCAGTGGCCGGCTAGGCATTGTATTAACACTGAGTTGCACATGACTTTTGTTGTTTTTGTATTGATTGCCAATCCTGCTTGTGAGGCTGTTTGCAAGTTCTGTGATCTTCTGAGTATAATCAGATCCAAGGCAATTTGTTGTCAATTTGAAAATAATCCTTTTTTTATGGGGAATAAGTGATTAGCCTATTGCCCAACTCTCCTCCTTTTTTCCTGGCTTGGGACAGGCTGGTCCCCAAGGCCCTTGAGGACCTGGTTCCTTGCAGGTGGAGCTAAATCTAAATGGACTGTTTATGGTATCCATGACAGTGGAATGTTTTACCCTTCAACAATTTTGATAAATTAAAACAATATTTAATTTTGGAACACTTGAAAATTAATTGTTAAACTGTTCTGAATGAAACTACAATGCCAAATTGGTGAAAATTTAAAAGTCTGTTGAAGCTTTACAGATTATAGAGGATTGTTTGCAACACAAGCCATGCGTTAGAACTGAAAAGTACCATTGTGAACTGTCAATGTAAAGCATAGCTGGCTTATAAGACTACCTAATGAAAACTTAACCAGCTGGTTGCAAATAACAAGTTAGAAAAGCAAGTTATTTAAAGTTTGACCACACTTTCATTGTGATAATCAATTTTCCCAATAAACCAGTATTGTCTTAGTCATGATTCTGCAAATTCTTCATTTATTCAAGTGAATGAAGTGAAGAAAAGATTCTAAATTTTTGAATTTTTTTAAAGTCATGGACATAATTTTAGAATTTAGTGTTTCATAACAGAGGGAGAGATGATGCTTCATAACAGGCAATGATGAGTTTCCTAAAAAGAAAACATGGATTTACCTTGGTTATTGCAAAAATCAGCTTTGAAAGTAGCTGATAATTTGGATGCAGATATTCATACGGTTTAAATGAGAAGATGGTTCAACGAAATTCAAAGTCAACAAGTTCATTTAATGGGCTTCAATGAATAGCACCACTGTGACATTTTAGATTAACTATATAAACACACTTGTCAAAAGGCTTAAGTCCTTATATGAAAATAACAACAGTTATTTAACAAAAAGGAATAAAAGCATAAAAGGGAAAAAATTAAAGGTTCCTTTTGCTTGGATTAATTTTTCTACAATGCTTTTGGAACTATAAGACACATGTGCTTTTGAACATGTGGCACGCGCCACCTGGTGTACGAGATTTTTAAAGCAGGAAACTCCTACGGTCAATCGTGTAAATCCAGTCATGTGGAACTACTTATATTTCTTCCTTGTCATCTTTAAATAAGTCACTTTGGAATTTCACCCAATCCTCCTAATAAAAAGGACTAGAAGAATAATGAAGGTACTAAATTAATGATAAAATCTTGCTTGTCGAAACCATACCAATTTGTATAGAGCAATGCTGATCTATAGTCTCGAAGCTCTGCACAGAATGATACACATTGAAATATGGATTTGAATGATTTTGTTAGTTTTCATCTTCTTTTTTTGTGTTCACTGACTCATTGTTACTAACTTTGAAAAAAAATATATATATATTTGAAGTACCGAACACATAATGAAGGTTAAATCTGAATGAGAAATAAAAAAAAAATCAAATGAATTTACTGAAAAAATATGCATTGTCAGTTTAATATACATATGAGCTGATATTTATTCCTTAAAATCTTGATTAATTTTTTTGATGTCTTTAAAGTTATAAAAAATTACAACATTTAAAAGAATTTTTTTTTTTCAGTAGAAGTACCATTTTTTTTTTTCAGCAGCAACATTTTAAGAAATTTAGAATTAAATGTCCTGCGAATTACTTTTCTCGATTTATCAGCAATCAATGAACCGAACCAATTGTGCTCAAAACCCTTATCAGGGCCATACGGTGGTGTTTTCTTTGTGGATGGTCAAGTTTTTTTACACAGTGAAGTGCAGACGGTCTGGTATCTACAGTGGTATCCTTTTCTAGTTTTTTAGCTTTAAAGCTTATTCCAATAGGCAATGCAAAGAAATCTCCCCTAAAAAGAAAGTCCCCCCCCCCCCGATACCCACTCCAAATACTAATGAAAATTGATCCATTTATGCCCCACCCTGGCTTGGTCAAGCTCTCTATCTCAAAGCTCACTAAAATGATAGTTCAAAATTCTGAGAATAGGACAATGATTAGTGCTGAGGCTAATGTCAGTATAGATGAAAATGGTTTTTCAAGAGGTCCTTTTTAGGAGCTGAAAAAAAGAAAAAATCTCCCCAGTCAAAAGTATTTCCCCTCCCCCTGCCCAGGATTCTCCTTCCCAAAAACTTAGGAATTTACCTCGAAATTTCTCCTATCACCCCCGTTGAGATAATAAAGATTACTACAATAAGGGTTGCAATCTTCAAATTGTTAAAATCAACGTTCTCTCTTAACATTCACCGTGATGGATGTTTGCTAATAGCCATCCCAGATCAGAAATCAGCAGATACAATAATTAATCTAAAATCTCTACTGAATATCCCAATTAATTCATCTAAATAGAACCCACAACAATCCCCCCAAAAAATAGAAAGTGTACAATGTTCCCCCAGAGAATCAAACCTCTTCAGGAGTTAAAAAGAAGGGCTCTCAGATAGGGCTGGCAACACAATCCCTGTTGAAGATGTCACCCAACTTGGAAAAAAAAAACCCAACTCTAATGGCCTAAAAACAAGTAGATCTTTCTTATTTACACCAAAGGAAAAAATTAATATCCCAGAAAAGTTATTCCTATTTGGGCAAATCAAACCACACAAGGCGTACAAGCCAAAGCCTATCCAGTGCCAGAAGTGTCTCAAACTGGGACACACAACAAAAACAAATGCAGCGAAATTCTCCTAGCCTGTAGCAATTGTAAAGGATCCCATCCTAAAGAGTTGACAACTTGCAACAACAATCAGCCTACATGTATCAATTGTAAAGGCCCACGTGAATATACTAATAAATCACTATGCCTTGCATATAAGAAAGGAGCACTAACACTCCAAATAGCAACAGAAAAGGCCATTCCATACCACTTTTTTGCAGCTATGGAAGCTAATGCTGCCCAACCACACCAAATAAAACCCATAATGAAATCAACCAAAACTCCCCAAGTCAAACACTCCCAATGCAACAAGTACCCCTCACAAAACACCATCCCCTAAGCCCCCTAGGTCACATCCCTATCAGAAAGAATCACCAAGCCAACAAGCTCCTCGTCCAGTGAGATGAGGTCTGCCTGCCCCCTCCCAAGACGAAACAAACCAGAAAACACTACCAGGAATTAATCCTTTAACTGAAAAAACCGGATGCACAACCAAAACAGGCAAACTCCCAATATATGCTATTCATTCTAAACTGTAATGCAGTTCAGGCCATGAATATGCAAAAACTACCAGAAAACAAAAATCATAGCAGAATTGGCAAAAATCTACATCCCTAATCATATGCTCATTTCAAGCAAAAAAGATCTTCTTTTGCTTTACTATTAACAAAGCTGAACATTGATACACTGTCATATGAAAAATAGATCAACAAAACAACACATATCAGTACTCCAGTGGAACGTAAGATCACTTACAGAAAATAGGTTAAATGAACTAATATCTTTTATGAATAATATAATCCATTGATATTCCTTGCCTCCAGGAAACTCATTTAACCCCAATTCAACAAATTAAGTCGCTGGGATATACTATCCTGAGAAAGGATAGATCATCAGAGAGAAAAAGGAGGTGGAGTAGCCTTAATAATTAATAATAACATAAAATTCTGTGGAATCAACTTTCCAGATTTTGTAAATGACGTTGATGCAATTGGTATCAGTGTTTGGCTGCATAATATAAAAACATACATAATAAGCTTTTATACCCTAATGGCCAAACTACAGATGTCATGGATTTCTTCAGTTTATATAAATAATTCTAATATGTTGAAAAATATTTGTGGAGACTTTTTTAATGCCCACAGCATGTTTGTGGGGGAATAAACCAGTAAATAAAGCTGGTAAGTTCATTGAACATATGATTTCAAATAATAATGAATTAGCTGTTGCTACCCCCCCAAACATGAATACATATTTCAACCCCAAAAGTGGCAGTTTCTCTACAATTGACCTACAAATTGTGTCATTAAAATTGATAGTCCCATTTTGAATAAAATTGATAGTCTATGTACAGACCACTGCCATAGTTTGCCCCCTAAATGAACCTGCTGAAACTATCACATACGTCCAAATATATTAACACTAAAGCAAATTGGCCTATGTTCGAAAATAAGCTAAATGATGAAATTACAAGTTTCACCTAAAATTCATGTATTTCAAATTGCAACAGCTGACACATGCTGAATTTTGGCATCCTTACTAATAAAAATACAGCTAACCATGCTATCCCCAGGACAACACCAGGAAAACCTTCCTCAAACACATTCCCAAAGCATGGGGGACAAATGCGCGTGGTTTAATTGACTATATCGTCTCACATCTCTTCTATTATACAGAAGGCTATGTCTGTCTTTTTTTCTGTGTTTTTACAAGTGTCCTTATCCGTTTTCGTGTATCACTCGAATCGTTTGTAAATTTGTAATGGGATATTTTCACTGTGGTATTTTCCTACGACACCTTAAGGGTGGAATTTGTTGGTGTATCACTGGTTTTTAATAATGTTAGGTTCCTCAATTAGATTGCAGAGTGCCACTTCTTCTTCTTCACTCAATGGGAATGTGAACCATACATTATCCACATTTTCTCATCAATAAAAAATCCTAAAAAAAAGAAAAAAAATGGTTTGTTCATAGATTCATGGTTGGGGGTTGTACAGTAGAAGCAACATGTTATACAAATTTCATATATTTTAAGTCTTTTTTAATTTTTTATGTTTAGATCGGGAACCTTGCTTGGATGACTCGCACTACATCACACCTGTAAGACCAAATATGAGACGTATTAAATTTATTTTGTATTGTTTCAATTTTTTGCATCTGGATCTTTGCATATGCACAAACAAACGATGACCCTATAGTCAATATGGGTCTTATATGTGACTTATAAAACTGGAGTAAGGTTTTTTCTCCTTACAACCCCAGGGCGTGGAAAAGTCTTTTTAGTATACTTATTTTTCTATAGCATTTTTTGATTGTGTTTGAAATGTGGAAGTGGAAGTTAAGTTTTTGGTCAAGTATGAGACCTAGGTAATTAATATGATTATCTTCTGGAATAGTTCCACCAAGAAGAGGGATTAACCGGCATGATTTTAAAAACAATCAGAAATTAAAACTATTTTCAAATGAAAGTGCACTGAAAGAAAAATTTTTCACCCCAGATCATCTACATGAAATTTTTTCTGGGGTGAATTTTCAGCAGGAATGGAATTGTTCTTCGGGGGGCTTTCCATGGAAAAGGGGGGGAAGGGTATTTTTTACATGAAGACATCTTTCTAGGGTGGAATATTTCAGTGGGTGAAGGAATTTTTCTTAGAGGGGGGAGCCGGACATTTTAATGATAACGATAGCCTTTAATTTCTGAAATATAATATATAAAAACATAAAAAAAATCTCTTTGTCCTGAATCATTTTCTGTTTTGGAAGCGCTTAGCATAATGGGTTTTATGAGGTGTGGAGGGACAAGTGCACCATATGTAATTTCCATCGAATATTACGACGGGAATTGTGTCCGAGTGAGAAGGAGGCGCAATTGGGTATGGGGCGAAATGATTAAGAAGAAGAAGAATACGGAGAATTAATAGTCTTTTTGTTCACCATTATCCATCGAATTAAACTGATTTAGTTGATGGAATGAAGTCCTATTTCCTACAAGTTAAGTTAGAATAAAAGAATGAGGTATAATGGTATCGGTTTTACTCCGATCAGTAATAACATTTAAAATGAAAAGGTATAATAGGGGTCTAAACTCGTAGCACTGTGCCTGATGGTCCCAGCTCTTCACGAAAAACTACCATCTTGCAACTGAAGCAGTTTGATCTACGAGATGCATCTCCTCGTCCTTGGTTAGTGGTACAGTAAAAATCCCAGATATCAGTTGTTGTTTTTAATTCCACTATTCTTATTTTCCTTCTTGTCGTATTTTCTTCTGAGGCTTGAAATGGTAAAAATGGTTTTATTTTCCATGTGAAATATTCATTATTTTATATAGTTAAGAGACTATGTCCAATTTTTTTTTTCCCACTCAAAACTTAATTTCTCTCTTTCTAGCATTTTGTTGGCTTACACTGAAAAAATAATTGAACAGGAAAAAAATAAAAGCCTGATAAATATTTACTAGTTGGTGTGAGAAACATAACGAATGTTTGGGTAATCACTATAAAAATATATTAATAAAATAATCTGTCGAGGAGGTATCATTCCCCCTACCTAACATTATATTGGCTTACAACTGAAAATTAATTGAACAGAAAAAATAAAAGTCGATAAATATTTACTAGTCGGTGTGAGAAAGACAACGCAACGTTTGGGTAATAGCTATAAAATACATTAAAAAAAATATCTGTCGAGAAAGGTATTCTTTAACTGAATCCCAAGCTTCTGAACCCTTCGTGCAAAACTGAACCCTCATGTAACTCAAACCTCGTGTAACTCCACTCCATTTAACTAAACCATGTGTAAACTGAAATCATCGCTGCAAGTGAATCTCCGTGCAAGTGAACTCCCCGTATAATCGATTCCTCGTATAATTCCGAACCCACACACAACTGAACCCCCCTTAGCTATCTGATAAATGGTGCTTACCATAGAAGTTGCAGTTAGCTCGCTACAAGGTGCTCGTGGTGCATAGTGAAATTACGGTTTCTCTCGTTCGAATTCATGTCAGTGCTGCCTGTCTCATGATTAAGCTTTGTTCGTTTTTTTTTTTTGACTGACATCTGAATATCCAAGTCCTGGAAATAAAAAATCAACTTCAGTCTTTTCTAGTCATATGTTTTTTACCGGGGTATTAAATAACGCCCCCCACTATCACACTATAAGTGCTCTAAGAGATCCTTCTGCCATCAACCCATCCTCCCAAAAAATATTTTATTCAGAGATTTCTTGTTAAAAAATTTTATTTTTCAAGTCATCCACATGGGTTTTTCGCTAGCAACTCGGCCACAGTACAGCACTAAAAGTACTCTTAAGACAACCCGCCCCCCATCACCCCATCCCCACAAAAAATATTTATTCAGAGATTTCATGTTTAAAATTTTGTATTTCAAGTCATCCACACGGGTTTTTTTCGCTAGCAACTCGCCCCCCCCCCCCCACGATCACACTATAAGTACTCTTTAAGAGATCCTCTGCCATCAAACCCAACCCCCAAAAAATATTTATTCCTAGATTTCTTGTTTAAAAATTTTATTTCAAGTCATCCACATGGGTTTTTTTCGCTAGCAACTCGGCCCACATAACAGCACTAAAAAGTACTCTTAAGAGATCCTTCTGCCTTCAACCCATCCCCCCAAAAAATATTTTTTCAGATTTCTTGTTAAAAATTTTTATTTCAAGTCATCCACACGGGCTTTTCACTAGCAACTCTGCCCACAATACAGCACTAAAAGTACTCATGACAACCTGCACCCATCACCCATCCCCAAAAATATTTTAAAATGATCTTCTCATTGAGTTTGCTTAAAGTGTGTAGTGAGATGTAATCTCACAAAAAAAAACAACCTTCTAATCAAAACAGCTGTTCATGGACATGTAGAATTTATCATAGCTCGCTATTTACGGAAAAGTTCACCTTTCTGTGTGAAAGTCAAAAATGATAAATAATTCTTTGTGGAAACTCAGTGCTAGGAATAAAAACGATTATATTAGTCGAGGAAATAGTGTATTTAA